>OZ007509.1:17529070-17850364 GCA_963931865.1 Axinella damicornis | reverse complement strand
TTAGTGATGGCGAAGCAAAGTCAAGAAAACATATTGTCTGCTCTGGGGTTTCCTGTGCATAGCTACTATTTAAGGTACACTAAAAACAGCTCACATTTAGTGAAGAGATTCCCTAGAACGATGCTCGGCTGCCATCCTCCTCATGGGTCAACAAGTGAAGCGTGTCACACTGCTGCTGGTGCACAAGCCATCTTCTGTCTGTGTTGTCCTGTCATCTGCCATCTCGCTGTTGAACAGTAATCGTCTTCTATACCTCTGGGCTCCTTCTCTAGCTAGTCGTCGTCTTCTGTTCTTCTGTCCTCCTGTTCCCCGGTAATGTTTCAGAAAAATAAGCTCTGAAATTTGCGATGCAAGGGGAGTTTAGTAACAAGTACGTACGTACATGCAGTTTTGATATTCACTTGATCTTTATTGCTACAGCTATCACTCCAGACCCAGTTCAAAATCTAACAGCAGCTGTGGACACACGCAATCCTTCTGTGACACTGAACTGGGACCCACCAGCCAATATTACTGCTGCCCATGCAGAAGATATTACCAAATATGACGTTCGTTTCTGGGACAATGACAGTGATTTCCAAGGTGAAAGAGTTGTGAATGATTCCACCACAACCACTGTCATCACAAGAGAGTCAGGACTCAGACTAAGGTCTACATTCACTTTCAGAGTGAGAGCCTGCAGTGGTGGTGATACAAGCCAAGAGTGGGGAACCGTATCAAGATTTATAGGTATGCAGATGTGTAAAGGGAGTATAAGTTTCACTTCTATATATCTAGAGAAAATGATTTCTCTATAGCTTTATTATGTCAGAGCTGTCCAGCTGCTTAGAAACACTGATATTACTTGTTACTGAGCTTTATTGGTATGTTTTTATGTTAAAATCTTCCTGCTCTAATCCCATGTCAAAAGAGGAACAACTTTCCTCCACATGCCCTCCAGGCATGACCTATTTTGCCGTTACGCCTGCTGTTCCAAGTTTTGCATCACCTACACTGTACACTGTATTTAACTTCGATACTCACTTCATCTATATTGCTACAGCTCTCACTCCAGAGCCAGTTCGGAATCTGACAGCTACTGTGGATGCACATGTGCCTTCTGTGGCACTGAACTGGGACCCACCAGCCAATGCTGCACATGCAGGAGATGTCACTAAATATGAAATTCATTTCCAGGATAATGACAGCAGTTTCCATGGTGAAGAGGTTGTGAATGGTTCTACCACTACCACTATCATCACAAGAGAGTCAGGGCTCAGACCACTGACTACATTCACTTTCAATGTGAGGGCCTGCAGCCGTGGTGATGTGGGCAATGATGTGGGCGGAGAGTGGAGGGCTGTGTCAACATTTGTAGGTAAGTGAATGAAAAGGTGGTTTGACTACATCTAGGTTAGTTAAATAGCTACATACGCGCACACGTACCGCCAATGCCAAGCATGAGAGCTCCTACAATATGCTCTTCTGTACTGCACATCTGCCGTCCAGGTTATTTGGACTCTCTTGTCTCTTGCTCATGCTCACTCCTCTGATGTTCTGCATCTCCCTTATTGCCAAAACATTCCATGTAACCAATTCCAGTGTAGCATAGGCTTGTGAATGAAGCATATATAGCGAAATGCAACCTCATCCCCCATTCCCCCATCAGTATCTCCCAATGAACTTTCTTAGACATGGAAACTACATAATTATACGCATCTCATCCGAAGCCACTTGTGTCTTCAGTGTTTCCTCCTCTCGATCCCTTGCAGCTCTGGTTCCAGGGCAAGTTCAGAACCTGAGGTCAACCTCGGACACTAACACACCTTCTCTGACCCTGACCTGGGACAAACCAAGTAATGTCCAAGCTGCCGAAGATGTGACAGCATATGACATTCATTTTAGACCAGCTGGAATTTGGTGGATACAAGATTATATATACACATATGATGAGAGGACTGTGGATTCTCCAGCTACTAGTGTTCTCCTTACGGGCCTCAATCCACTGACAACATATGACTTTGAAGTCAGGGCACGGAATGCTGGTCAAGATGGAGAATGGAACAAATTTTCTGAATACATTGGTATGTTCATTCACCAACAGTGCTTCTCCGATGATGAGATACAGACCGGGGAGTAGTTATATCTGTTCAATTATCCCAGTAGAGACCCTTGCACTTCTTGACTTCTACCACAGTGCGTGGGCGTTCCTTTGATGTACCGCGGAGGATAAATTATCCTCCGGTTATAACCTCTTGGGAAAGTTGAGCCTCGGCTTCGCCTCGGCTAAACTTTCCCGTGGAGGATAAATCGCACAACCTCCGAGTCGACATAGTAGATCCTATACATAGGTGTCTATAAGTTTCTGAAGTGTTATAAATTTCTCAATCAAAAAATGTTTTGTAATTACATGTTGATACTCGAGGATAGAGGCTTCTTATGCATGGATTTCTAACTTGAATGTGCATGAGCTTCACAATGCATATCACAGCAACTAGATAAGTTCTGAATAGCAAATTGGCAACAGTCTGTACTGCATATTTGCACGGTACTGCATCTCTTCATATCTACAGCTCTCACTCCAGGCCCAATTCAGAACTTAAAATCAGCTGTGAACACACACAACCCTTCTGTGACGCTGAAGTGGGACCCACCAGCCAATGCTGCAGATCCGGGATCTGTGACTAAGTATCAGATCCGTTTCTTGGACAGTGAAAGGGTCTGCTATGGTATGAAGGTTGTGAATGGTTGTACTACTGAGACTATCATCGCAGGAGAGCCAGTTTCTTCTCAGACTTCATCTTCTCTCGAAGTGACGGCCTGCAGTGGTAAAAATGAAAGTCAAGAGTGCAGAAGTGTATCAAACTTACAGTTTGCAGGTACGTGTCTATATACAACAAAGTAAAAATTAATATTAATTTTCTCTGAAAAGGTAAAAGGATTTGCCACTACCCATCCTAAGTCCCATCCCATCCCTGAATTGTAGAAGTGAGGGATGGGATGATAGTGTGTATAGGTAAGGAATGTGCAGGAAAATGCTTCATGTTGTGTGTTTGCTCTCGCTCAAGCTTGCCCCACACCGTCATGCATTCACATACCTAGTACGTAAGTAATGTGGATGTGATTAACAATTGATACCTGTAGCAAGGGAATTTCACATGCACATCAGGAGAGCTATATATCACAAATTGTAAACTATGCTCACATATATATCCCCTTACAGCTCTGGTTCCAAATCGAGTTGGGAATCTGGCAGCTAGTCTAAACCCAGATGTCCCATCTGTAACCCTGACCTGGGACCCACCATCAAATGTTGGGGCTGGAACTCAATGTTCCTGGCGAGACGTCACCAAATACCACATTCGTATCGAGCCAGGAGGAGGAAGCAAGTGCTGCTCCGGCACCAGCGTAGTACTTGATAAACGTTCTGGTCTCATACCGCTAACCACCTCCAGGTTTGAAGTGAGGGCCCGGTGTGGTGACTGTATTGGACAATGTGGTGCAGTTTCAAGATACATTGGTAAGTATTCTTCTTGGCTATCTCTGTCTGTGGACAAGGAAGTGAATACTGAGTGGTACTGAGAATATATGTCCCTGCTGTTCATCTTTGTCTTGTAATGTAGGCAACCCTTCTCAGTTGTGTCCGCATCTCCTGCCTCATTAAACCCATTTGGTGCCCAGTCTGGGTTGGGTAGCTGTAGATATCATGGAGGCAACCAGCCATTGACTTCCTAAGTCCTTTATGATTCCAGCACATCGATCTACTCATACAACCTCAGCCTTGGAGCCTGAGTTAGTGGACTAATTTACAGCTCGCTATTCAAAGCTCCTCATTTGTGGGGTGTCTCTAATCGCTGGACTGGATTTTCCGCTGGAATGTGGGACTGGATTTTGAACTGGAATGTGGGACTGGAATGGGGAACTGGCTAAACGGCAATAAAATGCTTCGACAGAAGCTTGGATTACTTATTCACCATTCACTCAGTTACTTTACTAAACTCGCTCCATAGCCTGTTGAAGCATGTTTCCTCAAGTTCATACAGGTCAAAGGTCATGTGCATAATTATGTAATGAGCTATGACGGACTCCAGGTGGACATGAAGCAGTGTGAATAAGCAATGCTGTGTGGTGTTCTCATCAGCTTTTGAGCCTGAATTTTGTAGATTCCTTTTGTATGGTAGAGTAGACTGAGTAGAGGCATGTTTGGGGGCTGGCCTGCCAATCAACAATCTATAATTAAAGTCCATAGAGCATATCATCCATGGTCACAGCTATATACGCTGAAACAGAATACTGATGCATATCTCCTACTCCAGCTTTCACTCCAGACCTAGTCCAAAATCTGACAGCACATGTGGACACACACAAGCCTTCTGTGACACTGAAGTGGGTCCCACCCGCTAATGCTGCTGATGTGGGAGGTATCACTAAGTATCAGATTTATTTCTGTGACGAGGAATCGGGTTGCTGCCGTAAAAAGGTTGTGAGTGGTTCCGTCACCACCACTGAGATCACAAGAGGGTCGGGGCTCAGACCACTGACTACATTCACTTTCAAAGTGAGGGCCTACAGCCACCGTGATTGTGCAAGCCAAGAGTCGAGAACTGTATCAAGGTTTATAGGTATGTAGACCTTGCTGTGCAGGTGTGCGACCTTGCTGTGCAGGTGTGTGTAACTTGCACACCTGATGTGTACCATTGAATGTTTTTTAAGGAGAACAATGACATGCGTCTACATGTAATGTATGGCTTGAATTTACATAATTTATGTATATCTCTTTCAGCATATTTATCAACTTTCCATCATTGGATGGTACGCATGATTAATATACCTTATCTGGAACAAAGCTCAATATGCTGAATACAAAAGCAAAAGAACGAGACCAGGATGGGATATATAGTTGTACCGACATGACTATCTGTGCAGCTAGACTGGTGCCAAGAGTTAAAGTACTAATTAGCTATCACAAACCTTCTGCACCTACTGTGACCTCGCTGACCCTCAGCAGGACTTCACTCTCTCTTTGCATGGTGGCTGTGAAATGCGATGCTTGCCCCGCAATGTCCTAGTCCTTTAAAAGCACACATTTAGTATATACAAGCACACAGTGCAGTATTGATATTCATGCATATGCACTTGATCTATATTGCTACAGCTCTTACTCCAGACCCAGTTCAAAATCTAACACCTGATGTGAACAGCCACGAGCCTTCTGTGACACTGAACTGGGACCCACCGGCCAATGCTGCACATGCAGGAGATATCACTAAATATGAAATCTGTTTCCAGGATAATGAGACACATTTCTCTGGTGTAAAGGTTGAGAATGGTTCTACCACTGCCACTGTCATCACAAGACAGTCAGGGCTCAGACCACTGACTACATTCACTTTCAATGTGAGGGCCTGCAGCGGTGATGATGTCAGCCGAGAGTGGAGGACCGTGTCAACGTTTGTAGGTATGTGCAACGTTGTACCAAGACAGGGATCACATGTGTTGGCCTGTCAAAAAGGTATACGGAAAATGCTGGGAACTTAATTGAGGATGAACAAAGCTGATACGAGTAGTAAAACCATCACATTTTAGCTGCATGGCCAGTGGTTGGGGCCCTTTTAGGTTGCACAATTTCTTCTGTTTAGCAGAGAAGCCAAAAGCTGTTTTTGTGCATTATAGTTTGCATAGGAGGACATATGAGATTCAGGGATCAGGTAGTGCCTTAAATTTCATTTTGCTTAGTTATGAAAGACTCTTCGGGAAGGACTATGTCTAATTCATCAGTGGGCTGGGAACTTAATTGAGGATGAACAAAGCTGAGATATGAGTGGTAAAACCATCACATTTTAGCTGCATGGCCAGCGGTTGGGGCCCTTTTAGGTTGCACAATTTCTTCCGTTTAGCAGAGAAGCCAAAAGCTGTTTTTGTGCATTATAGTTTGCATAGGAGGACATATGACATTCAGGGATCAGGTAGTGCCTTAAATTTCATTTTGCTTAGTTATGAAAGACTCTTCGGGAAGGACTATGTCTAATTCATCAGTGGGCTGGTACAATCTACATCATACGTTTCCATGTCAGATGGCTGAGTTACTTACAAATCATTTGATAAACACACCTTAGACCTACTCACATGACCCTCAACAAATCAGACACCTCAGAATCGATCACATGACTGAACATTAAATTGCTTAAGGTAGGAAACATGACATCAGCGAAATCGCGCAATTTTGCTCGTGAATAATTGATGAGATGACGTCACTCATGTACGGTTATTCAGAGTTATTAATCTGTTTACGTTTTCCCATGGCGGTAACTGGAATAAACAAGGAGGGCTTCTCTCTTTGATGCGGCTAGCGGCCCTTTCAAGTTTCAAATCAGTACTCTGATGTGGCCGTGCGGTACTTTGAAGGTTTGTTTGAACACTTAAAAAAAAACTAGAGGTGCTCAGCAGAGCACGTACCCCGTGCGCAACTTTGACTTGACAGCTATAGTCCTACCACCGATTATTCATACAGTATGCACGATGAGCTAGCTAGGCCACGATTTACAGCGATGTCAGCATGCAAAATGAGATACCGTAAGTTGTGGCAGTAATGTTAGAAATAGAGTGTGGTCAAGTTGTATAAATTAGAAGCACGAATTTCACACAGCTTTTCTCAGCCTCTCGAGTAGATCTCTAGTCTGTGAGTTATGTAGACGCTAGTATTTCTGAATTCTGACGCTTCTATCCTGAAATAAGCCTTCAACAAGGCTTTCACTGCTCAAACCGCTTGAACGGCCTATGAACAGACTGACAGACAAACCGATCACTCTACCCCCTGCTGCGCATGCGCACAGGGTAAAAAAAAAAAAAATTTTTTAAAGAAAGGAGATTAATGAATGTAGTGATGGGCTATCTGAGTGTGAATAGCTAGGTGGAGTGAGCAGGAATGTTTGTGGGACTGCTGAAGTGGCCGAAAAACAGCCTGGAAAGTGAACAGCCTCCAACAGCTCCCTGGCCAAGGTACTCTAGAGAGTTGACCTTTCGGCATTACAGGCCCCGCCCATTTCGTGTTAGGGCAAATTTGGCTGGTTTGGTAGCTGGACTGGGCTGGTGAGAGCGAGTAGATGTGTGGCCAAGCTTCTATAACCGAGAGGTGAACGTGGGAAAAATTCCTAGGGTAGCCAAACCTCTGTTTTTGAGGGCGGCAGTGAGTTTTGGGCTGTAGCCTGCAACTGAGCTAGGGCGTAGCTAGCAATGAGGCAAGGGAGGCAGTTGCCTCCTCGCTTTTCTGGATAATGACGCGCGTCTGGAGTCTCGCACACTCCACGCGTACGATGTGCGTTCGATCTGATGACAGAGACAGGAGCTAGGCTGACCATGAGCCGGCGTATACTCTTAACGCTGATAGTGCTGCAAGTCTGGGACAGTCTGGGCACCGGCATATTGCTGTAGCATTTCGAAAGCAACTGTTTGCGCGCACTGCATATTAACTTATGAATAATTAATTAGTTCGAAAATTTGTCACTGCGCGAGAACTCTATGCCTCCTCCAAATCCTAGCTATGCCCCTGCTGAGGAGAGCAGGTGGTAAATCCATACGTAGTTTTTTGGCCTGTTTTGTGTGTGTATTGATGATGGGGTCAGAGTGTGGGTGGGGCCTTGGAGAGGGTCCAAATTTTCAGTTTCGTAGAGGGCCTTAAAATTGAGTTTTAGGGCATTTTCAAGCAGAGGGAGCAGTTTGATGCAAAGTATTGCTGAAACTTGTGTACGCTTTGATGCTGCCCATTTATCCATCAACTTGGTTTCGGAGATCGCTGTACCCATGTTTGCTACCTTAATGCACACTTAAGTGTTATTTGCTTAAGTGTGGAGGACTGGAACTGTTAAACAGTGTTAATTAGTGTTTGCTCAACTTTGGTGGGAGCCCCTGGTTCACAGGATGACTTCTTTTGTTCTTTTGTACCTTCTTGTCCTCACCTTTGTTGTTATATATGTGCATTAGCAGTGCTTGTTTTGTAAGGAGTTAGATTTTGAGGTTTTGGAGATTGTAAGATTCAGTTAGTACTCTTAAAGACCAATGGCGGTTTCAGGTCAGTGAGTAGCACTAAGTATAGTTTAGATACCAGTTACATGTGCATTACAGGGTTTAGTGCACATGGGCACTAAATGCCGTAATGTACTGCAAACTGGTTGTGTACCCATGAATTGAGGAGCAATTAATGTGATTTCATGAATATGCATCATGAGGTAGATGATTCCTCACAGAAAAACAGTGTTTGGAATGAATGATGGTATTAACCCTTTAAGCCCCATTGACGTCTATAGGCGTCATTTTGACCCTATGCACTCATAGGGCTTCTCGTCAGTCCAAAAAGAGACCAAAAAGTCTTCAGAGGGCCTAGGGACAATTGTGAGGGACGAACCCAAAAATTTGGTCAGATTTCGGCGCGGCCTCCCCACTAAACGAAAGGCAGGGGGGTTTCGAAAGGGGGGGCGGGGGCCCCCCCTTCGACTGTCGTGGGCGTTTTTTGATTTTAATGAGATTCGTTGGCCCCAGGATATTTGATTCTAATGATATTCATAGACCCCACCCAGGGCCTCAAGAAAACATGCAAATTGGTGGTGTAAGGTGTGCCATCAGTCGGATCTGGCCCAAGTTTAGGGAAATGCTGGGCGAAAATCCGGCTGACATCCACATTTGACCTCCGATTGCTGGCCTTGTGGGGGGTCATGAATATCATTAAGGGTATTGCCAGAGGGGTCTCTCCATGTGTGCGGGCCCCACCAAGTTTGGCCGCTGAGGAGCGTATGCTGTGGGAGAGGAGTACCTACGAAAGTGGTGTGCGCTGAATGCATGAAAATGTGTTGTCTTGGTGGGAAGAATTCGGTGGTTAAAGGGTTAATATGTGCATGGAGGATCAATGAATCTCATTAAAAATCGGCAAACCATCCCAAACTGGCACACAGTGCAAGTCTAGGCCGTTTTGAGGGCGAATTCTCACCAACTATGAATCTCATTAATATGTGTAGGTGGTTGATGTAATACAGGCATATATAAGGTGACTATGTCTGGTTTCTTGGGAAACTACGATAGTATACGATGGGTGGATGGAAGACGAATCCAAGGATGATTTCATAAAGTTTGTGTGCAGTGGTTTTGGTATCATTCTTGTATGAAAGCCAACATTATGGTTTTCTATGTGTATGCAAATGCATTATAGGTTTTTGTCTCGGCACCGAAGTGCCGAGACACAGTGCTGGATGCGTAGGTACGTACGTACGTACGTGGTACGTACGTACGTACGTGGTACATACATTGCTTTTCGCAATGCGCCGCTCTAGTGCTGCTCTACACGCTTAATAGGGTGTCAAACGTATTTATAGCCTGCAAGTGGATCATCAAACGTGATTATGGGTTTGCATGGCTGCTCATGAATCCTCTTACCAAGACTAATTCAGGACAATGAATACTCACTCATCCATAGCTACACAGTGTGCTGCACTCAAGTGCATACATTACTAACTCACTCAGCTCTAGCTAGCTAGCTAGCTAGCTAGCTAGATAGCTAGATAAGTGCTGAAAGAATTGGCCAAGGTGTTGTCTATGAATCAAAACGGCCCACCTGGCAGACTAAACATCAAGCCCAGACACGACCATACTGCTTTCGCCCTTTGGGTGAACATTCCCACCTCACCCTGACCCACCCCTTGCTCATACAGAATCTTCAAGGATATTGACGCTCACTTAAGCTGAAAGTCTCATAGCTAACGTACAGGATAAAGGGTTAAACAGCTGCCATGTCCTCTGCATGATTCTAGCGGATACCAAGTCGTGCCGAGACACATCAAGTCTTTTAAAGACTCACTTGTTATTCATTTTTGCTGCAGCTCTCACTCCAGACCCAGTTCAAAATCTGACGGCTGCTGTGGATGCATACGAGCCTTCTGTGACACTGAACTGGGGCCCACCGGCCAATGCTGCATATGCAGGAGATGTTACTAAATATGGAATCTGTTTCCAGGATAATGAGACTGGTGTAAAGTTTGGTGAAATGTTTGTGAATGGTTCTACCACTGCCGCTGTCATCAAAAGAGAGTCAGGGCTCAGACCACTGACTACATTCACTTTCAATGTGAGGGCCTGCAGTGGTGATGACGTAAGCCGAGAGTGGAGGGCCGTGTCGACATTTGTAGGTACGTATCTGGTTGTACCAAGACAGGGATCATCATAGAGTCAATTGGTACTCCCTGTATGCAGGGATAGAGCAGACACGTGTTGTATGAAAAAATCTCAATTCATCGTCGACTGATTCGCTGACCAAGAATATTCCCTGTGTCCCAAGAAAGTAACGAACCAGAAAGTTGCCAAATGCCAAATGGCATGACTCTCTCATGAGTTTCGCACAAAACAGTAGTTTTTACACTGAACGGTGCACCGCTTTCTCGCGAATGTTGATCGCTGCCATTCATTGATGCTTTCATGCCGAAACTCACCGTGCTGGCAAAGTTGTGAGCACAGTAACAATCCTTTGGCTGCCATTGCTAGCGATCGACATGGATCGACTCAGCGTGGTTACAACGTGGCACGAATTGGAATTCATAGCTTGCACTATGGTGAGTCACAACCGGGGTTGCACTGCCATGCATGAGTGTGAGTGTGGTTGGCCTGGAACCATTTCATCCTGTTCTGGTACCACACTCCCCAGCCCACACTCCCCCCCCCCCCCCCCCCCCCCCCCCCCCCCCCCCCCCCCCACCCACCCACCCACGCTCGCAATAGCATTCAGTTAGCATGTAGCCTGTGGCCACATGAACAGTACCATTCAGGAACCTGCTCATGAACAGCCCTGGCTGCTTTTGGAGTGTAGTTTGAAAGTCAGCGAAGTGATGCTAAAAGTGTATTTTGTTCACCCCCTCTCCTACAGCTCTAGTCCCAGGGCCAGTTCAGAACCTGAGAGCCACCCTGAACACATACTCCAGTATGATCGTAAACTGGGACCCTCCAAGTAATTACAGAGCATACGGAGATGTGACCACATACGAGATTACAATCAGACCGTCTGGAAGCACAATTGAAAGTTGCTACTATGTGAACGCACCTGCGACAAGCATACAGATTACAGAGACATCAGGATTCCAGTCACTGACAATGTATGAAATTCAAGTTAGGGCACGAAATATTTACTACACAGGAGGATGGAGCAAATTTAAACCTTTTGGTACGTACATATGTACATTATTTTTGTGCGTGATAGTATATAATTTATGCTTTTCTTGATAGGCAAGAGCACCTCAGTAGGCACAGTTATGGTGTGGACAATCCTAGCTAGCTTGTTCCTCTGCATAGGGTCTCATCAGTTGGTGACATTTGTAATACACAAAAGCATTATTGGGTATGTGCACCACATTGCAAGTACCACACCAGAAAATCGCATAACTGCCAAAATCGGTTTTCTTTTTTCAGATGGGGTAGTTCAAAATTGCCTGACTCCCTCATGACGGGTTTCACACAAAACAGCAGCATTTCACACTGAGCAGTGCATGAACCCATTGGTTTTTCAAAGTCTTTTGAGGTGCTTGAAACCGCCCACTCAACAACTATGGCTTCATTTGTGATGCACACACACACACACCAACTCCAAAAACAGCACAGTTTGTCACTTTTCTGTGTACGTAACTATGTGCTATGCCCGAGCGGTGTGTATTATATTCCTAACCTCAACAGCCTCATTCCCATGTCAACATCACAGTCTATGGTCTGGGACTGAAGGTTGAACTTAACCAACTAGTTGAGCTCTCAAGCTTGACTGCTAGTTACATTTCGATGCAGATGCAGGGACTGCATGAACACAAACAGTTAGATACTCTTTCAACAAGAGTTCGAGTCAGCACTCGCTACGAGCGTCCGTATGTGCAAGCCTCCAGACTGGGATAGCTTCATGATTGGGATTAAATCGTATTCTACTTACCCTTCTTTTAAATTTCTTACAGGTGTTGTGAAGCTGGACTCCCAATCACAAGAGTATGCCAATCTTTGTGAGAAGTTCCACAGAGATTGGGCTAGAGGTAAAGGCCGATGCCCTTCCATCATCTCCATTGCCATGATTATCAACCCAGTGACATCGGTGACGTTTGAAAGTTATCGCCACACTTTGCCAAGGTTCTTACAAGGTGTTGAACAACATTACCACGGCACACGGCTTTGCTGTGACCTCGCAAATTCAGCAGAGCTGTGTGAAAATACGAACTGTGGTGCTTGTGGAATTGCAAGGAAAGGGTTTGATCCTCAAAGGATCAGCAGGAGTTCATTTCAAAGATTTGGAGAGGGCTTCTATTTTGCTCCTAAGTCCTCCAAGTCTCATGACTACGCAATCAACAATAGATTTGGTGCAGTGGTCAGAGAAAGGAATTCTTGTTACAGCTCAGTTCTCTTATGTGACATTGCTCCTGGAAACAAATACACCATTCAATTCCGTGGCCCATCTTACCCTCCAACTGGATACCACTCATTCTATGCGGGAAGCAGGGGAGAACTGAACTATGATGAACTGGTCATCTTTGATCACCGAGCCATTCACCCACGTTACATATTCTTTTGCCAAAACTAAGTTTTGCTTTTGTGTTGTTCCGTATATACACACAATGTCATGTTTATGTTCCATTATATACAGTGCCCAAGAATCGCCTTTTTGATTGTTATAGTTATACGTCTTCGTTTTCTGGTTTGACTTTCCCTTGGTTGTGTACCACCACCACCCTATGTTATTGTTCCCCCAAATTACCCTGTAAATACGTCTTTGTGTTGCTCTGTATCTATGCATATGAATACACGCTGATATAGGTTATGTACAGTGACGTCGACCAAGAATTTGATTAATACTACATCGATCAGTGTAATGCCAAAATTAATTGTTTTCTAGTTTGATTTCCTTTGATTGTGCACCACCACCCTATGTTATTGCTCCTTTTTAGTGCTATATATCCTTACCTGTCCCCTCATGCAAATATATACATCTCTGTGTTGCTCTGTGTTGCTATGCAAATGAATACATACCAATATACAGTGACATCGACCAAGAATTAGATTAATGCTACTTCAGTGTAATTGTGTTTTCTGGTTTGACTTTCCCTTGGTTGTGTACCACCATCCTATTAGTTTTCCATTTTAGTGTACAGCCTGTTTCCTTATATCTGTCACCCTCAAAATATTATGTTGTCTTTGTGTTGAATGGTGTATACTACGTTCACCTCTCCAGTCCCTCATGAGGCTCATCCGCAGGGAAGGATCATTTAGGAGTTAAAGATCAGTGAGGCATTGTTGTTAACATTCCCGGGCCCACTTTACCGTTCTCATTTCATTCCCATTCCCAATCCAACCCAGCCCTGTTCCAAGCTAGGCCCTTTGTAGGAGAAATGACCTGGCAACTTCCACATCATGGCACTTTACATGCCTTAGCAATCAAGTATTGCCTGCACTAGGTTAAACTGTGATGTCACCGTGATGATCCAGAAAAGCCCCGGCCGCACTAGTTTAGTTAGCTAGCTGTTCTACTTGCTTGTTGTCAGCAAAGTGGGCACGAATGCTGCATGATCAGTGCAATTGCCATACGCACAGCAGTTGAGGAAGGGGAGGGAGGGAGTAGCAACGAGAGGTCATTAGGTCATGGTAGTAATCGGAGCTGTACGGAGGGTGGCAGCCCCACCCCCTTTAACGCCCACAAGGTTAATTACTGACCGCAAAAACGAAAAGGGCCCCGCCATTTTCCATTTCCACCTGCATGCGGAACTCACGAACGATGTATCTAGGGTACCTACCAAGGTTGCGTCGATATGGGACAATTTGTAGGGCGACCTGAAGGTGAGCAAATTGTTATGCAAGACGTTGTTTTTGCGGAGTAGCTAGCTAGCTAGCTAGCTATACACTGATGTGCATGCATGTACTCAGGATTGTTGCACGTTTGGTTAGGGATCCACAATATCATAATGCTGTTATGATGACAACCGTCTCCATGGTTCGTGTGGTTCCTGTGGTTCCTGCAAAAAGACACTGCTAGATGCTATTAATTGGGGAGCCAGCCACAGTTAGCTGCGTACCATAATAGCTAGATAGTTTTAGAAAGCAAATAAAGTCCTTTTACTGATCTCAGCTGTCGTACCATGCCAGTGGGAATGCTATGCATTACCCCATCCCATTCCTAAACTTCTGGTTCATCGCCTCTACCTCCTGTCGGCTCATAGCTACAAGTCCTCTTGTGCAGAAGCACTTGTTATATGTACAAGTAGCTGAGCTCGCTTCGCTCGCTCAGCTACAGTACTTCTCCCTTGTTCGCCAACCGTGCGTAATTCGGCGCCGGACACTCTGTGCAGAGCTGCTTTTCCCCGATTGCGTCCGCTTCAGCTGCTGCTTGCCGCTTGCCGCTTGCGTCCGCTTCAGCTGCTCCCGATCACTCGGCTGCTACTCCCCGAATGCGTCCGCTTCAACTGCTGCTCCCCGATTGCTCAACTGCTGCTCGCCCGATTGCGTCCGCTTCAACTGCTGCTCCCCGATTGCGTCCGCTTCAACTGCTGCTCGCCCGATTTCGTCCGCTTCGACTGCTGCTCCCCGATTGCATACATCCGCTTGCTGGATTCCAGCCCATGCCCAGGCCCAATGTACTCGAACATTCTTCGCGGAGTTTGAGGTTCAGTAAATAAATTAACCCTTTAACCACCGAATTCTTCCCACCAAGACAACACATTTTCATGCATTCAGCGCACACCACTTTCGTAGGTACTCCTCTCCCACAGCATTCGCTCCTCGGCGGCCAAACTTGGTGGGGCCCGCACGCATGGAGAGACCCCTCTGGCAATACCGTTAATGATATTCATGACCCCCTACAAGCCCAGCAATCAGAGGTCAAAGGTGGATGTCAGCCGGATTTTCGCCCAGCATTTCCCTAAACTTGGGCCAGATCAGACTGATGGCACACCTGACACCACCAATTTGTATGTTTTCTTGAGGCCCTGGGTGGGGTCTATGAATATCATTAGAATCAAAAATTCTCGGGTCAATGAATCTCATTAAAATCAAAAAAACGCCCACGACAGGCGAAGGGGGGGCCCTCGTCCCCCCTTTCGAAACCCCCCTGCCTTTCGTTTAGTGGGGAGGGCGCGCCGAAATCTGACCAAATTTTGGGGGTTCGGCCCTCAAAGTCGTCCCTGGGCCCTCTGAAGCTTTTTTGGACGATTTTTTGGACTGACGAGAAGCCCTACAAGTGCATAGGGTCTAAATGACGTCTATAGACGTCAATGGGGCTTAAAGGGTTAAAGTACAAAGGTCGCGCGTCACTATAGTCTAATCCCGCCCCGGGCCCACGAACATCCCCACTTCCGTAACTCGGACAGACACACGTTAAAATCTTTATGTATTGATATGAGGGATGGGAAGTAAGATTGTAAAACTTATAATTATAGTACGATGATGGGTGCACATGCTGATTCAGGTAGCGGATGAATCCAGTGTGTAACGTGCAGCAATCTAGAAATGGTGTGATGTAACTTTGTAGTGCTAGGATAATTGTATCTGCACGCAGCCTTATTTTGGCCACTATTGACAATGTAGTACGGCCCTTGCACATGGGACTTCCCAGGTGGTTCCCCAATGCAGTGCACAACAGGATGTAATGTGGTAAGCAAGGGCAATTACTGCCCTGTGATAACAGTCAAAATGTTGTACCGTATAAGCGCTCTAAATTTGCGCCACTCTAATCCTGCATCAAAATTGATGATTCCGAAACTGCGGTCCAGACACCCATGCTGCAAGCAGTACTCATTCAGTTCTATGCTGTATGGAATGGTTCTACTGTTTCACCCCCCTCTCCCCACCTCACCATGTTGGATAAAACACTAGCCTCAATGACTTAATGACCTTTACAATAAAGGTCAGGTCAAGGACTAAGAATAGTAACAAGTTCATGTGATAACTACTCATGTAGCTACATGTAATGTACTTCAACACTCCCACTTACTTATCATGTGTGGGGAGGCTTCACTAGTCCCATATGGTTCCGTGTACCCTTTGACTGGACCGAGTATCCCACGAATCGAAGCTTCACAGCTTTCTGGTCCAGCTTCTGCCGGTGTGTGTCTGGCACGTGAGCGTATGCGATGCATCCAAATACCTTCTTGTTGGATACGTCAGGCTTTCTTCCACTCCAAGTTTCAAGTGGGGTTTTGTATCCATCGAGAGTGGATGTTGGAGTATGATTCCTGATATAGGAAGCAGTCTCTACAGCCTCAGTACTTCTATGATAAACCAGTGTGAGCCATCATTGATCGAGCTGTCTCCAGGAGGGTTCTGTTCATCCTCTCTGTGAAACCATTTTGCTGAGGTGAGTAAGGCACGGTCAGCTCGTGGTGTAGCTATGATCCCTCTGGACTTCAGGTAGCTCCGGAATTCCTTGGACAGGTATTCACCACCGTTATCACTCCGTAGTGTACCGATTCGTTCACCACAGTCATTGGAAACTCGGGCCTCAAACTTTGTCTGGAATTTCAGACTTGCTCCTGAGAAGATAGACTGCACAACACCTGGAGAAATCATCGATAAAGGTCACAAAGTACTTGTTTTCACCAATCGACTCGGTAGGCATGGGGCTACATACGTCACTGCATGTGCACAAGTCTCGGTTTTCTCTTAGACCGAATTTCTCCCACTGACCAAAAATATATATCCCCGAAAGTTTATTATCGAGTCCTGAGTCCATTCCCGAGTCTGTAGTCCCGGTACTTTTTCATAGTTGCGCCAGCAAGCTCCTAGGTGAATGCTTATCTATTCCATGGATGGTAGGTTTACGGTCTGCATGCTTATATGCTTTACATGCTTTCGTCTGTTTATTACAGTTAGTGACCTGGTGGCATCCCTGCAGCCCAGAATCCCGGAGTTGTCTGTTACACTGCGGTGGGGTGTAACAAAACAGAGTAGGGAATCTGAAATCACTGCATATGACATTCGCTTCAGGCCGAAAGATGAGGATGGTTATAGTAACGAGACAAGTGTACTGGGAGCTTACAAGACCATCACTCTCACGAGCACATCAGGGATTGCACCGCTGACCACATATGAGTTTGAAGTGAGAGCAAGGTGCGGGGATTCTGTGGGAAAATGGAAGAGCGTTATTGGTAAGGTGAAAACTGTCATATACATAACTGGCGTCAATTGCTAACATGGGATATAGATGCTGTATAAGTGAATGCATATGTAAACAACAAGTTTTTGTATCTGACAGAAGTCATGCCAGCCCCTTTTCCTATCATTCCACCTGAGCATTTGCGAGCACAATGTTGGAAAGCTGCTACTCCATGCAGGAGAAGAGGAATGGAAACTAGAGGGAAGCTAGTGTCACCTAAATGCAATACAAAGGTGGTGGGCATGAATATCAGTAACCTTTAAGAATAGGTGAGCCATGACATTTTCAGCTTCATGATGTCACTTCTGGCAAGGCAGGATGCAAGTTTCAAGAATGATAAGTAGTCTACTGCTTGGCAGTCTGCTTATCTACCAGTATGGCTGCTATATGAAATGGGTGCATGAGATCAGATGTAAGTTGGAATGGCTTAAGCAGACCAGAGGGTGCACGTAGGGGATCTATTAGTACTCCACGGTACTTGTATAGTTGCCATTTGGATCATATAGCTGTACGTAGTCAGATATGTGTAGCTAACATTATATAATTCACAGCGGGATGGTTTCAGTGCTATTTTGAGTCAATTGACACTCAGTCACATACACACTTATTGTCCTACAATACAACTCCCCTCCATACACACACTCACACGCCTCATCATGGCTGTTCAGCTTCAGTTCCTGGTCCAGTCCAGAACATCAAAGCTGTTGTTGATCCAAGGCAGGCCTCCATCACACTTACCTGGGACCCACCAATCAATTTGGGAATGCCTGGTGGAGGTACTAAATATCGAATTCGATTCAAAACCCACTGACGGAAGGAGCAACTATTGTGAGACGGTTGTGGCTACCAATTATGTCTCTCTCACAAGGAATTCCGGTCTTGAGGTCTCAAAAGTGCACAGATTTGAAGTGAGAACAGAAATGCTGAGGCTTCGGGAGATTGGACAGCATATATTGGTAGGTTTATATTAAACCTTGGCTGTTATTGGGGCGAGCCTGAGCGAGCCCCACACTAGCCTGACTTCATTGCGCTCTGCGTGTGTATGTTTGATGTTTGTATGTTTGGTGGATCTTGCAATTACCGTAAATTTTAAATCAGCGAATTTCACTTGCACATGCACAATAATATTCAAATTCAACGAACTCGACGAACCGTCTAGCTACCTGTTCGACGAACGATGGCGACAACAAAGACGGAGACCACTCGTGGACATTGGCTAGAGCATCATGAACATTCTTCCTCCTCGGCGACACTGACAAAGACGGAGACAGCGCGTGGACCTACACGTACCGCCATGGCCGGTTAGCCTAGCTACATTGCTGCTAGGCTATAAACGCTAACCTGACTCGCTCACAGTTAATTGCTGTGATGTGCACGAGTGTATGTTTCAAGAGTGCCATAATTTCTGTGCTCATTGCCCGGTCACATTCTGATGACAATCATGTGAATGCAACTGCTCCTTGCGTGCCCTGCACGCGCATACATAATTATGCACTTCGCTCAGGCTCGCCCTCCAATGTCCTGCATTCCAGTAGTTATATTCATATGCATGATCATGATAGTAGATGAATAGCTACACAACTTCTGTTGCTCCCATTTTCACCATGGTAACATAGGCATACTGATAATGGCTATATAGCAGCTGTGTCTATTCGTTTAGTCAGTTTTTGTGTGGAGTGGCTGTAGTTAGCCTCGTTCCCAGGCTCTCCCACGCGCGAACAAAAATTGTAGTAGTAATGTACAGTTTCCTACCTATTATATGGATAGCTAGATACCTAAAAGTAGGTCCCCCATCCACTTTTTCTAGCCAGCTGTTGCATAGATTATAAACTGGGAAGTCACCATCTAGTATATTATAGTGATGTCTGAATCTGAACGTGTTATTGTCGAGCGCATTAGCGCGAGGCACTAAATGGGGGATCTATTCTCATGATATGTGTATGTACGTACGTACCTGGACCAGGCGGTGCCTCTATGGCTTGCAGAGCTAGAGCAGCTACATATGGAGTTCAACAGTGTGCGTAATCGACATCTTTTCACATGCAGCTCCACACTCTCAAGCTCTCTGATCATGCTCGTGGACAGGTCACACGTATATACGCATATGGCACAGGTATGGCACGCCATCCATAACAAAAATAGGTAAACTGGGAAGCTGACATAATATTTATTTGCCGACGTGCAGCATTTATTTTCCGGCGTGGAAATCCCTATTTGCAACGTTTATTTGCGTATATTCCCCCTACAGCTCTGGTTCCTGATCAAGTTGGGAATCTTGCAGCTAGTCTAAACCCAGATGTCCCATCTGTAACCCTGACCTGGGACCCACCGTCGAATGTTGGGGCTGGAACTCAAAGTTCCTGGCCAGATGTCACCCAGTACCACGTTCGTTTCGAGCCAAGGGGAAGAAACAACGCTAAAATATGCTGCTCCGGCACCAGCATAGTACTCGATAAAGATTCCGGTCTCATACCACTAACCACCTCCAGGTTTGGAGTGAGGGCACAGTGTGGTGACTGTATTGGGCTATGGAAGGCAGTTTCAAGCTACTTTGGTGGTAAGTATTCATATTGGTCATGTCTGTTGACAAGTTAGGAGTAACTTCTTGCAAGTTAGTACTAAGTGGTAATGTACAAGTGTAAAGATTGTAGCTATGAAGATGTAGGGATAGCAGAACAGCGAAAAGTAAGAAAACAAGCAGGGATGATGGCATAAAACAGTTCAGTATACAACCCCATCTTAGCTACATATCTTTCCACATACCGTATACCGGGAAATTTTGGCGGCCATTAAATTTGGCGAAATGGCCTGAAATGGCTCGGTATAAAATTTGAAATTTGGTGATCGCATGGCGCAACGGAAAAGTATGACGTCACTATGCGCGCCGTGGCCGTGGGAGGGCGCGACGTGACTGACTGGGCACGACGTGACTGACTTGACGAGATCAGGCCCGGAAGCAGGACGAAGACGTACGAAACGGAGAGCAGTCACAGTCATGGCCATCACGTTTTCAGCGGCATCTGGAGGCCCACGATCGGCGAACAGCTATCCGGGAGGTCAGCAATGCCCACGATGCGTACGCTGTGGCAGTGATGCACGACCCAGGACAGGTACATAGTCGGCCATGACCGCATGTTCAGCAGTCTGTAGTCTGTCTACGCTTTTAGTTCGGTGCACCGTCTGTGAAGTAGTAGGCGCTGCTCCGCAGAACTCTCTCGGCAGGTAGTACGTTGGGTCTTACCATCTCATTGAGAACTTGCTTCCCGCGCACGCGCTGACAGTCGATCTAGCTGGCCAGCCAATATTAATATTGGCGATTTTTTAATTTGGCGATTGGCTTCTGAATCGCCAAATCGTCAAATTAAAACGGTCGCCAAAATATCCCGGTATACGGTAATACATGTATAATGAGAAAATATGTAGGGTGTTCCATGGTACACTGAGTGGGTCGGAATAACCCATAAAGTAAGGGGAATTGCTTCCAGATGCTTGCCCTGCAATGTCCTAGTGCAGAGAAATTCCTTCCTGAACTGATTATTGTGCTCCCATATGTATGGTAAAAACTTCATTGCCCATACATGCTATTTTAGTCGCCGTTGTTCTTAGGTTGTTCTCTCAGCGTTTATATCACCTGCAGTAATCAACGTAAAAGCAAAGGTGGATTAACTTGGGATATCATATGAGACTAAGCATCCCCCTTTAATTGTTATCTCCTTGAAAAGCACACATTAATAATTATACAAGCACACAGTGCACTATTGATATTCATGCATGTGCACTTGATCTATATACAGCTCTTGCTCCAGACCCAGTCCAAAATCTGACAGCACATGTGGACAAACACAAGCCTTCCGTGACACTGAAGTGGGTCCCACCCGCTAATGCTGCTGATGTGGGAGGTATCACTAAGTATCAGATTTATTTCTGTGACGAGGAAACGGGTTGCTGCCATGAAAAGGTTGTGAGAGGTTCCGTCACCACCACTGAGATCACAAGAGGGTCGGGGCTCAGACCACTGACTACGTTCACTTTCAATGTGAGGGCCTACAGCCGTGGTGATTATGCAAGCCAAGAGTCGAGAACTGTATCAAGGTTTATAGGTATGCAGACTTGGTTAACTTGCACACCATGTGTTTCGTCTACTATGGATGCTTTTGAAGAGAGCAGTGACATGCGTCTAACATGTAAATGTATAGCTTGAATTTACATATCTATTTCAGCATAATTTTCCATCATTGGACGATACACACGATTATTACCTTATCTGAAACAAAGCTTAAGCTCAAATTAATGTGCAGAACACAAAGCAAAACTAGAGGTGTTCATTGAACACATACCCCGCGCTGAACGTCTACAGGCCAGGATGCATGCAGTGCAGCTACAATCGACGTGACATCTCTGCCTATGCGCATCGAACAGGGCGGCTATCGCGTATACTGTGCATGAAGTTTCCAAATGTACTGTGTGTCCTGTTTTTGATGGGACTCTGAGGTCACGAAGAGGTATAGCCAATGTTATGAGTTATGAAAATTAGGAAATAGACGAAATACAGCGAAACGGAGCGCCTTGACTTCAGTCAGGTACACATAGAGCAGTTTTTTTTTTTTGCTATTTGCTATTGTTTGACTCCATTTCGATGGTTTATGGGGGTCTATGTGGGGAGATTTCAATTTTTTCGCCTGACAGACAAACAACTGACTGACAGACAACTGACTGACTGACTGACTGACTGACAGACAAAACCGATTGCTTAACGCATGCGCGCTCGGGGTAATAACGAGACCAGGAAGAATACTAGGAGAATGCAGGGCATTGTGGGGCTCGCCTGACAAACTGACGTACTGCATGCCAATAATCATTCTCTGAGTGATCGTAGGGAAGTTGGGGCCAGGGGTGGGGCCTGCGATGTAGCCAATTGTCGTTCATCATTTACGGTCTGTAGTTTCAAGTTCGTGGTAGCCTCGTTCCCAGTCCCACGCCCAGCTTTTCGTCGCTTGCCGCACTGCAAGCGACGTACGGCAAGCAACGAAAAGCTGAGCGTGGGACTGTGAACAAGGCTACACTGTACCTGAGAGGAGTACCCCAAGTTGCCGAGAGAATCTCTCCCTCCAGCTGACCTCTGTAGTACGTAGTTTGTAGCACCAGCGTAAAACATAGCAGGCTTGACCCGGTATACTGTCGTGCATTTTGGTAGGCGAGTCGTACGCATGTTGTTGATTCAGCTAGCACGCGGGCGGCACAACAGTACGATTTTCCACTCGGATATACGGTCATACGCTAAAAGAACACTGGAAGTTAAGTCGGACAGACACCGACTGGACGGACAGATGGACGGACGGACATCCTGGAGAGCACGACTATGTGGGGCTCGCTCAGGCTCGCTCCAATTATACACCGACATGACAATATGTGCATGATGCCAACAGTTAGTGTACAAACCTTCTGCATCTATTGTGACCTTGCTGACACTCAGCAGCGACTTCATTCTCTCTATGCATGGTGGCTGAAATGCATTCAGCTTCCAGATGCTTGCCCCGCAATGTCCTAGTGCAGACAAATTCCTTCCTGAACTAATAATTGTGCTCCCATCTATGACAAAAACTTCATTGCCCATGTTATTTTAGTCGCCGTTGTTCTTAGGTTGTTCTCTCAGCGTTTACATCACCTGCAGTAATCAACGTAAAAGCAAAGGTGGATTAACTTGGGATATCATATGAGACTAAGCATCCCCCTTTAATTGTTATCTCCTTGAAAAGCACACATTTAGTAATAATTATACAAGCACACAGTGCACTATTGATATTCATGCATGTGCACTTGATCTACAGGTCTCACTCCAGACCCAGTCCAAAATCTGACAGCACATGTGGACACACACAAGCCTTCTGTGACACTGAAGTGGGTCCCACCCGCTAATGCTGCTGATGTGGGAGGTATCACTAAATATCAGATTTATTTCTGTGACAAGGAAACGGGTTGCTGCCATGAAAAGGTTGTGAGAGGTTCCGTCACCACCACTGAGTTCACAAGAAGGTCGGGGCTCAGACCACTGACTACATTCACTTTCAAAGTGAGGGCCTACAGCCGTGGTGATTGTGCAAGCCAAGAGTCGAGAACTGTATCAAGGTTTATAGGTATGCAGACTTTGTTGTTAACTTGCACACTAGTCTAAATATGGATGCTTTTGAGGAGAGCAGTGACATGCGTCTAACATGTAAATGTATAGCTTGAATCTACATATCTATTTCAGCATAATTTTCCATTGTTGGATGGTACACACGATTATTACCTTATCTGAAACAAAGCTTAAGCTCAAATTAATGTGCAGAACACAAAGCAAAATAATGAGACCAGGAAGGAATATAATTGTACCGACATGACAATCTGTGCAGCTGGACTGATGCCAACAGTTAGTGTACAAACCTTCTGCACCTATTGTGACCTTGCTGACACTCAGCAGGACTTCGCTCTCTCTTTGCATGGTGGCTGAAATAATGCATTCAGCTTCCAGATGCTTGCCCTGCAATGTCCTAGTGCAGACAAATTCCTTCCTGAACTGATAATTGTGCTCTCATCTATGGCAAAAACCAATACATGGTATTTAGTCGCCGTTGTTCTTAGGTTGTTCTCTCGGCATTTATATCACCTGCAGTCATCAACGAAAAAGCAAAGGTGGATTAACTTGGGATATCATAATTATGAGACTAAGCATTCCCCTTTAATTGTTATCTCCTTGAGTATATACAAGCACACATTTAGTACAAGTAATAAAAAACATTTGAAAATGTAACAGGATGTAGGGATACCAGAACGGCAAAAACTAAGGAAACAAGGCAGGGATGATCGCACAAAACAGTGAAGTATACAACCCCCCTACAGAGATCTTTTTCCATATACGTGTATAATGAAAAAAGATATGTAGGGGGATTGTATACTTCACTGTTTTGTGCGATCATCCCTGCCTTGTTTCCTTACTTTTTGCCGTTCTGGTATCCCTACATCCTGTTACATTTTCAAATGTTTTTTATTACTTGTTTATGTCTTTTTTTAGCAGCAGCGCATGCAATTTGCCATCACAGAGCAGAAGTCGGTGTCCTCACAAGTAGTAGGAGCCCTTGCTTTGGTATATGGACAATATTGACTCTGGTATTCACATTGGCTGAAGAATCAGACCCAAGTCAACCCTTTTCTGGACGGATACTAAGGCAGTAATCACTGTCTGAACTCTGAAGACCATAATATTATTAGCTAGCTAGCTATACCAGAAGTAGCAAGATTTATAAAGTCTTTAGATAGGCATTCAGCCCTCTCACAGAACACAGTAGGTAGTAACATACATAAATTATACGCAGAGTAACCAGAGTTAAGAATTTACCTGGGTTTTATGAAGTACGAAATTTAATATCGTCAACACAACGGCGCAAGACACTTCTAATTCAGCGATCTTGAGTAATAATTACGTTCGTTGCTAAGTGATCGCGCATGCGTACAAACGAGAAAATGGCGTGACTAAAGAAGCCATAGTTATTGAGTGGGCACCTGCAGCCGCCTGGTGAAAACTTGGTGGTTGCGAAAAAGCGATGGCCAGGTGCACTACTCGGTGTGAAATGCTGCTGTTTCGTGCGAAAACCATCATGAGAGATTGAGGCGACGTAGAGCTAGCCCGTCTGAAGAAGAAGAAGAAGAAGAAGAAGAAAGAAAAACAATTTGCCCGTTTTGCGCGTACCTGGTGTGGTACTTTCGCGACGGTTTTTCGCGACGCGAGGAGTCTTGTTGGTCATGAAAACACTCGAAGATGAACGGTATGTGGTTATAAAGGCTTATAAGTGTACCGTTTCTGAGATTTGGAGAGATTCTTTTGTATTAGCATATATTGCGTGTACGTCGTATCCCTACATACAGAGTCTACCGACTCTGTGATTATACAAGCACACAGTGCAGTATTGATATTCATGCATGTGCACTTGATCTATATACAGCTCTTGCTCCAGACCCAGTCCAAAATCTGACAGCACATGTGGACAAACACAAGCCTTGTGTGACACTGAAGTGGGTCCCACCCGCTAATGCTGCTGATGTGGGAGGTATCACTAAATATCAGATTTATTTCTGTGACAAGGAAACGGGTTGCTGCCATGAAAAGGTTGTGAGAGGTTCCGTCACCACCACTGAGATTACAAGAGAGTCGGGGCTCAGACCACTGACTACATTCACTTTCAAAGTGAGGGCCTACAGCCGTGGTGATTGTGCAAGCCAAGAGTCGAGAACTGTATCAATGTTTATAGGTATGCAGACTTGGTTAACTTGCACACCATGTGTTTCGTTTAAATATGTGTACTATGGATGCTTTTGAAGAGAGCAGTGACATGCGTCTAACATGTAAATGTATAGCTTGAATCTACATATCTATTTCAGCATACTGATTTTCCATCATTGGACGGTACACACGATTATGACCTTATCTGAAACAAAGCTTAAGCTCAAATTAATGTGCAGAACACAAAGCAAAACTAGAGGTGTTCATTGAACACATACCCCGCGCTGAACGTCTACAGGCCAGGATGCATGCAGTGCAGCTACAATCGACGTGACATCTCTGCCTATGCGTATCGAACAGGGCATGCAGCTATCGTGTATACTGTGCATGAAGTTTCCAAATGCACTGCGTGTCCTGTTTTTGATGGGACTCTGAGGTCACGAAGAGGTATAGCCAATGTTATGAGTTATGAAAAGTAGGAAATAGACGAAATACAGCGAAACGGAGCGCCTTGACTTCAGTCAGGTACACATAGAGCAATGTTTTTGCTATTAATTGTTTGACCCCATTTCGATGGTTTATGGGGGGGGGGGGGGGGGGGGGGGGGGGTCTATGTGGGGAGATTTCAATTTTTTTCGCCTGACAGACAGACAACTGACTGACAGACGACTGACTGACTGACTGACTGACAGACAAATCCGATTGCTTAACGCATGTGCGCGCGGGGTAATAACGAGACCAGGAAGAATATTATACACCGACATGACAATCTGTGCAGCTAGACTGATGCCAACAGTTAGTGTACAAACCTTCTGCACCTATTGTGACCTTGCTGACACTCAGCAGCGACTTCATTCTCTCTATGCATGGTGGCTGAAATGCATTCAGCTTCCAGATGCTTGCCCTGCAATGTCCTAGTGCAGACAAATTCCTTCCTCAACTGAAAATTGTGCTCTCATGCTCACCTATGGCAAAAACTTCATTGCCCATGCATACATGTTATTTTAGTCGCCGTTGTTCTTAGGTTGTTCTCTTGGCGTTTATATCACCTGCAGTAATCAACGTAAAATCAAAGGTGGATTAACTTGGGATATCATATGAGACTAAGCATCCCCCTTTAATTATTGTTATCTCCTTGAAAAGCACACATTAATAATTATACAAACACACAGTGCACTATTGATATTCATGCATGTGCACTTGATCTATATACAGCTCTCACTCCAGACCCAGTCCAAAATCTAACAGCACATGTGGACACACACAAGCCTTCTGTGACACTGAAGTGGGTCCCACCCGCTAATGCTGCAGATGTGGGAGGTATCACTAAATATCAGATTTATTTCTGTGACAAGGAAACGGGTCACTGCCAGAAAAAGGTTGTGAGAGGTTCCATCACCACCACTGAGATCACAAGAAGGTCGGGGCTCAGACCACTGACTACATTCACTTTCAATGTGAGGGCCTACAGCCGCGGTGATTACCGTATTTCCGCGAATAGACGCCGCCCTCGAATAGACGCCGCCCTCGAATAACCGCCGCACAATTGGAGGCGCTGAGTGAAATAAACGCCGCCCTCGAATAAACGCCGCGACGGGTTAGCATGCGTGGAAGACAGTCCAAGTCCTCGAGCTCGTCGTCATCCCCCTCCATATTCCTCCCGCGAAGGCATCTTCACCGTCGTCCTCGTCCCGTGTGTATCGCTTTGACGCAAAGCGACGGCTAATCAAAGTCGCTCAGTGTTCCAGCCGCGGATCGCGGACGGCACTTGCCGAATCTTGCCCATGTGAGTTGTTGCTTTGTGTGTCTCTCGACCGAAAATTCGACTTTCTCACCTGCTTGTTGACGCAATTCAACGGGGAGCTAGCTGTGTACGTGGCGCTGTCATACTGCCGAAAGTAATAAACGCCGCCCTCGAATAAACGCCGCCCTCGAATAGTGGCCGCACCAAACTGACCAACGAAATAAATAAACGCCGCGGCGTCTATTCGCGGAAATACGGTATGCAAGCCAAGAGTCGAGAACTGTATCAAGGTTTATAGGTATGCAGACTTGGTTAACTTGCACACCATGTGTTTTGTCTAAATATGTGTACTATGAATGCTTTTGAAGAGAGCAGTGACATGCGTCTAACATGTAAATGTATAGCTTGAATCTACATATCTATTTCAGCATACCGTAGTCGCGCGTTATTAGGCGCATGCGCCTATAACTCCACACGAAGGAAATATGCGCCTATAAGCGAGATGCGCCTAATAACAATAATGACATTCCTCAAATAGGAAGCGCACTTTAATTCGAATATAGCTGTTTTCCACTCTGAAGGATCGAAAATGGCAGAGTTTCTGGAAGAAGACTGCAGCGCTTACCTGGGACGAGAGTTGAAACTGCATGCGCCTAACAGTGAATATGCGCCTATAAGTGAGATGCGCCTAATAACGCGCGACTACGGTAATTTTCCATCGTTGGATGGTACACACAATTATTACCTTATCTGAAACCAAGCTTAAGCTCAAATTAATGTGCAGAACACAAAGCAAAATAACGAGACCAGATTAGTTGTACCGACATG
Source organism: Axinella damicornis (assembly GCA_963931865.1). Lineage (NCBI taxonomy): Eukaryota > Metazoa > Porifera > Demospongiae > Axinellida > Axinellidae > Axinella > Axinella damicornis. Next base: position 17,822,410 of record OZ007509.1, on the reverse strand, counting down.
ACAATCTGTCTGGACTGATGCAGACTTCATTCTCTCTTTGCATGGTGGCTGAAATAATGCATTCAGCTTCCAGATGCTTGCCCTGCAATGTCCTAGTACAGACAAATTCCTTCCTCAACTGATAATTGTGCTCTCATGTATGGTAAAAACTTAATTGGTATTTTAGTCGCCGTTGTTCTTAGGTTGTTCTCTCGGCATTTACATCACCTGCAGTAATCAACGTAAAGCAAAGGCTGAGATATGAGCATCATATTTTAGCTGCATGGCCAGTGGTTTGGGCCCTTTTAGGTTGCATAAGTTCTTCCGTTCAGCAGAGAGGCCGAAAGCTGTTTTTGCGCATTATAGTTTGCATAGGAGGACATTTTAGATCCCGGGATCAGGTAGTGCCTTCAATTTCTTAGTTATGAAAGGACTATCAAGCATTGCACAGCTTCAATTATGCCGCTATGTCTAATTTATCAGTGGGCTTGTACAATCTGCATAATAATATTATGTTTCCATGTCAGATGGCTGAGTTACTTACCAGTTCATTATTTTGATAAACACACCTTAGACCTACTCACATGACCCTCAACGAATCAGACACCTCAGAATCGATCACATGACTGAGCAGTAAGTCACTTAATGCACACTTAAGTGATAATAACACACAGTTTCGAAGACCAACAGCTTTCAGGTCAGTAAGTAGTTTAGATACCAGTTTGCAGTTAATTAGCCTCATTCCCAGCTTTTCGCCGCTTACAGTACGGAAAAAGGGGGAGAGGGCCTGGGATAATTTATCATGACGTCGGGATAGAGAGAAGGGTAGAGCGAACTAAATTGAATGTGGGTGCACTGACCGCAAATATGTTGCACGAAGCCGGCTCATTCAGCGCTTGACCGTTAGCTGCGTGGAGATCGACGGTAGCCATGCTTTGGCAGTCTGTGGCGAGAATGATTCGTACAAACGGGTCGTTTTGGCATTCAATTCGGCCACTTCTTGGCGAGGCCATGGAACGGCGTCTTGGTGTCTCTCCGGAATCTTTGAGCAGGAATAATGCGGCCGCGGAGTATGGGGCGACGTGATAGCGCTGTCAGCTATACAACAGTCTCAAACAAGAACTACACACACTGGTATAGAATTATAGTATATTCATGCATGACTTGCAGTTTTGATTGCCCACACGCAATTATTAAACATGACATTTCTCATGTGACAAAATATCCCAGGCTCTCCCCCTTTCTCTCAAGTTTTGTTCATGCATGGGAGAGCCTGGGGACGAGGCTAAGTTTGCAGTGCATTACGGGGTTTAGTGCACTCAGGCACTAAACCCCGTAATGCACTGCAAACTGGTTGTGTACCCATGAACTGAGGAGCAATTAATATGCTATAGGTGCATCATGAGGAGATGATTCCTCAGAGAAAAATAGTGCTTAATTGGTGATGCTAGTATGTGTAGCTAGGTGGTTGGTGTAATACAGGCATAAGGTGACTATGTCTGGTGTGCTTGGGAAACTACTATAGTATACGTTGGGTGGATGGAAGACGAATCCATGGTTATATAAAGTTTGTATGAAGTGGTTTAGGTATGTATTATTTCTTGTATGTTTTTCTATGTGTATGCAAATGCATAGGTTTTTATTTATTTTGCTACAGCTCTTGCTCCAGACCCAGTCCAAAATCTGACAGCACATGTGGACACACACAATCCTTCTGTGACACTGAACTGGGACCCACCGGCCAATGCTACAGATGCAGGAGATGTCACTAAATATGAAATCCGTTTCTGGGCTGGTGTAAAGTTTGGTGAAACGTTTGTGAATGGTTCTACCACTACCACTGTCATCACAAGAGAGTCAGGGCTCAGACCACTGACTAGATTCACTTGCAATGTGAGAGCCTACAGTGGTGATGATGTAGGCCGAGTGTGGAGGGCCGTGTCAACGTTTGTAGGTACGTATGTGGTTGTACCGAGACAGGGATCATCATAGAGTCAGTATACTCTCTATATGTAGGGATAGACACATAATATAAAAGTTGACAAATGGCCAAAATGGCACGACTCTCTCATATGACGGCTTTCGCACAAAGCAGTTGCATTTTACACTGAACAGTGCACCGCTTTTTTGCTACTTCGAAGTCTCACAAGGCAACTACCCACTCAACAACTATGGCTTCATTTGGTATAAAGGTCAGACTTCCACTGCGGCAAACTTAACTCCAGTTCAAGCATGCACCTGCTGCTAAGCATAAACAAGAGCATTCAAAATGTATGGAGATGTAGGGATAACAAGGGTATGGATGATAGCATAAAAGAGTTCAGTATACAACCCTCTACGTACTTACCTTCTCACGTTATATATATATGTAGTGTGTCGGGGCCGGTCTGCCGGATTGCGTTTTAGAATTACATTGTGCCTACCTAACTCATGCAGCCGGCCAAGCCAACAGATCAGTACTGAAGACCTCGTATACTCCCCTGCCCACGCTCCCCCCACCCACACTCCCCTACCCACATTCCCCCACCCACGCTCTCCCCACCCACACTCACCCCACCCACACTTCGTCACCCACGCTCCCCCACCGACGCTCTCCCACCCACCCACACTCCACATACACTCCCCCCACCCACGCTCACGCTCCCCCCCCCCCCCCCCCCCCCCCCCCACACACACACACACACACGCTTGCAATAACATTCAGTTAGCAGGTAGCCTGCAGCTACATGAACAGTACCATGCAGAAACCTGTTCATGAACAGCCCTGGCTGTTTTGGAGTGTAGTGTGACCCCAGCTGATGCCTTGAAAGTCAGCGAAGTGATGCTAAAGTGTATTTGTTCGCCCCCTCTCCTGCAGCTCCAGTCCCAGGGCCAGTTCAGAACCTGAGGTCAACCCTGAACACACACTCCAGTATGATCGTAAACTGGGACCCTCCAAGTAGCTAACTACAGAGCATACGGAAAAGTGACCACAATGTCATATGAGATTACAATCAGACCGTCTGGAAGCACGTGTGGAAGTTGCTACTGTGTGAATGCACCCGCAACAAGCATACAGCTTACAGAGGCATCAGGATTCCAGCCACTGACAATTTACGACATTCAAGTTAGGGCACGAAATAATTGCTACACAGGAGAATGGAGCAAGTTTACACATACACCTTTTGGTACGTACATATCTACAAGTGTGTGATATATAGTATAAAATTTATGCTTTTCTGATAGGCAAGAGCACCTCATAGACACGGTTATGATGTGGAAGATCCTTGTTCCTGAGTCCTCTGCATAGGGTCTGATCGGTTGGTGACATTTGTCGTACACAAAAGATCGGGTATTGCACCACATTGCAAGTACCACACGAGAAAATCGCCAAACTGCCAAAATTGGTTCATTTTTTCAGATGGGCTATCTATAGTTTGATTCGAGAACTCCATCACAAACGTTTTTGCACAAAACAGCAGCATTTCACACTGAGCAGTGCACGAACCCATCGCTTTTTCAAAGTCTCATGAAGCGCTTGAAACCACCCACTCAACAACTATGGTTTCATTTGCAACACCCACACACAGAACAACTCCAAACACAATACTGTTTGTCAGGGAGTGAACACAAACAGATATTCTTTCAACAGGAGTTCAAGTCAGCACTAACTACCTAAATTTGGGTGTACCTTCATGATTGTGTATATTGTACTAAGTGGAATAAGTCTCTGTGCTGCTCTGTATCTATGCTTATGAATACATGCTGACATAGGTTATTTACATAGGTTATTACTCTCAGGTGTTGTGAAGCTGGACTCCCGATCACAAGAGTATACCAATCTTTGTGAGAAGTTCCGCAGAGATTGGGCTAGACGTAAAGGCCGATGTCCTTCCATCATCTCCATTGCCAAGATTATCAACCCAGTGATATCAAAGAGGTTTGAAAGTTATCGCCACACTTTGCCGAGGTCCTTACAAGGTGTTGAACAACATTACCACGGCACATGGCTTTGCTGTGACCTCGCAAATTCAGCAGAGCTGTGTGAAAATACAAACTGTGGTGCTTGTGGAATTGCAAGGAAAGGGTTTGATCCTCAAAGGATCAGCAGGAGATCAGTTCAAAAATTTGGCGAGGGCTTCTATTTTGCTCCTAATTCCTCCAAGTCCCATGACTACGCAATCGGCAATAGATTTGGTGCAGTGGTCGGAGAAAGGAATACTCGTTACAGCTCAGTTCTTTTATGTGACATTGCTCCTGGAAACAAATACACCATTCAATTCCGTGGCCTCTCTTACCCTCCACCCGGATACCATTCATTCTATGCGGGAAGCCAGGGTGAACTGAACTATGATGAACTTGTCATCTTTGATCACCGAGCCATTCACCCACGTTACATACTCTTTTGCCAAAACTAAGTTTTGCTTTTGTGTTGTTCTGTATACACACAATGTCATGTTTGTGTGCCATTATATACAGTGCCCAAGAATCACCTTTTTGATTGTTATAGTTATACGTCTTTGTTTTCCGGTTTGACTTCCCCTTGGTTGTGTACCACCACACTATGTTATTGTTCCCCCAAATTACCCTGTAAATACGTCTCTGTGTTGCTTTGTATCTATGCGTATGAATGCACGCTGATATAGGTTATGTACAGTGACGTCGACCAAGAATTTGATTAATACTACATCGATCAGTGTAATGCCAATTGTTTTCTGGTTTGATTTCCTTTGGTTGTGTACCACCACCCCATGTTATTGCTCCCTTTTAGTGCTATATATCCTTACCTGTCCCCTCATGCAAATATGTCTCTGTGTTGCTATGCAAATGAATACATACCGATATACAGTGATGTCGACCAAGAATTTGAGTAATGCTACTTCAGTCTAATTGTGTTTCTGGTTTGACTTTCCCTTGGTTGTGTACCGCCATGCACCCTATAATAGTGTTCCATTTTAGTAAGAGTTCATAACTTTATGAACTCTTGATTTTAGTGTACAGCTGCAGCCTGTTTCCTTATATCTGTCACCCTCAAAATATGTATATATGTCTTTGTGTTGAATGCTATATACCTCAGTTACGTTCAACTCTCCGGTCCCTCATGAGGCTCGTCTGTTGGGAAGGATCATTTAGGAGTTAAAGATCAGTGATGCATTGTTGTTAACATTCCCACTTACCATCCAACCCAGCCTAGTCCCCATTCCAACCCAGCCTCATTTCATAATGACATTCCCATTCCCAATCCAACCCAGCCCTGTTCCAAGCTAGGCCCTTTATAGGAGGAGAAATGGCCTGGCAACTTCCACATTCATGGCACTTATATGCCTTACCAATCAAGTAATGCCCACACTAGGTTAAATTGTGATGTCATCGTGATCGATGATCCTTACTGAGAAAATACCCGGCCACACTAGTTTAGTTAGCTAGCTGTTGTACTTGCTTGCTGTCAGCAAAGTTGCCACGAATATGCTGATCAGTATACAATTGCAAGCTGCCATACCCACATGCAGTTGAGGAAGGAGGGAGGGAGGGAGTTGCAACGATCGTCATTAGGTCATGAGTGAGTGACTTGTGGCCAAGACTAGTGCATGGTTAAAGCATTTGACTGTGGACCAAAAGTCCCTGGTTCGAATCCCACCGGTTGCTTCACTGGTGAAGTGCTGAAGTGCTTTGTTTACCCCTACACCCCTTGGGAGATCAGCCATTGGCTGAAAGGACCAGGAGGTAAAAACCTTTACCTTTAGTAATCGGAGCTGTACGGAGGATGGCAGCCCCACCCCCTTTTAACGCCCACACCGTTAATTACTGACCGCAGAATCGAAAAGGGCCCCGCCATTTTCCATTTCCACCTGCGGAACTCACGAACGATGTCTCGCTCAGGCTGAAGTATCTACTAGTAGGTGCCTACCAACATATCGTGACGGTTGCGTCGATATGGGGCAATTTTTAGGGCGACCTGAAGGTGAGCAAAATTGTTATGCAAGCATACTCTATAAATCTAGCTATGATGCAAGACGTAGTTTTTGCCGAGTAGCTATACACTGATGTGCATGTACTCAAGATTGTTGCGCGTTTATACAGGGATCCACGATGATATCATCACAAATTCTGTTATATAGCAGTGATGGCAACCATTCCCATGGTCCGTGTGGTTCCTGAGGTTCCTGCAAAAAAAAAGAAAGACAATGGCAGTGCTATTATAGTGGGGAGTTAGCTAGCTGCATACCATAGATAGTTTAGAAAGCACTAAAGTCCTTTTGCTGATCTCAGCTGTCATACTCCATGCACCTCTAGATCTTGAGGAAGCAGTTGGAATGCTATGCATTACCCCATCCCATTCCTACATTTCTTGTTTCATTGCCTCTACCTCCTGTCGGCTCATAGCTACAATTCCTCTTGTGCAGAGAAGCACTTGTTATATGAGGGATGGGAAGTAAGATTGTAATAATTACATGCTAATAAATATTAATTTATATGGGTACACACGCCGATTCAGGTAGCAGATGAATCCAGAGAGTGTACTGTGCACATGCAGCAATCTAGAAATGGTGTGATGTAACTTTGTAGTGCTAGGATAATTGTATCTGCATGCAGCCTTATTTGGCCACCTGAAATGTAGTACAACCCTTGCACATGGGACTTCCCAGGTGTTTCCCCAGTGCAGTGCACAGCAGGATGTGATGTGTGATAAGGGCCCAGTGATAACATGAGCTCACTGATAAACACACAATCAAAATGTTGTATATAGTACCTATAAGCGCTCTAAATTTGTGCCATTCTGTGTCAAAATTGATGATCCCGAAATGGTCCAGACACCCATGCTGCAAGCAGTACTCTATGCTGTATGGAATGGTTCTACTGCTTCATCCCCCCCCCCCCCCCCCCCCCCCCCCACCTCACCACCACCACCACCACCACCACCACCACCACCACCACCACCACCACCACCACCACCACCACCACCACCACCACCACCACCAGCAATCCTGGTGTACTGGCCCACACCACTGAGGCTTTGATACACCCCACTATAGTAGTATGGCCTGACTGCAAAATGAATAGCTTCTGGCCTGTGAATAGGGTTTGTACAACATGGTTGGCAATGTGTTCTAACTCTGCAACTTACGTACAGGTATATGATAATGTCTTGTGCTGAACAGCATATGAAATGCTGATAATTTGTGCCTCAAAGAAACGAAGACCATGGTTTTATCCCCAAAAGTTTATTATCGAGTCTCGAGTCCATTCCCGAGTCTGTAGTCCCCGGTACATTTTCATAGTTGCGCCAGCAAGCTCCTAGGTGAATGCTTACCTGTTCCATGGATGGTAGGTTTACGGTCTGCATGCTTATGTGCTTTACATGCTTTCATCTATTTATTACAGTTGGTGACCTGGAGGCATCCCTGCAGCCCAGAATCCCGGAATTATCTGTTACACTGCGGTGGGGTGTAACAAAACAGAGTAGGGAAGATGAGATCACTGCGTATGACATTCGCTTCAGGCCAAAAGATGCAGACGGTTATATTAATGGGACAAGTGTGGATGGAACTAGCAAGACCCTCACTCTCACAAGCACATCAGGGATTGCACCGCTGACCACATATGATTTTGAAGTGAGAGCAAGGTGCGGGGATGCTGTGGGAAAATGGAAGAGCGTTATTGGTAAGGTGAAAACTGTCATATACATAACTGGCATCAATTGCTATCATGGGATATAGATGCTGGATAAGTGAAGTGCATTTGTATCTGACAGAAGTCATGCCAGCCCCTTTTCCTATCATGCCACCTGGGCATTTGCGAGCACAATGTTGGAAAGCTGCTATGTACTCCATGCAGGAGAAGAGGATAGAGGGAAGCTAGTGTCACCCAAATGCAACACCAGGTGGTGGGCATGAATATCAGTAACCTTTAAGAACCAATGAGCCATGACATTTTCAGTTTCATGATGTCACTTCTGGCAAGGCAGGATGCAAGTTTCAAGAATAATAAGTAGCCCCTTACTGTCTACTGCTTGGCAGTCTGCTTATCCACCCGTATGGCTCCTATGAAATGGGTGCATGAGATCAGATGTAAGTTGGAATGGCTTAAACACTAAGCAGACCAGAGGGTGCACGTAGGGGATCTATTAGTACTCCACGGTACTTGTAGTTGACATTTGGATCATATAGTTGTAATCAGATATTATATAATTCACAGCGGGATGGTTTCAGTGCTACCGTAGTCACACGTTATTAGGCGCATGCGCCTATAACTCCACAGGAAGGAAATATGCACCTATAAGCGAGATGCGCCTAATAACGAATATTGACATTCCTCGAATAGGAAGTGCGCTTCAATTCGAATTATAGCTGTTTTTCACTCCGTATGATCGAAAAAGGCAGAGTTTCTGGAAGAAGACTGCAGTGCTTAACAGCGAGTACCTGGGCGAGAGTTGAACCTGCGCCTAACAGCGAATATGCACCTATAAGTGAGCTGCGCCTAATAACGCGCGACTACGGTATTTTGAGTCAATTGACACTCAATCACATGCACACTCATTGTCCTACAATGCTATGCACAAAACTCCCTTCCATACACACACTCACACGCCTCATCATGGCTGTTCAGCTTCAGTTCCTGGCCCAGTCCAGAACATCAAAGCGGTTGTCGATCCAAAGCAGGCCTCCATCAGACTTACCTGGGACCCACCAATCAATTTGAGAATGCCTGGTGGAGATACCAAATATCGGATTCGCTTCAAACCCACTGAAGGAAGGAGCAACTATTGTGAGAAGGTTGTGGCTACCAATTATGTCTCTCTCACAAGGAATTCTGGTCTTGAGGCCTCAAAAATGCACAGATTTGAAGTGAGAGCAGAAAATGCTGAGGCTTCGGGAGATTGGAAGATATATTCAGCATATATTGGTAGGTTTATATTAAACCTTGGCTGTTATATATTAGTGATGTCTGAATCTGAACGTGTTATTGCTGAGCGCATTAGCGCGAGGCACTAAATGGTGGATCTATTCTCATGATATGTGTATGTATGTACGTACCTGTACCAGTGCGGTGCCTCTAGGGCTTGCGGAGCTCGAGCAGCTACATATGGAGTTGAACACTGAGCGCAGTCGACATCTGTTTATCTGTTTATACTGCAAGTTCACAATAGTCTTGCATAGCCAGAACCGGGCTTTCATGGCTTGCAGAGCTAGAGCAGCTACATGAAGAGTTGAACAGCGATCATGAGCGTAATCGACATCTTTTCACAGCTCCACACTCTCAAGCTCTCGAATTTACTATAATCATGCTCAAGCACGTGGTCAGGTCACATGTACGCATGTGGCGCACGCGAGGCATGATGCGGATACGTAGCTATTCCTAGTCAATATCATGTTCTGGCAGTTGCAAATAGTGTGTATAACTATGTTCTGCTAGAAAATTTAGCACCAGAGTAGCGCTCAGTATAAGTTTCAGCTTCTCACATATGTACAAACACCATTAATTTAGGTGTGCTATGATGTCACAGATTTGTCCTGAAAGTCCCTTATTCCAAGAAAGGTCACAAGTGGGAAAGTTTGTGGCTATTCTTATCTAAACACTGATAACGTCACAAAGGAATACTATATATAGCTGCTGAATGGCTTCCTGATGTAGCTACCTCTCGACGGCAGGAAACCAGTATATACACCTGTTTTGCCAGTAAATCCCCCTTGATCAATACTTGGTGAGTGTGTCAAGCAGTTTCAAAACCTGAAAATCGAGATCAGTTCCCCCAAAACTGACAGGAAAGGGGGAGATCAAAGAAATAATGCATTCCAATGACCATTAAAGTAGATGTCCTACATAAACAGCAAATAAATATTAGCCATATGTACCTTAATAGTAGCTAGGTATTCATGACTCTTCACATGTGCAGATCTGGTTCCTGATCCGGTTCAAAGCCTGTCAACAGCTGTCAATAAAGACATCCCTTCTGTGACACTGAGTTGGATGCGTCCAGGCAACGTTCAAGTTGTTGAAGAACTTACTGAACATCACATTCGTTTCAAACCATTTGGAGATGAGGAATATGTGGAAAAAACTGTGGCAAACTCCGCTACTAGCGTAGTCCTCACTCGTGACTCGGGGCTTGTACCTCTGAAGAACTACCACTTTCAAGTCCGTGCTCAGAGTGGTTATTGTAAAGGAGAATGGAAGGAAGTAACATCACTCTATGGTAATAACACTATACTCTGTGACACATGCAGATGTTTGATAAGTTATTCCCCTACATCATTATCTACATGATGGGAAGTCGAGAATCCTACCTAGTGTATCATAACATAACAGAGCATCCAGCCTTGGTGCATAAATAGCACTTAGCTACCAGGAAATGTTTGGATATCACATTTGGCGTCCATTCGTTGAGAAACTCGTGGGTTACACCATAATTATAGACGACAGATTATTAATTCCAAAATCACTTGCCCGCCACTTTAAGCGGCATACGTATGTATGCATGTCGTGTGTTGCTGATTACCATGTACCATAGTCTCACAAAAGAGCGCCATTGGCAGTGCACCTTACATTTTCACCAAAGTGGGGAGTGGGTATCTTTTAAGTGTTTCCACATTCATGTTGGGCTCGCTAAGGCCCGCCCCAATAATTATTATGTAGCTTAGCTTGCTTCAGCTATTACGTACTCCCCCGTTGTTTCTGCATGAGTCCTGGGATGGGCAGCTCTCTGTGCAGAAGTCTGGTAAGCTGTCACCTGCCTTGTGGTGTTCGCATTAGCGTGGCACATGGCAGTTCTCTCTTCTGAATCAGTGGTCTTGCGAGCACTCACCCCCCCCCCCCCCCCCCCCCCCACTACATGTGTGAGTCCGGTGTAAGTGATTACTCTGACTCACCGACAGCCTTATGTGATGGCATCTCTGGTGAAGAGCATTAGCTAGTGCATGCACTGGGTCCTACATTAATGCGAGATTGAGGTCAAGTACGTAAGTATGACGGTCTCACACATCCCGCCCCACAAACTTCCAACACACACACATGCTTAAAATGTCACGGTATTGATAGTTTCACTTCTCTGATTTGTTTGCAGCTCTGAAACCTGGGAAAGTTCAGAACTTGAGGTCAACCCTGAACCCACGTGAAGCTTCTCTCACTCTGAACTGGGACCAACCGAATAATATCTTGACTGCTGAGGACGTAACTGCATACGACATTCGTTTTAAAATATCTGGAGGTGGTGGTGGAAACAGTTATTATTCTATAATGACTGTGAATGTACCAGCAAGAAGCATTCGTCTCACTAGGGAATCTGGTCTCAAGCCACTTACAAAGTATGCGTTTGAAGTCCGAGCACGTAACTTTCATTGTCAAGGAGAATGGAGCTGTATATCAGACTACATTGGTACGTATACTGTGGGTATGTACAGTTCTTACTGTGAGAATAAATGCTCACCTCTAGCAAGCATTTGAAAGCACCAAAATGTCAGGCCAGTTACTCTCTCTCTCTCTCTCTCTGTCTCTCTCTCTGAGCTCTAGTAAAAATGATGCACAGAATAAGAGTAGATGGTACGGAAATTAAAAATAGAAAGCATACAAATTTAGTGCCAATATATGTTGATGTTTGCGTGTTTATTCAACACAATAGTAGTACAATTGTAGAGAAGGTTAGTGAAAACGTAGACATTGCAAACTTTGCTCTTAAATCATAACATCAGAGAACGCGGTAGCGTTCTCTATTTAGGGATGGCAATGGAAATTTTGATTTTACCATACTGGTGCACCAGCACGATAACGGCCAAAGAAACTACAAATCCCCAAACTAAGCATGCAGACAGAATGTTTGTGCCTAGCAGTTCACAAAAACACTCACAAACGTACCTTAGAGCACGCGGGAGTCGATGAACAAGTCGCGGAGAAAACTCCAATTTCATCATCTTCTTCTTTCTCATACAAAACTTTGCCCAAGGATAGCTTACCAACTAAACCACTTCTTGAGATAATTTACGCACAGGACAACACCGCTATCGCCGTAGTACTCGCCATGACCACTTTGTCTGCAAACTTGCAAGACCAACAGTTTTAGCTAGCTACGATCCGATGGCATTCTAGCACGACGCCATTTGGTCACATGTTCGCCAATTGCGCATGCGCAATCCAAAATGCAAGCGCATTATTTTTGTGTTCTCTTGCTTGTGATGGCTGCGTTTGGTACACTAACAGAATCCCTGTGAATCCGTCATCTGGTGGCTCCTACAGCTACAAGGAATTTCTACCAACCTGCTCTTGTCAAGATGTATCGTGACTATGACATCATGGAGGCGTGGCTTTCTTTTCATGACGTAACTACAGTGCAGAACTGTGAGGCTATATATAGAGCTTTGGATTACTTGGAGCCATTGCAAGCGCATGACCTACACGGCTGCCATCGAGTTCTCTGATCTGATGAAGGGTGAATGCCCCACCCCCTCATCCACAAAGGCAACAATAAACATTGATCACAACAACAACATCAAATTATTAAATGAAGCATTAATGCCTGCTCAGTGCCCAGCAGAAGCTCCACGTCCATCAAGAGAGACCATCTGACATGGTGATCGCCTTGTAGTCGGGGCCTAGGAACGAGGCTAACCTGGCGATTAAATAACAACACCTTAATATCTGACATCAGGGAATACATCCAGTACCCCCGTACCCTTATGGTGGTGTGACGTTGCATGTTCCTTGACTAAGAAGTTATGCATTTCATGCGCTCGAAAAAGTACACTAACTAGAGGCAAAAAATTTTCTCCGAAAGATTAAAGGGATGGCCTGTCACATTCGAAATTATCCCACCCCTCGAAAAAGCTAAGAAACAAGGAGAAATGACTTTAACCAGGCTCAGTCCCATCCCCTCCCTACATTTTATAATGGGATGGGACTGAGCCTGGTTAAGTAATATTTAGATACCACTTTGCAGTGCATTACGGGTTTTAGTGCACGAGGGCAACCTAGTTAACGGTCGAGGGCGAGATAATGCACGAGCCGAAGGCGAGTGCATTAAGACCGTTAACTATAGATGGCCCGAGTGCACTAAAGCCCGTAATGCACTGCAAAACTGGTATCTAAACTACTTAGTGCAACTCACTGACCCGAGACAGCCTTTGATCTTTGAAAAGTGTAGATAATGCACACTAAAGTGTGCATTAAGCGATTTAATGCTCTGTCATGTGATCGATTCTGAGGCGCCTGATTCGTTGAGGGTCACGTGAGTAGCACTAAGGTAGCATTATACCTTTACCGTTAGGATACATTTAACCGTCGGGGCCCTGACGTTAAAAGTACCCTAACGGTAAAGGTATAATGCTACCTTAAAGGCATTTCTCCTTGTTTCTTAGCTTTTTCGAGGGGTGGAATAATTCCGAATGTGACAGGCCATCCCTAAATCATTTTTAATCTTTCGGAGAAAATGTTTTGCCTCTAGTACGTACCTAAGAATGAAGGTTCTGTGAATGTTAGATTATGCAAGATTTTTTTCTTGAAGGATTTATTGAGCTGTATGGCATTTCACATCATACACAGCTCTACATCCGGATCCAGTCAGAAACTTGTCAGTAACCGTTGATGAGATTGTGACTCTGAGCTGGAACCCACCAGTCAATATTCAAACAGCAGATGAACTGAGTGAGTATCAGATTCGTTTCAAGCCAGATGGAAGTGGGCGTTATCATGAGATGACGGTGAAGGACTCCTGCACTGCAAGCATTGAATCTAGACTTGTTTCATCGAAGAACTACAACTTTGAAGTCAGGGCCCGAAATGATAGTGGTGAAGGAACATGGGTGAAAGCATCAGCAATCTGTGGTATGTTATTTTGTATACACACAGGCAAAACTACCTGTAAATCCGGGACTGGACCGGCACCATCATCATCAAAGTTGCTCCGTGATCGCACCGTCCGCTTGCCGTTTGAGTCCATGGTGCCATGGGAACACTTCAAGTTTTGTATTTGACTTTTTCGGCAATTCTATTGCTTAGAGGAGTGCCCGTAGGTGTGGTGTACATGGGAAATTATGTAATATTCAAAATTTGAATTGTTCCCACCATGGACTTGAACGGCAAGCAGACAATGCGATCGTGGAACAACTCTGACAATGACAGTGTGCGTCGCTCAAAAACTAGAAATGTAACGCAACAATGGAAATTTGATCAGCCAAATGGCAAAGCACTTCGACGCATGATTAGAAAACACCTCGCTAGGTACTAAAGTGAAACGAGTGTAGACAAGGCTATTGCATAACAGTTGTGTTTGTTCCCGGTTGTCTGACTGTCGACTTTTCTCCCACACGGGGCGTCCATATCCTGGGGCTCGCAACTGTGCCTTGATACATCAACGTTTACAGGCAGTGATGTGCAGTACTATGTACTATTGAGCTAGCTGCCATTATAATTGCGTTACACAATGGCAGGAAATTAGTCCCCAGAGGGTTTTTGTCGTCAAAGAACTACAACTTTGAAGCAGTACTGGAAATTATCGGTTTGAGACATTGAATTTTGACGCAGATTTAGAAAGGACGCATAATTAGAGCACCTATGGTATCATGAAGAAGGGGCATATTAGCTTGCTTTGCACACACTTTTAGTTATAGAACATATATACAAGTGTAAAAAACATTAAAAATGTATGGAGATGTAGGGATAACAGAACAGCAAAAAGTATGAAAACAAGCAGGGATGATGGCATAAAACAGTTTAGTATACAACACCATTTTACATATCTTTCCACATAATACATGTATAATGAGAAAAGTATGTAGGGTGTTGTATACTGAACTGTTTTATGCCATCATCCCTGCTTGTTTTCATACTTTTTGCTGTTCTGTTATCCCTACATCTCCATACATTTTTAATGTTTGTTTACCTCATTTTTATAGCAGCATACTTGATAGCATTCACTCCGCACACAGTACACAATTTTGAGTTCAAAGTTCAAAGTTCAAAGTTGCTCTACGCATGCGCACATATAAAGAAAATGGCGTCGCACATGAAGCCATATTTATCAAGTGGGCGGTTTCAAGCGCCTCGTGAGACTTCGAAGTAGCCAAAAAGCGATGGGGTCATGCACTGCTCAGTGTAAAATGCTGCTGTTTTGTGCAAACACAGTCGTGAGGGAGTCAGCCAAATTTGAACTAGCCCGTCTGAAGAAAGAAGAAGAAGAAAACCGATTTTGGCGGTTTGGCGACTTTTTGGCGCGGTACTTTTGCAACGGTTATTCACGATACTGGGAGTCTTCTGGGCCAGGAAAACACTCGAAGACGAATAGTAAGTTGTCATAAAGGCTTATTTGCTGCCCGTTTTTGAGATTTGGAGAGATTTGGGAAGATTTTTTTGTATTAGCTTCTATTGCGTGTCCGTTGTATCCCTACATATAGAGTCTACCGACTCTATGATAGCTACCAGGTAGCCGGGGTCTCAGAAGACGTATCCATCCGGATGTACAATGATTGTGTACATGCACACCTCGCTCCTGTTTGAACTGCTTCAAACAATTTTGTATGTTATATGTTCAGAAGGGAGTGGCCGCTTTATATCACATCACACTCCAAACTGTATCCTGCAGCGCTGGCTCCAGGCCAAGTTCAGAACCTGAGGTCAACTCTGGACCCTGACACACCTACTCTGACCCTGAAATGGGACAAACCAAAGAACATGGTTGCTGTGAAGTCTTATGACATTCGTTTCCAACTGTGTGGAAGGAAAGGGAAGTATTGCATGAAGACTGTAGTTCCTCCTGCAACAAGTATTATTCTCACGAGGGAATCTGGCCTCAAGGCACTGACAAAGTACACCTTTGAAGTCCGGGCACAGAGTGTTTCTCGTGAAGGAAAATGGAGTGAACTGTGTAAATACATTGGTAAGTGTCTATTTGTGCTCATAGTTATTATTTTTTATTGAAAGGACCAATTACAAGACTCAGTTACGTAGGCACTTCAACTGTGACTCTGATTGCATCCACCAGCTTGTGCTTAAGCTATATCTTTGTTCTTGTAGGTGGCTAGCTTAGGCCTTGTAATCATCCCCACCCGTCCCAAATTTATCCTCTAACTGGTCTAATTTGAATTTTTTATTGCTTCCGTTTTCCCGTTGGCCACCATTGCTCACTATCCCTTTGACACATACTGTACATGACATCACAACTGCCAACATGGATAATAGAGCACGGAACTGGATTGGAAACGCGCGTTTACGGGATTGAATGTGGGTTTCGCTCAAGTTTGCCCTCTGGTGCCACACGGAAACCGTTCTGAGGCTTACCTTTCATATGGTTCGATCGGTCTTTAACTGGTGTATGCCCAAAGCGGCAACTTTCACTCCTGACAGTCCTGAGTAATGACTGGTAAGTGCAACAGTACACGGGTATCACAATTTCAGGGATATGTCCGTTTTTTTTAGGGCAGCCCAAACATGCTTTTTATCTACAACTCAGGAGCAAAACTTACTGCTTTGGGCATACACCTGCTGAAGGCCGATCCAACGGTACAAGAGGTAAGCCCCAGGACAGTTCCTGTGCGGCACCAGAGGGACAACAAACTCGCATTCAATCAAAGGTCGTGCCGACATTCCATACATTAAGAATAGGGCGGCGCGCGCGTTTCCAATCCAGTTCCCCGTGTTCTATTATCCATGCTGCCAACAACTAGTGATGGCAACCAACGGGAAATCAGAAATGTTCATAACTCAGCAGCCGTGGTGAATCGCTGCCACCCTCAAATGGATGCCGTCCTCAAATAAATGTTGCACAATTGTAGGTGTTGAGAGAACTAAACACCACCCTGAAAAAATGCCGCAGCCGCTATATGCGGTAAGCACGTGAGCGAAATACAATGTCATACTAGATACACGTGGAGAATTGCACATGTAGCTATATAATAGTTTTCTAAATAGTTTTAACAGTCGTCCAAGACTGTTTCATTCTCATCATCCTCCACCTCTGGAGAGAAGTTTGTGCATGTCACTTTGGTGCTGGCTAATCGAAGCTTTGCTCCAGCTAAAGACAGCACTTCCCGAATCTTGCCCATTGTGACTTGTTGTTTCTCGACGCGCTTTTGTATAGCCATACCTTTTTGAAAGGCTTATTGACAGACTTTGACTGGAAGCTATAACTAGGGGTGATGTGAATGGAGCTGGGGTACACGGCACGGATCGTACTGACCAAAGTAATTATATTTAATGCCAAACTTGAATAAATGTAGCCCTTGAATAAATTTCTGTAATTCTAATAGCAGAGGAGCCGAGGTTCAAACTCCAATGTGTCAATTCTGTGAGTGTGGCAAAGCTGATCCAGAGATTACTTTTAGCTGGTTTGTGCATTTATCCTCATTAATGGTTCACATAGCTACCAGTGTAGTGACTTATAGCTGTTTCTGACTGTAAGACAACGCGTGAATCATAATGACGGCACTTTATATCTCCAGCTCTACATCCGGATCCAGTCAGAAACTTGTCAGTAACCGTTGATGAGGGTGTGACTCTGAGCTGGAACCCACCAGTCAATATTCAAACAGCTGAAGAACTGAGTGAGTATCAGATTCGTTTCAAGCCAGATGGAAGTGGGCGTTATCATGAGATGACGGTGAAGGACTCCTGCACTGCCAGCATTGAATCTAGACTTGTTTCATCGAAGAAGTACAACTTTGAAGTCAGGCCCCGAAATGATTGTGGTGAAGGAGAATGGGTGAAAGCATCAGAATTCTGTGGTATGTATTTTATTGCAATTAAATGTTACAAGCCATTGCATAGTAAACTCTATAAATGGCAAGTAAATGGGGTGAGGCTTATCCTTGTATATACATGTATGAATTCTGTGCCTTGTGTATGCCCCTGCAGCTCTGACTCCAGGGTATGTTCAGAACCTAAGGTCAACTCTGGATACTAACCTTCCTACTCTGACCCTGAACTGGGACATGCCAGAGAACATGGTTAGCGTTACTGATGGAGAGGTGTCTTATGACATTCGTTTCAAACCTACTCGATCTGGATGGGAAGGAAACTATTATAAGAAGAATGTAAAACCTCCTGCAACAAGCATTCTTCTCACGTGGGAATCTGGCCTCAAGCCATTGACAAAGTACGACTTTGAAATCCGGGCACGGAGTTTAGATCGTAAAGGAAAATGGACCAGATATTCAAAATATATCCGTAAGTTTGCAGTCTGTACATTATCTTATGTTGGTTCATAGGCACATGTTGTACAAGAAGATGTGCGTCTGAAGTCATTATAGCTACCATTGAGCAATGCATATCTGTGGACCGGAGTTGGCTGATATTTACTGTATGAGACAGTAGGCTCAGCTTGCCATGATATTGAGAGAGAGAGAAATCAAAACCACAGAATAATTGAACCCACAGGAGGGTGCTAGATAGAGGAGGCTGTATATAGCCCCCAGCACTGCGGCATGCTGGCATTTTGTGATCCATTGCCTGTATGTTAGTACTATTGAAACATGGTAGAACAGCACTGCTAACTGATCGCTTTACAATTACATGTAAAATATTACACCCTCAACACGTCAATCACAAATACGTTTGCATGTCCACTGAGAAAAAGAGAGAGAGACTGAGTTGAAATTTGGCTGAGGCTAATGCTGCTCTCTTGCCATGGGCTATGTAGCTTTGGCATCTGAATAGGTACTCAGATTGCCTTCCTCCCTGTTCCACCGCCCTTGTTAGTTGGTGGTTCAGCTGTCTGTGATTTTCTTCTTTCTACACAGCTCTGGTTCCAGGGGTGGTTCAGAACTTGAGATCTGTCCCGGACACAAGTGGGCCTTCTCTGACCCTGAATTGGGACAGGCCAAACAACACCCAAACTACTACCGATGTAGGAACATACATCATTCGTTTCAGACCGTCTGGATGCATGAGGGAAGATTCCTATTGCAATATGACCGTCAAGGCACCCACAACAAGCATTCTGATTACAACACAGGATGGACTCAAACCACTAACTAAGTATGACTTTGAAGTCAGAGCACAGAATGAGAACCATGAAGGAGAATGGAGCTCAGTGTCGGAATATATTGGTACATGTGCACTCAATGTAATTATGAGCAAGAGTTCATGGCATGCAACTCTAATGTGGTTTCCGCTACCTTCTTTAGCATGTATTTAACATAGCACGGTAATTTTTTGTGCACACACACCCACCCACGTACTGCACTCTTCCCACTGCCAGTACCGTAGATCGGGAAATTTTCGTGTTAAAAATATTTTGTGTGTTAATTTTACGTGGCGTTAAATTTTCGTAGTTTTAGCTCATCAATGAAAAAATATTTAACGATCATTTTGTCAAGAATGGAGATGTACGAACGAGCTGCTGCTATGCCATTGTCACTGACGTACCGACAAAGTGTTCTTCTGGGCTGTACTGTATCTCCTGTACGGCCCGCACTTCTTCCCTTCCGCTTCGGCCCGCCGTTTGTCGAATCGAGCACCTCCCGATTCTCTGAGGCAATACCTCGCGAAGGAACAGAGAGCGACAGAGATCTTTTGAGATCGGTGAGTCCATCTGTGGCATCGCAGAACTTTAAGGACCGTGAGCGCAGCATGCACAGGTGAATTCAGTACTACTACTAGTTTACACGTGGCTGACCGTAAAAAGTATCCGTTGTAAATAACTTTCGTGCATTAAATTTTCGTGGTTGCGGGCAACTACGAAAATATTTTAGCAATGAAAATTTCCCGGTCTACGGTATATATTCCCAATGAAATATAGAAAGATTATTCCCACTCTCTCTCTCTCTTGCAGCTCTGGTTCCAGGGAAAGTTCAGAACCTGAGGTCAACCCTGGACACTAACCGACCTTCTCTGACCCTGACCTGGGACAAACCAATTAATGTCAAAACTGCTGAAGATGTGACAGCATATGACATTCGCTTTAGACCAACCAGAAATTGGTTGATGCAAGGCTACCATAAGATGACTGTGGATTCTCCAGCTACTAGTGTTCTCCTTACAAGGGAGAATGGCCTCAACCCACTGAAAGCATACGACTTTGAGGTCCGAGCACGGAGTGCTGATGACTGTGAAGGAGAATGGAGCAGCATTTCTGAACGGCTCAAGGGAAACTCTCATTCTGGTTGGTACCTCATCTTTACTAATTTTCATCAGTAATACTACGTACATCATATTATTGGAACATTCTGTGCAGCCAATTCTAAATGTAAGGCAGGCTTTTGCATGGTGCAATACATCCACATTGTTTGCACATACTACGTAGTCCCCCCCCCCCCCCCCCCCCCACCCACCCACCCACCCACCCACCCACCCACCCACCCATTATTTTGTCCTGTTTCCAAGTGTTTGCATCACCTGCAGCATTAGCTCAATACAAGGGCCGGGGACCAAGGCTGGTCACACTACAAAGCCAACATTATGTATTTAACGTCATAATTTTCACTTGATCTATATTCTAATGTGGTAGGGTAATGTGGTTGTACCAAGACAGGGATCATTAAATCATCGCATACGTATAATGTTATCTGTGAATGACTATGAATATTCCCACAATTATTATATATAAGAGAGGATGGACTCAAACCGCTGACTAAGTTTATTTGAAGTCAGAGAACGGAAGATAACTGTGAAGGACAGTGGAGCATAATGTCAGAATAAAATTACTGGTACAGCAGAATGTATAACATTGTGGGGCGAGCCTGAGCGAGTGCATGCATATGCAACATGCATTTCACTTATTCGAATGTAACTCAACCTCAGGCTGTAGAATTGCAGCACAAGAACTGTATGGACAGTACATGGTGATCATGTATAGCTAGCTACACTGCGGCACGAGCAGATGAAAGCACTCTTGCTGTCTTCTTCCGCTATGCAGTAGCTCCCATGACTGTAGCCATTGAAGACCAGAGGTAGCTAGGTCTACGAGTCAGTGACTTCAACACAGTGAGCAACAGTGCAGCCGCGAGTCGCGATCGATGAACTTGTAGGGCTATAGCTAGATCGGTCAGAAGTCGCACTTTCGCCGGCATGCAGTCTTTGTTGCTGTGCGCCAGGTAGCGCGCATCGCTGTATCCATTGAAGAGGTATAGATTCGTGAGTGGTCTCCGTCCCTGTTGTAGCCATCCAAGGAGTACACAGTGGCGGATCTAGAAATTTTGAAAGGGGGGTTCAGCAGGTAGGTTGGCATGTACACAGCGCACCGCCGAAGGCGTTGCGCAGAGCCGCGAAGCGGCGATCAGTCCGCGCGAAGCGCGGAAAAATTTTTTTACGTGTTCTTTTTAGCGATCAGGAAGCGCTCTCGTAGCATCTCTGCGCATTCTGGACACGTTCGCAGACGCAAAGAAGATTGACTAAGTAACCAGTAAGTATCGATGTGTGGGGCTGTTAGCTTCCTTCTTTTCATCGTCGACGGATTACAGCTAGCTACGTGGACAGTCGATTGCATGATTGAACACTGCGTTATTGCTTTATTTTCTAATTATACGTATATACAGAAACAAAAATAATTGATGTAAAATTAAAATTGTGTAGCAAGCGTAAACCTAGCTAGCTCAAGACTATGTCTGCCTTCAGGCTTTCAGCCCGCGAACGGTCAAGGTAGGTAAGTTGCTCTTACATTTCACATGCAGCTTGCTTTTCTGCCTTGAGTGTACGGTCTGAGTCAAATGCATTTTTTGGTTCTCCTTGAAAGGGGGGTTCCATGGAACCCTCGGAACCCCCTCTGGATCCGCTACTGGTACACGGTTCACGAATTCGTGCCTCTCTGTCTCTAACTACGTTGCAATGCGCTGAGCACGTGTGACTTATCATGACGCAAGGGACTTTCGGTTATTTGCAGAATCGTTTATTTACGGTATACGTACGATACATACAGACATACAGACACGGATTCCGTTTTACACGCCTATGTGGGGCTCGCTCAGGCTCGCCCCAATTATGTGCTACTAGGGGAATGCAGGACATTGTGGGGCGAGCGTGAGCGAGTACATGCAGGTGCTGAATTTGCATGGGACAGTTGCATGACATTGTGCTGAATGTGCATGGAGCAGTTGCATGTGCATGTCATCAGAATGTGAGTCTGACGGGGAGCATAACACAACTTAACGACACAGATCACACCAGAAGTTATGACACTCGTGCATGCACTTCACAGCGTTGAAGCAGTCTGGCAAGTAGGTCCAGGAGCGGTCTCTGTCTCACTCGTGCATGCACTTCACAGCGTTGAAGCAGTCTGGCAGGTAGGTCCAGGAGCGGTCTCTGTCTCTGTTGCCACCGAGGATGACTTCCTCGTTCTCTGCTGATGCCAGATCTGTCATGACTGGTCACAGTGAGTTTAGTGTTGCCGTGTGCAGGGTAGTCAACTTCCCATCCTCTGAGCAGTTGCATGGCTTAGCATTTGAAAGGGACTCCGGCGAGTTATAGGGGATTGTGAGTTCAAGGAGGATCACCTCCCTTGGTCTCACTGAAGCGCTCTCCCCGTCTTCATGAAATGCTTTAGCCACTCACCACCCCACTATAGTCTCCATCCTTGCAAGGCCTTGTTGAGGTAGACTGTTCATAGTTCGCGTCTCAGTTGGACGATATCGAGCAGGAAGTGAACTCAGTTTGGAAATAACGCATGACGCAAGAACACGCAAAATACGAGCAGGAAGTGATTTACGGCACGACGTACGATATATATATATATTTTACACTCCTGGTAGGGGAAAAATTGTGCCGCGTAATCTAACTAATCTAACTAATCTAAATAATTAAATAATCAAACCTCACAGCACGCAGGAAAGGTCTACAGAGATTCTGACTACACCGTCGTGGTCGCTATCATGTAGTGACACGACCGTACAATAATTGTGCTGAAACTCACCTTGGTGGTGGAGATACAAGCGCTTTTGTCGTGCCGTCGGCCGCCATTGCTCGATCGTTCTCTTCGACGTTGGTGGCCAGTACAGTCATACGAAGGGCCCACGAAGATTCTGACCACACAGCCGTAATCGCTGTTGTTTACTGACGCTTATATACCAAAACTCACCGTGCTGGCAAGGTTGTAAGTGCTGTTATATTTCGTGTCTTCCCTTTGGTCGCCATTGCTAGCGTTCGTGGTTGCCACGTGGCAATAGCTTGTGCGTTAATTGGAACTAACTGCGATAAGCGCTACGGCGAGTCGCAGCCGGCGTTGCAACCGCGGCTACCAGGAGTGCGGTTGCCCCTCGTATAAATAAATATATATATATATATAGAAAATTTGCAGCAAACTCGTCTATGTGGGGCTCGCTCACGCTCGCCCCAACTAGACGAATGCAGAACATTGTGGGGCGAGCCTGAGCGAGTACATGCAGGTACTGAATGTGCATGGAGCAGTTGCATGTGCATGTCATCAGATTGTGAGTCTGACGGAGAGTAGTTAAGGACACAGACACAGATCACACCAGAGAAAGTTGACCGCACTAATCATTGATTTCGTGCACTTGAAGCAGTCTGGCAGGTAGGTCCAGTTCCAGGAGCGGTCTCTGTTAGCCACTCACCGCCCCGCTATAGTCTCCATCCTTGCAAGGCCTTGTTGAGGTAGACTGTTCGTAGTTCGCGTCTCATTTAGACCGGCGCGCCATCATGATATCAACGCACGAGTGTGCAGGAAGTAAGTGAACGTTAACTCAGGTTGGAAATAACGCATGACGCAAGAACACGCAAAATACGACCAGGAAGTGATTTACGGCACGACGTACGATACATCAATACATTAAGATTTTAATGTGCGTCCGTGTGTGTGTGTGTGTGTGTGTATGACGGAAGTGGGATGTTCGTGGGGCGGGACTAGACTAGTGACACGCGACCTTCGTACTTCAATGTACTGAACCTCGAACTCTGCGATGAACATTCGAGAACATTGGGCAGGGGCTGGAATCTTCCTGAACAGGGAAGCTACAAGCGGACGCAATCGGGGAGCTGCAGTTGAAGCGGACGGAATCGGGGAGCAGCAGCCGAAGCGGACGCAATCGGGGAGCTGTTGAAATCGGGGAAGAGCAGCTGAAGCGAACGCAAGTGGCGAGCAGCAGCTGAAGGGACGCAATCGGTGGGCAGCAGCTGAAGCGGACGGAAACGGGGAACAGCAGTTTGAAGCGGATCGATGCAATCGGGGAGCAGCAGCTGAAGCGACGCAATCGGGGAGCAGCAGTTCTGCACAGAGAGCTGTCCGGCGCCGGATTACTCACGTAGGCGAACGAAGGGAAAGTAGCTGAGCGAGCGAAGCGAGCTCAGCTACTTGTATCAATATATTAAGATTTTAACTGTGTGTGTGTGTGTGTGTGAGTGACGGAAGTGGGATGTTCGTGGGGCGGGACTAGACTATAGTGACGCGCGACCTTCGTACTTTAATTTATTTACTGAACCTCGAACTCCGCGAAGAATGTTCGAGAACATTGAACCCGGGCATGGGGTGGAATCCAGAAAGCGGCGGATGTATGCAATCGGGGAGCAGCAGTCGAAGCGGGCGAGCAGCAGTTGAAGCGGACGCAATCGGGGAGCAGCAGTTGAAGCGGACGCAATCGGGCGAGCAGCAGTTGAAGCGGACGCAATCGGGGAGCAGCAGTTGAAGCGGACGCAATCGGGGGAGTAGCAGCCGAAGCGGACGCGATCGGGAGAAGCAGCTGAAGTGGACGCAAGCGGCGAGCAGCAGCTGAAGCGTGCGCAATCGGGGAGCAGCAGCTGGAAGCGGAGGCAAACTGGGAGCAGCAGTGGAAGCGGATGCCGCAATCGGGCTCGGGAGCAGCAGCTGAAGCGGACGCAATCGGGGAGAAGCAGCTCTGCACAGAGAGCTGTCCGGCGCCGGATTACGCACGGTAGGCGACATGCTTATTCGAATGTACGTAACTCATGACTGTAGCCATTGAAGACCAGAGGTAGCTAGGTCTACGAGTCAGTGACTTCAACACAGTGAGCAACAGTGCAGCCGCGAGTCGCGTTCGGTGAACTTGTAGCGCTAGCTAGCTAGATCAGTCGGCAGACTGAGTCGCACTTTCGCATGCAGTCTTTAGCCCCGTTTACACGTACTAATCCGGGTTACTTTAAACTGGATTAGAATCTGGATTAGAAGTGTCCACACCTGCAACTTTTGAGCCAGTTTAGCTCATGAATCTTCTCTCACAACTAGCGCTTCAGTGGCTGTGGGGCTGGACTACTTGTCATGAATACTGACAGCTTCAATGTGCAGCAGATAATCCACTTAGAAACCGCTCCAGCTGTTTACACGCACCTCCTTCGAAACTAATCCGGATTCAATCCGGGTTCAACCCACATCCTGATGTGGGTTACGTAAACCGGTTTCCAACCCGGATTAGAGCGTTTACACGGATCCGGTTTAGTTTAATCCGGATCCTGAACCGGTTTAAACGCCTGGTGTAAACGGGGCTTTTGTTGCTGTGCGCCGGGTATCCATTGAAGAGGTAGATTCGTGAGTGGTCTCTGTAGCCATCCAAGGAGTACACGGTTCACCAATTCGTGCCTCTCTGAGTCTCAGAACAACGTTGCAACATTGATGAGCGATCGAGCGCTGAGCATGCACGTGTAAATTATCATGACGCAAGGGACTTTCGAAAGAATCGTTTATTTACGGTATACGTACGTACGATACATACATACATACAGACACGGATTCCGTTTTACACGTCTATGTGGGGCTCGCTCAGGCTCGCCCCAATCAAGAGTCATACTAGGGGAATGCAGGACATTGTGGGGCGAGCGTGAGCGAGTATACATGCAGGTGCTGAATTTGCATGGGACAGTTGCATGACATTGTGCTGAATGTGCATGGAGCAGTTGCATGTGCATGTCATCAGAATGTGAGTCTGACGGGGAGCATAACACAACTTAACGACACAGATCACACCAGAAGTTATGACACTCGTGCATGCACTTCACAGCGTTGAAGCAGTCTGGCAGGTAGGTCCAGGAGCGGTCTCTGTCTCTGTTGCCACCGAGGATGACTTCCTCGTTCTCTGCTGATGCCAGATCTGTCATGACTGGTCACAGTGAGTTTAGTTAGTGTTACCGTGTGCAGGGTAGTCAACTTCCCATCCTCTGAGCAGTTGCATGGCTTAGCATTTGAAAGGGATTCCGGCGAGTTATAGGGGATTGTGAGTTCAAGGAGGATCACCTCCCTTGGTCTCACTGAAGCGCTCTCCCCGTCTTCATGAAATGCTTTAGCCACTCACCGCCCCACTATGGCCTTGTTGAGGTAGACTGTTCATAGTTCGCGTCTCAGTTGGACGAGATCAACGCACGAGCAGGAAGTGAACTCAGTTAGGAAATAACGCATGACGCAAGAACACGCAAAATACGAGCAGGAAGTGATTTACGGCACGACGTACGATATAATTACACTCCTGGTATAGGAAATAAAGTGCCGCGTAATGTTACACTCCTGGTATAGGAAAAATTGTGCCGCGTAATGTAATATAATATAATATAATAAACGTTTGACTACTTCGGAATGGCCTACAAAGATTCTGACTACACCGTCGTGATCGCTATGATGTAGTGACACAAAATCAAAATAATTGCGCTGAAACTCACCTTGGTGGTAGAGATGTGAACGCCTTGGTCTCGCCGTTGGCCGCTATTGCTCGAGCGCTCCATCGACTTCCGGTGGCAGTACCGTTCTTAGAAGAGGCACACGAAGATTCTGACCACACAGCCGTCATCGCTGTCGTTAACTGACACTTACATGCCAAAACTCACCGTGCTGGCTAAGTTGTGAGTGCTGTCTTGTCTTCCTTTTGGTCGCCATGCTCGCGATCGACTGAGCCACGTGGCATGTGCGTTAATTGGAACGAATTGCAATAATTTAGCTTCGCTACGGCGAGGCAACCGCAGCGTTGCAACGGCTACCAGGAGTGCGGTTGCCCCTCGTTACACTCCTGGTATAGAGAAAATTGTGCCGCGTAATGTAATTAATTAATCTAAATAATTAATGAACGTTTGACTATTTCCGAATGGCCTACAAAGATTCTGACTACACCGTCGTGATCGCTATGATGCAGCGACACAAAATCAAAATAATTGTGCTGAAACTCACCTTGGTGGTGGAGATATGAACGCTTTTGTCTCGCCGTTGGCCACCATTGCTCGAGCGCTCTCTTCGACTTCCGGTGGCAGTACCGTTCTTAGGAAAGGCACACGAAGATTCTGACCACACGACCGTGATCGCTGTCGTTCACTGACGCTTACATGCCGAAACTCACCGTGCTGGCTAAGTTGTGAGTGCTGTCTTGTCTTCCTTTTGATCGCCATTGCTCGAGATTGACTGAGCGTGGTTGCCACGTGGCATGTGCGTTAATTGGAACGAATTGTAATACGCGCTACGGCGAGTCGCAACCGGGGTTGCAGCGCAACGCGGCGGTTTTATTCGGTACTTGAGAGCACTCTAAATGATTTCTGATCTTCCCTATATATAGCTATCATGGTACTCATGTCATGTGTGATAACTGGAACGAACTGTCACACTTAGCTTGTGCTACCATTTAACCGCGGCTACCAGGAGTGCGGTTGCCCCTCGTTACACTCCTGGTATAGGAAAAATTGTGCCGCGTAATATAATATAATATAATGTAATCATTGAAACGTTTGACTATTTCGGAATGGCATACAGAGATTCTGACTACACCGTCGTGATCGCTATGATGCAGTGATATAAAATCAAAATAATTGTGCTGAAACTCACCTTGGTGGTAGAGATATGAACGCTTTTGTCTCGCCGTAGCCGCCATTGCTCGAGCGCTCTCTCCGACTTCCGGTGGCAGTACCGTTCTTAGGAAAGGCTCACGAAGATTCTAACCACACAGCCTTGATCGCTGTCGTTCATTGACGCTTACATGCCAATACTCACCGTGCTGGCTGAGTTGTGAGTGCTGTCTTGTCTCCCTTTTGGTCGCCATTGCTCGCGATCGACTGAGCCACGTGGCATGTGCGTTAATTGGAACGAATTGCAATAATTAGCTTCGCTACGGCGAGGCGACCGCGGCGTTGCAACGGCTACCAGGAGTGCGGTTGCCCCTCGTTACACTCCTGGTATAGGAAAAATTGTGCCGCGTAATGTAATATAATCTAAATAATAAACGTTCGACTACTTCGGAGTGGCCTACAAAGATTCTGACTACACCGTCGTGATCGCTATCATGCAGTGACACAAAATCAAAATAATTGTGCTGAAACTCACCTTGGTGGTGGAGATATGAGCGCTTTTGTCTCGCCGTGGCCGCCATTGCTCGAGCGCTCTCTTCGACTTCCGGTGACAGTACCATTCTTAGGAACGGCACACGAAGATTCTGACCACACGGCCGTGATAGCTGTCGTTCACTGACGCTTGCATGCCATAACTCACCGTGCTGGCTAAGTTGTGAGTGCTGTAATAATGTCTTGTCTTCCTTTTGGTCGCCATTGCTCGCGATCGACTGAGCCACGTGGCATGTGCGTTAATTAGAACCAATTGCAATGATTAGTTTTGCTACGGCGAGGCAATCGCGGGGTTGCAACGGCTACCAGGAGTGCGGTTGCCCCTCGCTAATAATGCAAATATAAAGAAATAAAAAACCTCCCAGCCCGCAGGAAGGACCTACAAAGGTTCTGACTAAATCTTCATGATCACTATTGTGCAGTGACCCAACCATGCAATTGTACATGTGTTGCTGAAATTCATCTTGGTAGTTGAGTTGTGAGTACTTTTGTCTTCCCTTCAGCCGCCATTGCTCGAGCACTCTCTTCAACTTTCAAAGTTTCATTGCCACAAAGACTATGACCACCCAGCGAGTTGCAACCGGTTGCATCGCTGCTACCAGGAGTGCGGTTGCCCCTCGTAATTAATCTAATTAATCTAATTAATTAATCTAAATAATAAACGTTTGACTATTTCCGAATGGCCTACAAAGATTCTGACTACACCGTCGTGATCGCTATGATGCAGTGACACAAAATCAAAATAATTGTGCTGAAACTCACCTTGGTGGTAGAGATATGAACGCTTTTGTCTCGCCGTTGGCCACCATTGCTCGAGCGCTCTCTTCGACTTCCGGTGGCAGTACCGTTCTTAGGAAAGGCACACGAAGATTCTGACCACACGGCCGTGATCGCTGTCGTTCACTGACGCTTACATGCCAAAACTCACCGTGCTGGCGAAGTTGTGAGCGCTGTAACAGTTTCTTGTCTTCGCCTTGGGCCGCCATTGCTGACTCAGCTCAATCGATCGACGTTGACGTCGCGTGGCATGTGCGTTAATTGGAATGAGTTGCAATACCTAGCTTGCGCTACCGTCGAGTCGCAACCGGTTGCAACGCGGCTACCAGGAGTGCGGTTGCCCCTCGTCAACAAAGCAGAAATAAACATATTAAATAATGTTTGAGTACTTAGGCTTGGCCTACAGAAATTCTGACTACACCGCCATGATCACTATCATGCACTGACCTGAATGTAAAAGTTGGTGTTGAAATTCACCTTGGTGGTGGAGATATGAGCCTGGGGCGTTTTTAGGAAAGGCACACGAAGATTCAGACCACACGGCCGTGCGCTACCAGCGAGTTGCAACCGGTTGCATCGGCTGCTACCAGGAGTGCGGTTGCTTCTCGTATTCTAAACTA
The DNA here is from genome assembly GCA_963931865.1 of Axinella damicornis. Taxonomy (NCBI): domain Eukaryota; kingdom Metazoa; phylum Porifera; class Demospongiae; order Axinellida; family Axinellidae; genus Axinella; species Axinella damicornis. The sequence goes on along the minus strand of OZ007509.1, from coordinate 17,792,867 downwards.
ATCTAAATAATCTAATAAACGTTTGACTACTTCCGAATGGCCTACAAAGATTCTAACTACACCGCCGTGATCGCTATGCTGCAGTGACACAAAATCAAAATATTTGTGCTGAAACTCACCTTGGTTGTAGAGATATGAACGCTTTTGTCTCGCCGTTGGCCGCCATTGCTCGAGCGCTCTCTTCGACTTCCGTTGCAGTACCGTTCTTAGGAAAGGCGCACGAAGATTCTGACCACACAGCCGTGATCGCTGTCCTTCACTGACGCTTACATGCCGATACTCACCGTGCTGGCTAAGTTGTGAGTGCTGTAATAATGTCTTGTCTTCCTTTTGGTCGCCATTGCTCGCGATCGACTGAGCGTGGTTGCCACGTGGCATGTGCGTTAATTGGAAACTAGCGCTACGGCGAGTCGCAACCGGGCGGCTATGAATGGGTACTTGAGAGCAATATCTGATCTTCCCTATATATAGCTATCATGGTACTCATGGGTTGTGTGATAATTGGAACGAACTGTCACACTTAGCTTGTGCTATCGTTTAACCGCGGCTACCAGGAGTGCGGTTGCCCCTCGTAATGTAAATAATGTAAATAATGTAATAAACGTTTGACTACTTCTGAATGGCCTACAAAGATTCTAACTACACCGCCATGATCGCTATGATGCAGTGACACAAAATCAAAATAATTGTGCTGAAACTCACCTTGGTGGTAGAGATATGAACGCTTTTGTCTCGCCGTTGGCCGCCATTGCTCGAGCGCTCTCTTCGACTTCCGGTGGCAGTACCGTTCTTAGGAAAGGCACACGAAGATTCTGACCACACAGCCGTGATCGCTGTCGTTCACTGACGCTTACATGCCGAAACTCACCGTGCTGGCTAAGTTGTGAGTGCTGTAATAATGTCTTGTCTTCGTTTTGGTCGCCATTGCTCGCGATCGACTGAGCGTGGTTGCCACGTGGCATGTGCGTTAATTGGAACGAATTGCAATAATTAGCCTGCGCTACGGCGAGGCAACCGCGGAGTTGCAACGGCTACCAGGAGTGCGGTTGCCCCTCGATATATATATAAATATATATAAAATTTGCAGCAAACTGGGGCTCGCTCACGCTCGCCCCAATAATTCATGATTGTCTTTGTAGCTGATCTGTGCCTTATCTGTCTTGAGAAAGAAATGGTCCTTATATGCTTGACATGCACAAATACACTGGTTCATATGCATTTAATCCAAAGTCACTTGTGTCTTCAGTGATTCCCACTCTCTCCTGCAGCACTGGTTCCAGGGCAAGTTCAGAACCTGAGGTTAACCTCGGACACTAACCGACCTTCTCTGACCCTGACCTGGGACAAACCAAGTAATGTCAAAGCTGCAGAAGATGTGACATCGTATAACATTCGCTTCAGACCGGCTGGAAGTCGGCGGAGGAAAGACTACCATAAGATGACTGTGGATTCTCAAGCTACTAGTGTTCTCCTTACGAGGGAGAATGGCCTCAATCCACTGACAACGTACGACTTTCAAGTCAGGGCACGGAATGCTGATCACAATAAAGGAGAATGGAGGAAAGTTTCTGAATACATTGGTATGTATGAGTTCATTCTAGTGTTGTTTTAATTAACTATAACAATAACTAATACTTTTTAGTATGCCCTTTGACTTCTAGTTAATCAAACTATGTGGACACGCCCCTATATACTTTGGAATTTCACTCATTTTATGCCTTGACCCTAGCTGACATTCACAGGTCAAATTTATTTGACCTGTGAATGTCGAGGGTATTTATTGTGTCATGAGTTGAGCGTTCACAGGGTCTCACTCATTTTGTGCCAATCTCACTGATTTTGAGGTGGGGTCTCACTATACCATTCGGTAACAATCTGTACTGCAAATTGGATAGTACTGCATTGTATCTCTTCATATATACAGCTCTCACTCCTGGCCCAATTCAAAACTTAAAATCAGCTGTGAACACACACAAACCTTCTGTGACGCTGAAGTGGGACCCACCAGCCAATGCTGCATATCCAGGATCTGTGACTAAGTATCAGATCCATTTCTTGGACAATGAAAGGGTCAGCTATGGTATGAAGGTTGTGAATGGTTGTACTTCTGAGACTGTCATCACAGGAGTGCCGGAATCTTCTGGGACTTTGTCCTCTCTCCAAGTGACGGCATACAGTGGTAACAATGAAAGTCAAGAGTGCAGAAGTGTATCAAACTTACATTTTGCAGGTAAGTGTATGCATGTACGTGGGATGTACGTACCTAACAACACTGCTTTTAGTTGAAGGAATTCTGGAATTAATCACGATGATGGTCACATCTTAATTCCATTTGCCAGTAGTTCAATTAACATACCAACAGTTAGTGAAAAGAAGCGGAAGAGCATGTACAAGTATTAACGCCTAATATTAGGCTTATTGGTATTCTCCAGGCTCATTTGGCTGCTACAGAGTGCATTATGGTTTTAACAATGGATACCTGTTTATCACTAGGCAAGTTTCAAATGTATAGCAGTAACTTACTGTTGGGATTGAGGATTATGTATAGCAGAAATTGTTAACTATGCTCTCATACGTGTATGCCCCCTACAGCTCTGGTTCCTGATCAAGTTGGGAATCTGGCAGCTATTCTAAACCCAAATGTCCCATCTGTAACCCTCACCTGGGACCCACCATCAAATGTTGGGGCTGGAACTCAACATTCCTGGCGAGACGTCACCCAGTACCACGTTCGTTTCGAGCCAAAGGGAGGAGACAACGTTGAAATATACTGCTCCACCACCAGCTTAGTACTCGATAAAGATTCCGGTCTCATACCACTAACCACCTCCAGGTTTGGAGTGAGGGCACAGTGTGGTGACTGTTTTGGGCAATGGAAGGCAGTTTCAAGCTACTTTGGTAAGTATTCTTATTGGCATATCTCTGTCTGTTGCGTAACTACTTGCAAGTTTAGACTAAGTGATAATGAAAATATATTATGTCCAGAATTGATCTGGACATAATATATGTATTGTGGAGGCAGAGTCACTACACCCTTCTCAATTGTGTTGGCAATTCCTGGCTCATTTAACCCATATGGTGCAGGTCTGTAGATTCATGATAGCAGAACATGTCAATATTATACCTGTTTTCTTTGCGCTAACTTGATGAATAGTTATATAACTGATTACAGCAGTTACGGTACCCATCTTTGAAAATGACGTGTGTTACAGAACCATTTTCCATCACGGCATCAGATTTACGCAACAAATGCAACTCCTAAATGAAGATCGGAAGATCCATAATTAAGTAAATTTGCACTGTTTCTCGAACGTTTACATAAATACAAAACCAACGCTCTTCGGAAGAAGCCTTCGAAGACACTTCCCAATTCTCGAAGAAGCCTTCCGAATTGTGGTTAAGCTGCACCACAAATGCGTATCAGAAAAACGTTCACATCGGCGTCATTTTTAATGATGCCTACCGACAGGAGCTTATGAGCGCCGCGAAGCAGCGCGAAGGAGCGTCAAACTACCGTACTTGTTAGGGTCCCATCTTTCTTGGATTAGCAGTAGCACAAAAAAGCCTTATACAGAAGGGCTACAACACGCACCTACTTTGTTAAGGTCGCGGGCTAGTTGCGTATTAATTCAATTAGCGTGCTATGCGCGAGTATTGTTTTCCAGCTGTACTGTCAATTTTCGTGAACCTATTGACCTTTTGCGGAAGTCAATTAGACATCGTGGAAAGTGTAGAGGCAGCCAGTGCGTGCCAAGGCGTCGTTGTACGTTTTGTGGGCGAAGTCTCTGGCTAAAGCTATTGTTGTTCGGGCGAAAGTTATTTGAACCACAGCCCAGTTTGACTGACGGAAGGACACCAATCCAAAAGAGAGATCCAGGATGTCCAGCAACTGTACTTTGCGGGTACGTATAGTTTTTGTCTAACCGCTGAACATAGTGGCAGTACAGAGCCAAGTGTAGCCTAAAATGTGTCCTTGAAGGTGATTCTTGCTTGTACTCGAGCGTCCTGCTCTGGATACAAAGCAGCTGTCCGTCTAAACTATACGTATCCGCATTCTACGAGAGTGGTACTGGTGAGCTGTGGTTGTCATGAACTTGTCAGGTATGTTTCTGATTTTATTCTGTGGTATAAAATTGTTAGTAGCTTGTGTGAGGCTGCCTCCATGTGTTAGTATAGTGCTTCAGGCTGGTATTCTATTTAGTGCGCGCCGCTCTCGCAGACGTGTGAAAAACTAACTGCAGCAATCATCCACGCTAGCGCACAGAACACCTGCCCACCTACTCACGAGCAGCCGTACACGTACACAGACCGCAAACGCATCCGTATAAGGAGTGTGAGTGCGCTATTCCGAGCATGATGGTTACGCGAGTTGGACGCTCCTTCCCGTTATGGGCACGGGTACCTGTGAAAGCCGGAACGCGGAACGCGGAACCGAACGCGGAACGGAAGTAAAATGCGGGCCGCGCGCTATCATCACCGTACGCGCAGGGCGTCTTTATTCATTGGACTTGTGGACTGGACTGGACTCACCCAAAATCTGTAAGATGCCTTCTTCAGTGTAGGACAGAAGCTAAGCATACTTATTTATTCACTAAAGTTGCTTGCATAGCCTGCTTTCGTGTCTTCCCTCGAGTCGGTAGAGGTCAAAGGTCACGTGCATATTTAATGAGCTTCAGCAAAATACGCTTCAGTCAGTCGTGGATGATAGAGGAATATCATTTTCTGTTTTCTATACTTCAGCAAAAGGCTAGAGTTCGATGTCTGCGGTAAATAAATGCTCTTCTAATCTTTTCATTGAAGCTTATTAAATATGCACGTGACCTTTGACCTCTACCGACTCGAGGGAAGACACGAAAGCAGGCTATGCAAGCAACTTTAGTGAATAAATAAGTATGCTTAGCTCTGTCCTACACTGAAAAAGGCATCTTACAGATTTTTGGGTGAGTCCAGTCTAGTCCATCAGTCCAATGAATAAAGACGCCCTGCGCGTACGTACGGTGATGATAGCGCGCGGCCCGCATTTTACTTCCGTTCTGCGTTCCGTTCCGCGTTCCGCGTTCCTGCTTTCACAGGTACCCCTTGGTACCGATTATCAGATATCAAAAGTTCACAATTATTAAAACCAGTGGTTTGATGTAGCCTACATAAAAAACGCTACTATAAAAATGGGTACCTGTGAAAGCCGGAACGTAGGAACGCGGAACGGAACGCGGAACGGAACGCGGAACGGAAGTAAAATGCGGGCCGCGCGCTATCATCACTTGCACCGTACGCGCAGGGCGTCTTTATTCACTGGACGGGACTGGACTCACCCAAAAATCTGTTTTTCAGTGTAGGACAGTATGGGGTGCCGTTTGTGTCAAAACTGCATTGTGAGTCGATGGATGGTTAATACGTTGACGTACAGCTTGCAGGGCGACGAATCTATAAGCAGCGTCAGTTCTGAGGCGACGAATCTTTCTGAGGCGACGACTCTGTGAAGCAGCGTCAGTTCTGAGGCGACGAATATGAACTGAGGCGGCTGAGGCGACGACTCTGTGAAGCAGCGTCAGTTCTGAGGCGACGAATCTTTCCAAGGCGACGAATCTTTCCGAGGCGACGAATCTTTCCGAGGCGACGAATCTTTCCGAGGCGACGAATCTTTCCGAGGCGACGAATCTTTCCAAGGCGACGAATCTTTCCGAGGTGACGAATCTGCATGACTCACTACTGACTGACGGAGACGATGAATAGTAAATAATAAAAAAATATTAACAAAAATTATTAAGAAAGTGGGTGTGAATCGTATCGCGCATGCAACAAACAGCTTCCTCCAACTCCTGTGAGAGACATAATGAAAATCATGACAAAATTACATTCAACGATACAATTCATGTACATGTAGCACAAGACAAATTTATAATGCTTAATGTCCACCTCTAACTCTACTCTCTCGTCCCTCTTAAGCAAGTTCTTTGCCACTGTATCCATTAAATTATTATAATGACATAGAAAGGCCAGGAGGGCCCATTAGTCAGGTAACAATGTAACTGCACAAACAGACTAGGTATGGCTCGAAAGTACAGTCACACCCATTTCCGGCCTCAGTCATTCAGATTCGTCACCTCAGTCAGATTCGTCGCCTCGGAAAGATTCGTCGCCTTAGAAAGATTCGTCGCCTCGGAAAGATTCGTCGCCTCGGAAAGATTCGTCGCCTCGGAAAGATTCGTCGCCTCGGAAAGATTCGTCGCCTTGGAAAGATTCGTCGCCTCAGAACTGACGCTGCTTCACAGAGTCGTCGCCTCAGAAAGATTCGTCGCCTCAGTGCTTATAGATTCGTCGCCCTGCAAGCTGTACGTCAACGTATTAACCATCCATCGACTCACAATGTAGTTTTGACACAAACGGCACCCCATAGGACAGAAGCTAAGCATACTTATTTATTCACTAAAGTTGCTTGCATAGCCTGCATGCTTTCGTGTCTTCCCTCGAGTCGGTAGAGGTCAAAGGTCACGTGCATACTAATAAGCTTCAGCAAAATGCTCTTCAGTCAGTCGTGGATGATAGAGGAATATTATTTTCTGTTTTCTATGCTTCAGCAAAAGGCTGGAGTTCGATGTCTGCGGTAAATAAGTTTTTTTTTTGTTATTTCTTTTTTCTTTTTTCTTCTTTTTTTTTTTTTCATAATTATGATAAATATACAGAAACAAAAAGTGATACAACCAAAACAGCACCTGCATGCAGGCTGAAACTGAATGATACAAAACAACCAACCAAATGCATATATGGTAAAGGTAAATAGATAAATTATTATTAAAAAAGTATAAAAAATATATTAGAGCATAGTGACATGACCTGCGAAAGTGAAAGTCAGACGAGGCCATCCACCCTGGTGGGGGCTACTGGCTGGCGCCTGTCTTTTTTTTATTTATTTATTTTTATTTTTATTTTATTTATTTATTTTTTATAAGTGCTCTTTTAATCTTTTCATTGAAGCTTATTAAATATGCACGTGACCTTTGACCTCTACCGACTCGAGGAAAGACACGAAAGCAGGCTATGCAAGCAACTTTAGTGAATAAATAAGTATGCTTAGCTTCTGTCCTACACTGAAAAACAGATTTTTGGGTGAGTCCAGTCCCGTCCAGTGAATAAAGACGCCCTGCGCGTTCCGCGTTCCTACGTTCCGGCTTTCACAGGTACCCTATAAAAATTGCCATGGCTGAAATACAAATTATAGGCAGCTACGTAGTAGGTGCACATCATGACAGGTCAGGGCATGTAATCGTGTACAGGTGATTTGGCGCATAAAGTCTTCTCTTCATCTTATGAGCCTGAAGTGTAGATTTCCTTTTGTATGGTAGGGTACAGGCATTTCGGGCACCTGGCCTGCCAATCACAGGGGCGTAGCTAGGATTTGGAGACTGAGGAGGCATGGAGTTCTCACGGCGAAAATTTTTTGAGCTAATTAATTATTCATAAGTTAATACGCAGTGCGTGCAAACAGTTGCTCTCGAAATGCTACAGCAATATGCCGGTGCCCAGACTGTTCCAGACTTGCAGCACTATCAGCGTTAAGAGTATACGCCGGCTCATGGTCAGCCTAGCTCCTGTCTCTGTCATCAGATCGAACGCACATCGTACATGGAGTGTGCGAGACTCACCAGACACGCGCGTCATTATCCAGAAAAGCGAGGAGGCAACTGCCTCCCTTGCCTCATTGCTAGCTACGCCCTAGAATCAACAAGGCCCATAGAGACTAACAGAACATGCCATCTGTGGTCACATCTACGTATATACTGTATTTCTGCGATCAAACACCGTCCTCATTTAGTGGCCACCCTCGAATAATAGCTGCACCTCCAGAAGGGCTGAATGAAATAAACACTGCCTTTTTTCATATCCGCGGCTAGTATTCGAGTAGCACATGAGTGCTTTGTCTAGCTCTTGAGGGAGATGACCATGACCATTCGTGAGAAGAACAGATTGTTGGTTATGTGCTCTGAACGTTTGGTGCAAGTTCCTGAGGCATGGAGGGCAAGCGACATCTGAAGTCACTGGATGAAAGAAAGCGAGGAAACGGATCGGAAGTACCGCTTTGTAGCGAAGAAAAAGCTTACAAGGACACTTGGAGTTTGCTTCAGCCCTTTGTGGTACCACATGATCATTTCGACAAACCAGTAACTGGTTTTCTCAATGCAACTACTTTCACGAAAGAGTTCGCTGAGATTAATAAACGCTACCCTTGATTAGTGGCCACCCTTGAACATTAGCTGCAGTGAATCGTGTGTTGAAATAAATAGTAGCTGCAGCGTTTGATCGGGGAAATACGGTATGCATACTACAAGCAATGCTGAAAACTGAGCACTGATACTAGTACATAATTATGTACATATATATATATCTCTGAATCCAGCTCACACTCCAGAGCCAGTTCGGAATCTGACAGCTACTGTGGATGCACATGTGCCTTCTGTGACACTGAACTGGGACCCACCAGCCCATGCTGCTGATGCAGGAGATATCACTAAATATGAAATTCATTACCGAGATAATGACAGCAGTTTCCATGGTGAAAAGGTTGTGAATGGTTCTACCACTGCCGCTGTCATCACAAGAGAGTCAGGACTCAGACCACTGACTACATTCACTTTCAAAGTGAGGGCCTGCAGCAGTGATTATGCAAGCCAAGAGTGGAGAACTGTGTCAAAATTTATAGGTATGCAGACTTTAGTTAATTAATTAATTAAAACTCTTTAGGGCCCGAGTTTTGTTCTGGACATGTTTTTCAGTCTATAGAATGCTTAAACATACCCTATAATTTCTATTCCCTGACGTTGCTGGGCTAGAAACTGCTCCCACAGGTAATTTCAGCCATCCTAAGCAGATACATGACTCTAACCACACCCACCAATTAACAAACTTGCAATTGAGTCTCCTAGGAATCCCAACCTGAAAAATGGGCCATGAACGCTGGAAAAGGAGGCTCTACAATGCAAGATGACTTGTTTCTAAGTCCACATATGCCATAAGCGACAGAAATAGCCATCCTGGTGCCAATCAAGTCCTTTCTACCATGGAGCCCAGACACGGCCATGCTGTTTGCACCCTTTGGGTGCATCCACCCACCTCCCCCTAGGCCTGTTCCTCCCTTTCTGCTTACGCAGGACCTAAGTCCCAAGGACATTGCCGAATGTGACATCACAACGCTGAAAGTCTCACGATGTATATATGCGCCCACCCTCAAATGAGTGCCCACCCCCCACTTTTGGCTTAATTTGCTGCATAGGGTCAAAGTTTATACTCCAATGAGCGCCAACCCTTGCGCTAGCCTCGTGCCTCGTGTGACAGACAATGGAGCGCATTCGTGAGGTGTTGTATGCGTATCTGAGGTATCCGTATCTATGGTGCCTATGTGTGTTGGCTTGCCTGTGAAGATGAAGACGCTAGCGAGTGCTTGATGGCAGACGATGTGGTGAGCAGTGATATTGCTAGTGACTCCAGCGATGTAAATATGCTGGGAGGGCTCTGACACACACGCGCGCTTACTGCTCGCTGCTGATTGTGCTTGGTGTGTGCATAAACAAAGGTGGGCGCTCTTTCAGGGTTGAATGCGGAAACACTCGGAAGAGCACCCACCCCTTGTTCGGCGAGCTTATTAGGTTCACCGCCCATGGGCACTCTTTCATGAGAGTACGGTATGTGTACTATGGAGGAGAACAACAACAACATGTATTTAACATGTAATTTATTTTAGATATGTATTTCGACATAATTATCAACTCTCCATCATTGGAAGGTACACACAACCAATACCTCATCTGCTTCAAGGGATAACTTATATGATGAATGCTTAGAAAATTATAGGGGCGTGTGTGAGTGGGCCCCACACTAGTTGTAGTCAAGCAGTGTTGATCTAGTCTTGTTTCCCAGGCCTTCTATATACACCTCCATTTTTTGATCGCTTGCAGTATGCTAAAACGGAGGAGAAGGCCTCAGCATGTGATTCGTGGCGCGACGTTGTCATGTGCACCAGTTACCAGTTACTGGACCAGGAAAGAACTACCTAGCAAAAAAGCAAAGAATGAGACCAGGAAGCAAAGGCTGAACAGTTGCACTGACATGACACTCACTGCACCTACTCAGCAACGTCATTCTCTCCTTGGTGGCTGAAATGGATGCAGCTCACTGATGCTTGCCCCATAATGTCTTACATTCACCTAGTACAGTCATTAATAATTGTGCTCTAATCTGCGGCCTAAACTTACCTCCAGTCATCACCCAAACATGACTTTTAATAACTTATTGTTCTTATCTTGTTCCCAGCATTTATATCACCCCCAACTAAGGAAAAATGGTGGATAGACTTCGAAAAGGCTAACCAGTCCCCCATTTGTAATTTCTTCTTGAAAAGCACACATATACAAGCACATGCACAGTATTGATATTCACTGCATAACACATTTATATGTTGCTACAGCTCTCACTCCAGACCCAGTTCAAAATCTGACAGCTGCTGTGGATGCACACAATTCTTCTGTGACACTGAACTGGTACCCACCAGCCAATGCTGCACATGCAGGAGATATCACTAAATATGAAATCTGTTTCCAGGATAATGACAGCAGCTTCCATGGTGAAAAAGTTGTGAATGGTTCTACCACTACTGCTGTCATCACAGGGCTCAGACCACTGACTACATTCACTTTCAAAGTGAGGGCCTACAGTGGTGATTATGCAAGCCTGGACTGGAGGACTGTGTCAACGTTTGTAGGTAGGTAAAGGGATGTGTGGTTTACGCAAGACCTTCAGGGATAGTCTACGTACTATCGCTAGGTTTGTTAACTTTAAGTTATCTGTATGTTCACACTGATGTTCACCATCTCATCTACTAGTGAATCAAGATAGCAATGATATACCTCATATGCCCTCCAGTTCCATGTGACCCACTATTCTTTCTCTATGACAATTTTTTGTGATGCTGTCATTATTATTGCTCGAGTGTGTAGTTAATTCGGCTAGCGAAAATGCTTTCGACCTCCAGTTGCTAAAGAAACCAAACCAAGATTGCTAGTTGTCAATCAAACTTGTGGGGCATATTATATGCTCACCACTGCCACAGCACATCACATGCAGGATTCAGCATAATTAATCTGTGTTTGATGAGTTTGCTGGACTGGACTGACTGACAGCCCCAGTGTTGTGCGTAATCGCGTGTGTACTCTTTGTGTTCTGTGGCAGCTGAAATTCTGATATGTGCTTGGTCACATACTGATGGCAGTCATCTATGTCATGTTTATGCAAATATTCCATGTCCTATATACACTTCCTCGTGCTCACCATGCATTCCACTAGTACATACGACTAGCTCCTTAGCCAGTGGAGGTTAATTAAGGTCTACATTAGCTGGAAAGTCACAGCTCCATGATGATAAGAACATCTTCACAGTCATTTCTCCATCTCTCCTGCAGATCTGGTTCCAGGCCCAGTTCAGAACCTGAGAGTAAGCCTGGACACTGACAAACACTGTCTGAAACTGAACTGGGACAGACCAAGTAATGCCGAAACGTCTGGAGTTGTGACTGCATATGACATTCGTTTCAGACCGTCCAGAAGTGCGCTTGGAAATCACTACAGTACGATGACTGTGATTGCACCCACTACAAGCATTCTGCTCAAAGAGGAATCTGGGTTCCAGCCACTGACAATGTATGACCTTGAAGTTAGGGCACGGAATGATGGCCACGAAGGAAAATGGAGCAAAGTGAATTTTACTGGTACATAATTTTACTAAATGTTCAGATGTACCATACTATTGTTCTGAGCAAGCACCCAGCCATTTGGTGCTTGCAGCTCAAGCAACAAATACGCGGGTAGATATGGAGGTGCCTAAATGGTTATAATTATTATACTTCCATGTATAGGTGTCCACGTACCCTCCACTTCAGCCTGCCAGCACAATCAGCTCAGGTGTATAACTATTACCTATCACACCGAATTTCTGAACATGAGTGTCACAGACTTTCTGTCTGCACTCAAAAGTGAAGTACTGAAGCTCATATGGCTTCATTTGACCACGCCCACTAGTCACATGACAGCTTCATTTGACCACGCCCACTAGTCACATGACAGCTTCATTTGACCACGCCCACTAGTCACATGATGCTCTGTACTGGCTGACAATGCATCTATTGCAGGGTACCTATCACACAATTCCTTAGAAGGCACTTCAGAGCATCACAAACTTCTGTGCAGGCTTAGTACAAGACTCCAGAAACAGTCTGTTTACCCTAGTTTAAAATATAATTTTATTTTCTCATAGGTGTTGTGAAGATTGATTCCCGGACCCTGGAGTATACTGATCTTTGTGAGAAGTTCCGTAAGAGTTGGGCTAGACGTAAAGGCCGATGCCCTTCCATCATCTCCATTGCCAAGATTATCAACCCAGTGATATCAGAGAGGTTTGAAAGTTATCGCCTCACTTTGCCGCAATCCTTCCAAGGTGTTGAACAACATTACCACGGCACACGGCTTTGCTGTGACCTTGCAAATTCAGCAGAGCCGTGTGAAAATCCAAAATGTGGCGCTTGTGGAATTGCAAGGAAAGGGTTTGATCCTCAAAGGATCAGCAGGAGTTCATTTCAAAGGTTTGGAGAGGGCTTCTATTTTGCTCCTAATTCCTCCAAGGCGCATGACTATGCAATCGGCAATAGATTTGGTGCAGTGGTCGCAGAAAGGAATACTCGTTACAGCTCAGTTCTTTTATGTGACATTGCTCCTGGAAGCAAATATACCCTTCAATTCCGTGGCCTATCTAACCCCCCACCTGGATACCATTCATTCTACGGGGGAAGCGGGGGAGAACTGAACTATGACGAGCTTGTCGTCTTTGATCACCGAGCCATTCACCCACGTTACATATTCTTTTGCCAAAACTAAGTTTTTGCTTTTGTGTTGCCTGTGTTGTTCTGTATATACACACATGTATAATGTATGTATTATTATGCACAGTGAATTGCCTTTTGGATTAATGTTAGCTATACTTCCTCATTTTCTGGTTTGACTTCCCATTGGTTGTGTACCACCACACTATGTTATTGTTCCCTTTTAGGGGTATATACTACAGCCTATTTCCTTACTTGTCACCCTCAAATTACCCCACAAATACGTCTCTGTGTTGCTCTGTATACGAACACACGCTGATATAGGTTAGTTACGTACAGTGACGTCGACCAAGGAATAATTTTAATGCTACTTCAGTGTAATACCTTGTCTTCTGGTTTGATTTTCCCTTGGTTGTGTATATATCACACTTTTAGTGGTACGTACTACGGCAGTTTCCGTAGCTGTCACCCTCAAATTAATTATAATTACGATGTCTTTGTGTTATTATGCATAGGAGTACACGCCAATATAGGTTATGCAATGTACAGTGAAGAATGCTACTTCAGTACGTTCAACTCCTCATATGAGGCTCACGCATCATGTCTGCAGGGGAGTTAAAGATCAATGAGGCGTTGTTATACATTCCCACTTCACCATCCAACCCAGCCTAATCCCCATTCCAACCCAGCCTCATTTTATTCCAATTCCCAATCCAACCCAGCCCTGTTCCAAGGCCCTTTGTAGGAGGAGAAATGGCCTGGGCAACGTGGGGCTTGGATCCCGATAATAATCATCAATCAATTATTGCCCACACTAGGTTGTCACAAGATCCTTGCCAAGAAAAGCCCCAGTCCACGCTACTTTAGTTAGCTAGTAGTTCTACCTACTTGTCAGCAAAGTGACCACGAATGCTGATCAGTGCAAGCTCCAAATGCCTGTTGGTAAATTTTGGAACTACATGCACGAAAGATACTGACATCCAGAGATTGTTTGAGGAACTAAAACTTTGTTGCTTTCCATGCTGCAATCGGAGATTTAGGGAGTGTGTGAGAGGTCGGACACATGCACCAGGTGCTACAGAAAGCATGTAGGTATGGAATAGCACATACCGCCTGAGCTCCAGTTTTGTCAATATGGCCTCCATGTCAAGGTAGCTCTCCGTTGCTGCTGCGGGGCCCACTCCTCATCTGCCATACACACATGCAGCTGAGGGAGGGAGGGAGGGAGGGAGGGAGGGTGGCAAGAAAGAACGGAGTAGGAGGGGGGAAGCAGCCTGAAATTTGTTTGTCTGTTATTAGAGAATCAGCTCAGGGAAAACTTCAAATTTATGGATTTATTGCCCAGCATTGGGCAGAAAGTCACATGAATGTTCAGGTCCAGACTCACTGCCTGTGGGTCAACATAGTCTCGTGCCCAGACGTCCACGCCCACCAGCGGAGAACGTCTGGTGGTTTGAGTTACATTTCTTGTCACAGAGACGTGTCCAGCGTAGGTGTAATTGAAGTGCTGATTGCGCTAAGAATGCAATTATAAACGCTCCTTTCTGTACTATTTATCATGCAGCCCTACCTTCAAGTAGTCAGCGACGTCCCCTAACCCCCGAAACATTGACTGCTAACAGAAGGGCGGTGGTTATTCTATTAACTGTTGATTTTCGAAGTTGGAGATGGCTGAAAGGTTCTTAGAAGCTACGAAGGGGAGTCATCAACCAACAGCGAAGTAAGTCCTTGTTACGAGCTGTTTCAACTGAGCTGTTTTTGATTCCTCGATCGATCGGTGACGTAACCCACAATAATAGTAGTAAGTTACGCGAGCGCTCTTCGATTTCATTGGCCATCTCAAATTCCAGATGGGAAAGGTGTTAGTGACAAGAAATCACACTCAAAACACCTGACCTTCTCCGTGGGGGGTGCACGTGAAGGTCTGGGCACGAGACTAGTGTCAACAATCCTCTTCTGTTAACACTGGGCTCACCTTACACACCACTCCCACACACCACTCCCACTCACCCTACATGCCACTCCCACTCACCCTACACACCACTCCCACTCACCCTACACACCACTCCCACTCACCCTACACGCCACTCCCACTCACCCTACACGCCACTCCCACTCACCCTACACGCCACTCCCACTCACCCTACACGCCACTCCCACTCACCCTACACGCCACTCCCACTCACCCTACACGCCACTCCCACTCACCCTACACACCACTCCCACTCACCCTACACACCACTCCCACTCACCCTACACACCACTCTCACTCACCCTACACACCACTCCCACTCACCCTACACACCACTCCCACTCACCCTACACACCACTCCCACTCACCCTACACACCACTCCCACTCACCCTACACACCACTCCCACTCACCCGAAATCCTCTCTGTTGGTGATCAGGATCTTGTCAAATGTCTATGAGAGAAATAGTTCATAAGATTACGTGTATCCTACAGTCACATTAGGCCAAGTCCTAAGCCTATTTCCATCATGTGATAAAACTTTGCGTTGCTATCGACTGAAGGACCGCCAGTTGTCCCATGGCTGACAGCTTCAGTGGAGCAGGCCATATCTCTTTTGCCTACTGACTGATAAACAGTGCAACTTCGTGGGTAATATGCGGTTCACGAATCATGAACACTTCCCTTTTGACCCCCTCCCCAACTATTTTCATTCTGTGATGCACCCTGCACCCCCCCCCCCCCCCCCCCCCCCCCCCTTCATCCTTGTGCTTCGCCTCATTCCCAAGCCCCATGTGGCCTGGGAAAGAAGCTACCTCGCATTAGTCTTCTTCATTTGCTTGCACCATTACCTGGATGACTGGATGATGAAACAGGGCATTTCTTTCCCCCCCCCCCCACATTTACATTGTGCAGACCCTGACGACACAATCAGTGTGGGATCCTAAAGTGCAGCTATGAAACCCATGGCCGTCTGAGCAGACAGGACGTTCTCCGGTGGCCCTCAGCGCGCAAACCTGTGGTAGTATAATCGGAGCTGTACGGAGAGCGGGAGCCACACCCCTTCAATGCGTAGCGCGCTAGCGCTAGCGCTAGCCTAGCTGGGGAATCGATTAATGATTGTGCACCGAGAACGAGTGGAAGCAAGCTATACTAGAGGTGATCTCGCAGGCAAGCGTGTATTTGTTTCATAGCAATTACTGCCAGATCTTCATTCTGCTTCCTAAGATCATCTGTGTTGTTTCGCCGATTACCATGCCACGCCCCCTGCCCCTTAATCCAACGGCTCCCTGATGCTGATGATGAGCGATGGGGATAACTTTAAGCAGTTTTGTAGAATCAATATAAGGGGCTGTGTGATGTGGTACCACTGCCACTTGCTTGGTAATTTCATAGGACAGAGGAGCTGACTGGAAGTATAAACACATCTACAGTTTGCTCAATTGAAGTTGGTTGTGCCTCATCTGCAGTTTAGAGCTATAGGTATACCTCGTCCACACACTTCCTAGCTTATAATTAAGAGTCCAGGCTAATAACACATTTAGGGCTACTATCATCATTTTTACTCCACAAAGTAGCTACACAGCTGTAATTATTGTTCCAATAATGCATGAATATCTACCGAAGTTTTACTCAACAACACTATCGTGAATATTGCCCCCAGATTGGTATGTTGGTACCTACAAATGAATATTACTGTACTCTGCACAGATATGTTACACTGCGTGGGTCTATGCTATAGGCCTATAGCCTCATTCCCATGCAGGCCTCCACGCCCAGCTTGTGTCACCTGCACTCACGCCGAGCTTTTGTCGCTTGCACTGCAAGCTGGTTGTGGAGGCCTGGGAACGAGGCTAGCTTCATGCATAGCTACAGCACCATCAATGTATAGTAATTTAAACTAATAAAACAGCAGCTCTCCCAACATTTGTGTGTCAATTGGGGTGAATTGGGGGAAACCTCATGCATGACAAGTTCTGAAGTGAAAGGGAGACATTAACTAGCCTCATTCCCAAAACTGGAGGGGTAGTATACCGCAAACGATCTAAAATTGGAGGTGTAGAAGGCCTGGGAATGCGGCTACAAAACCTTAGGGTTCTTGAGTTCCACATCAATTAGCTAATCCCTTGCTGGCACAGCATCGACAACTGTGCTTACCGACGCTACATGCATGACAGTTAAGTTATATCAACTCCCACTAGCTATATATATATGAGGTTGTGACCGAATAGTTTGTTCTGTAGTACACTCCTCTGTGGTCTGAGCAAACTGCAGCCCTTGTCAGTCATTCTGTGCTTCCATGATTAGCTAATGTTGTACAGTTGCCAATAGGTAAGATTTAGAGTATAGCTTCATTATTGTACTTCAGCTAGTAGACAAGTGTCTGGGCTCTTGCCAGTCCTGCTCGTTAGTCACCATTGCATGTGGTAGCTAAACCCTCTCAGAGGTAAGTAAAAATCCCAGGCCCCCTGGGATTGCTGGCTTAATGTCTCCTCCAAAGGAACAAAGGTAAATTAACCTTTCTTGGGGGTAGGGCTGATTATGCATGAGTGTGCCAGGAACGAAAAAGAACATTCGCTGTTGTGTAGCTAGTGGGGGTCTACAGTGCAGGACTTTAGCCATTTTGGGACAGATTGGTTGTTTATGAGGCGTGATGGAATTCTGAGGGGAGCCCCTTTGGAATGCATGATTGTCCATTCTCTTCATGGCATCAGTAGGTTGTTTGAAATAGCTAGTAGCGATACGTATAGGCTGCTGTGTTTTACGGAACCTTTAGTGAGCTCAAGAACAGCAATATAGGATGAAAAAGGACTTAGCTATACAACCTTCTTTGATGGCTTCTAAAATGAAAATTACCGGTAATGCTGGATGGGTATGGGCAGAGTTGGCATGCTATCAAAATTAACCTACCCATGCATTCTTGGCTCACAAAATCAGGTACTACACTAGGTTTTTGGCTTTTATTGGGGAATTGGTAGCTCCATCTGCTAGCTTCATCTGGTTAATTTAGTGGGGTAACCTTAACTTTGATGGATTATTGATAGTTGTCTTCTGCAGTCTCCAATACCACAACACATTGCTACTACTGTCGCTTTAGTTTGCCTCCAACCAGTGTAACAAGCATGCAGCAAATTTGTCTTTACGTATACAAATTGCAGATTTCACATTCTCAATTAATATTCTTATAGGATCGGAACCATCTTAGCCGCAGGATGGCTTCACGCCTCTATGAGCCACTGCCAAGGTTTTCCCACTGTGCTGCTTCAGTTGGGGAGAAGTTGTACTTCCATAGTGGCTACACTTCTGACCCTGGTCGAGGGGGTGTTGTTGAGGTATTTGACCCCTATTATGAGAGGTGGGAACAGCAGCCTACAACAGGAACCCTACCCCCCGGTTTGCATGAAAGAGTCTGTACATCGCTCTTGGGTTCACTGTATTCATTTGCTGGCTTTGATGGTAAAGATCTGTACAATTCCCTACATAAGCTGGACATTGCCACACTGGAGTGGAGAGAACTCAAGTCTCAGAATCCTGCCAATGGTCCGATGGCAAAATCGGGGTGTGGAATGATCACCTTCAATTGTGAACATTTGGCCATGTTTGGGGGCTATGGCCTTCCCATTGGTCCCATCCAGAAGGGAGCAACTTTCACCAAGAACTTCCACCAACTTGGAAAGGGATGGAGTAATGAGCTTCATCTCTTCAATATCGTAGAAGGCATGTGAATGTATATAAACAATGGTGAATTTCAGCACTAGATTTGAGGCTAGATTAGCTACTTATAACTGTCTCTTAGTCTATAAATCCATGTTGCTGATTATAGTTTTAGAGGTTTGCCTTCACATTTTACAGGGAAATGGTCCTCCCCTCTCACTACTGGAACAAGACCACCTCCCTGCTCCTACTTCTCGTTCACAGCAATTAATAACCATCAAGGAGTGATGTTCGGAGGGTGGCAACCTGGACGTGGCAGAGTCTATGACTGCTACCTAATTGACTTTGAGTCAATGGTACTCACATTCATTAACAGAGTCACCCAGTGCTTATATAACCATTGTGTGTAATTCCTCTCAGGAGTGGACCAAATTGGAGAAACATGATGAGAGAGATCCTTGGCCAGCAGAGAGACAAGACCATGCTGCTTGCTGCCTCAACTTCGGAGAGGAACATCCCCAGCTATTGGTCACAGGGGGAGTTGGTGTGGAAAGATATACTTTCAGTGATACTTGGATTTTAGATGTTCGGTCTGGGAGGTGGAAGGAGGTGGGTACTACCCCTGATGTGCATTGCCTATATACTGTTCAGAAATAACTCAACAAGTAGCTAGCTAACATTGGAATTGCAAAAAAGCTGGTGTGTCATGGAAAAAAACGTACCCCACACCATTTTGTTGTGGCTTGGCCTTACAACTGGCACCAGCCATGCATCATCAAATTGGAATGGAGGTAATAACGTATGGAGTCAGGTTGATTTATTAACTGTTACTTTCATCATCTTGAGTAACTATGAATAGCACCATACGTGGATATCTACTTCTGAGGTGTAGAAATTGCCCAGGCACAGCATGGGTCTAGCTAAAGGGTTTGTTCAAGATTCTGCGCAAATTGTCCACATGTCTGTGACCATGATATGTTCCGAGACATTCATGCTCACAGTGACTGACGATTTTGCTATGGTATGAGCAAAATCAGCTTGTTGTTGGAGGCTCTAATGAGTACTGTAGTAGTACTGTTCAGTTTCCGTGATGAAAATGTAGACTACTAACTACATACGTGAATTCAATCAATCGCTCCCCTTTTCCCAGCTCAACGATGTTGAGGATGTACAGCCACGAATGCTGCACACCGCTACTGCCTTCAGTTTATGCCCCGGCCACATCCAAGTCACCAAATTTGGGGGTTGTCCTATGTGGGAGAGAGGAAAGTCAACCAAAGACCAACCAAAGATTGCTGAAACTACTGTGCTGGAATTAGGTCAGTACATCATAATAGCATGATATTGTGTTCTTCTAGGGCTTTACAGGAACTGTTAATCCTTTCCCAACAGAGTCAGTTCAGTCTCTGCCATCTGGTGATAGACCCTCTACTAAAAAATGGGTGTTGGTAGATGTGGCTAAGAGCAGCCAGCTAGCATCGGCTGACAGAGTGAGAGTGAGGAAGCAGCAGCAGAAATTTGCTGAATACGAAATAATGATACATCGGCGAGTTGCTGCAGCTGAAGCTAGAGCACACCGAGCTGAAACAGCAGCAACACGTGAACGACAAAGAGTTCGAGAAGTTGAAAGACGAAACCAGATACAAATTGAACGACTCCAACAAGAATCACATGAAGAAGAAAGAGCTCTCCAGCTGGAGTGTGATGCTGCTCAAAGAGATTTGCAAGAGTCTGAACAGCACATAGAGTATCTAGAAGAAATGGTCACAAGTTCAGAACACAGAGTTCATGGTGCTGAAGCCAGAGTTCAAGAGCTCCAGAGAGAGGTCGAGATAGTTCATTCACAGAAACGAACCTTGGATGAAACCCTACAAGCCCAACAAACAACCTTTGATGAAGCTCTGCAACAATCACGTGCTAGAGAAAGCCAGCTTGAACAAAGGATACAAGAAGCTGAGCGCAGAGCAGAGGAGGCCGAGAGGAGGGCTCGTGATGCTAGGCAGAGGGCAAGTGAAGTTGAACCCTCATGGGTGGTGCAGAGGGACGAGATCAACCTCACAGATACGGAGCTTGGGAGAGGAGGATGGGCTGTTGTTCGGGTAGCAGTGTTCCGTGGAGTTCGTTGCGCTGCCAAGTGTCTCTACAGACAGATTATTTCCAACTACAATCGGCGTCTGTTCACTCGTGAAATGAACATGGCAGCCCAAGTCCGCCACCCGAACCTCCTACAGTTTATTGGAGCAACGTTTCAGGGAGAAATGATCATCCTCACTGAGCTGATGCCAA
The DNA here is from genome assembly GCA_963931865.1 of Axinella damicornis. Taxonomy (NCBI): domain Eukaryota; kingdom Metazoa; phylum Porifera; class Demospongiae; order Axinellida; family Axinellidae; genus Axinella; species Axinella damicornis. The sequence continues at coordinate 17,772,093 of OZ007509.1, read as the reverse complement.
CCAGTGTACGGGGTGAGCTTGAGGATGAACGTCCCTTCTCTCAAAATCAGATCACCTCCATCAGCCTGGATGTGGCCAGAGCCCTCAACTACCTCCACCTGATGCAGCCCAGCCCCATAATACACCGTGACATCAGCAGTGCCAACGTTCTGCTGGAGCCCGGGCCCAGCAACAGCTGGAGGGCCAAAGTCTCCGACTACGGCTCTGTCAACCTACTTGAGAGACTGACCACCGCTGCTCCTGGCAATCCAACATATGCTGCTCCTGAAGCTGGAAATCCTGCCCTCCAGTCCCCCAAAATGGACATCTTCAGTTTTGGAGTTCTCCTGGTCGAGATGTGCTCAGCTGAATTCCCGGAGGTGGCTGATCGAGAGGATTTAATCTGTTCCATCCAGCAACCACGCAGGGTGGCACTCATCCGACGGTGCCTGGCTGAGGACAGGAATGCGAGACCCTCTGCTAATGATATCATCACTGAACTGAGTGAACGCAACCCATAGGATGACTCCAAGATGCACCTGATTATTTTTGACTCCTATCCCTTTTGCTAGTCAAAACATACTGCACACCCTCATATATTCTTGTAGCTATGTTTTCCTTTTTTGTAGGTTCGTATAATTATTAATAATTCTTTGTGACCAACGATATCGATGTAGCTATGGTCTCATGATCAGTCAACAACTCTGTCCCTGTAACTGATCTTCCCTTCGAGTATGGTTAGCTACTCTCAGGTCAAGCTCAGTCAAATCCAGTTATATATCCATGGACAGACTTCAATCAGGTGGCATGACATCAATGATTATGTGAACACATCAAATAAAGTGGAACATCGCCACCCTGTCAGGTGCGGGGATTATACACACTAATCAAACCTTGCGGGGATTGTACACACTAATCAAACCTTGTGAGGTCTCCATGCATGTTTAGCCAAGAACTCCCTTATCTTGGAATTCTCTCTTCAACAGTAGCTATAACAACAGTAATAATATTATAATGTGAAGATAGATTCTCCGCTCAGTATCACTTATATAGCGAATAGGCTGCATGAACCATACTTCTTCACAATGTCAGCAGCAAGATGCATATTTCAAAGATCTTTTGGCTCAATTGGTTATGAGTGTCATTATAAAATCCTGACCCATACGTATAATTTATGCTATAGCTTGTGTTTTTTCTTGCCTTGATCCGGCTGAAGGATCAATACGAAGGACTGTGTATAGTTGAGACATTCCAACTGCTTGTGTCCAGAACGGTATAGACTGTCTCTATACAGTAAACACATATGGCTAGCAAAATGACTTATACACCTGCATGCCGTGATCACAACAGCAACTCACATTAGCTATATAGCCAGCTAGCTATAGCTACGACTCCTATGAGAAGATGTACTCAGAAGAGAATTACAGCTTCAATATGAGTACAGGCAGCAATCTTCACCACTTTGAATGTTATTGAAGTGCAGCAGCACTTGCAAAATTGTATAGCTTGTGGATTTTATGTAGCACATACTTGAACTGCATTCCAGTCTCTTGGCCAGACCCGGAATGGGGTCTGAGACAATACCATCACTACCCTTTGACCCCGAGGCGCATGCGCAGAAATCAATCGCGTGGCTACACAAACGCTAATGAAAAATGGCGATTTTTGTGTTGTATCGATTCATTGGCATTGTATCTTGTAAAATAGCTGAGTTCAGGTATTGATAGTTATACTTATTTGGCTTGAAAACAAACCTGCTTCGTTCCTGAAGTAGTCCCGCGACTTGACAGTGAGGCCTGGGAAAGACACAACGGTGGAAACGCGGGTTGTCGCTGAGCTCCCGAGAATGACGGCAAAACCACGGCAGAGGTTGGCTGACTGGCCCAGCAACGGTAGGTTACCAGTGTGGGTGAGCTAACTGGCTAGTACAAACTCGATACAACAACTTGCTCGTAGGATATAAGCTGTAATAGCCGTCACTAAGTGCACGTCGATCGACAAGTAAACTTCTAACGCGATTTGTGGGGAAAGTCCCTATGGAAAGCCACAGCTAATTATGCTTTGCTCGACTTCCTGTGACACGTAAATCACTTATCCAAAGTCCGATCGCGTAGCTATGGCGATAAATAGCCGGAATCCAGTTTCGGGCGCATACGGGCGCTCTCGGGGTTTTAGCACGTGAAAAATTCGGGCGCATACGGGCGCTATCGGGTTGAAAGGGGAACCAGTTGTAATCATGAAGATGCAAGCCTGCTTTCACACTCATACTTAGAGAGGGGAACCAACTCTCCTCTAGCCTTGTTCTCGGAAGGAACGAGGCTAACTCTCCTCTTGCTCAGAAGACCATGTTTGTAAAAATCTAGCCAAAATCTCACCAGTGGCTACATACAAGAGTACAACAATTTCCAACAAGAACGCGTTTGTAACTGTGTGTGTGTACATTTGAAATACCCTAGCTACATACTGCAACATCTTAAAACCGACACCTCATAGTATTCACTATTAGTATGTCCGCATATAGCATAGCAATGTACATAGATTAGAAAATATATCAGAAGGGTGCTTTGTTTTTTGTTTGTTGTTTCTACAGCATATGCAGGGTGCAAAGGTTTAGAGTGGCTTGTTTGAGGGCACCCAGATGTAGCTCCCTGACTGCTCGTGGATGACGTCCTTAGCCCGGTTGTAGATGTCTTCAAGTGAGTCACCTTCCACAACAGCTTTACGTAAGTGAGAGGCGAGCAGGAAGGAGTGGGGGGGGGGGGGGGGGGGGGGGGGGGGGGGGGGTGTATGAGTGAGGGAGGTGTGTGAGTGGGAGGTGTGCAGATAAGTGACAGTACCACACATATTTTGGTCTCTACTAACAAGATGTCAAGCTACAAGCTGCACCAGTTGGTAAGTGCTCCCCCCTCACCAGTAAAGTACTCTGCAAATTCCTGCTCAATCCTGGACCCCTTCTCGAAGATCTGTTTGCACTGTTCCTCTGTGTTTCTGGGCTGGGCAGCCCTGAGGGAGAGAGCAAAGATCGTACCATTTTCCATCCCTTCAAGCTACTGTATGATAATCTTGAGTTCATGGGGACGAGTAGTTCAACTTCACAAACACCATCTCTACTTTTAGAGTGATCATGTTCAAAACACTCCACGCTCTCTCAACAACCCCCCCCCCCCCCTCCACCCACCCTTCTATGAGTGATTATGCAACTGGAAGGGGACCAACTTTCAACACACTAGTACACGAGTAGCAGAGTACGTCAGCTACATGTACATCACCACTTACTGGATGACCTCAGCACTGGAGGGTCTGATGCAAATGGCAATAGGGTGGAGATCGGCCATTTGGAGTCGGCGGATCGCATACCCGCTCACACCCAGAATGCAGTGCTTGCCCTGCACGTAGAAACAAGCAATCATCAAAACGGTATATATTAACGAAAGTTGTACATTGCAGATATAATGAAACGGTGTGCCAGACAGATAGATGGACAGACATACTCTCTCACCATATTGGCCACCTCCTGCACGGCCTTGATGCTGGTGCCATAGAGGTTGTCCTTGTACCTTCCTGCCTCGATGAACAGGTGGGCCTGGATGTCCCTCTCCATCTGTTCCACACTGGCAACAAAGTGGTAGTCTCTCCCATCCAACTCTCCATCACGAGGCTCACGCGTCGTGTCTGCAGAGGAGAGGTATTGCTGCTATAGTCTCACAGCTCACCACCCAACTTAGCCCCATTTCCATTCCAACCCAGCATCGTTCCTCCCATTCCCCAGCCTAATTTTCATTCCAACCCAACCTGGTTCCCATTCCAATCCAGCCTCATTCCCATTCCTACAGTACATTCCCAGTCATTCCCAGTCATTTGCATCCTACCCAGTCTGATTTCAAAGCTATATTTGTACTGTGCATGTAGGAGGATAAAATTTAATGGCCTGGCAACTACCACATCAGGCACACAGAGTTGCAATGCATATTCAATATTCATGTGCCAATATACTTACGTGGTACACATCCTGCAAATTTGTCGGGGAACTCCTGTACCAGCATGTCGTTCATGTCCTCTTTAAGAGGTCCAAGGATGATCACAGGACGAGCATAGCCCCCTGAGAGGAGGGAAGGAAGAACGGTACAGGAGGGTAAGGGCGGAACAAGGAGAGGGAAAGGAGAGGGAACAGTGACCATGTGATCAGTGAATCTGTTCCAGCAGTGTTACATGTAGGTGACACTGCCACAATGCATTTACACATAATTGTACATGTGACAGACAATGTTACAGTAATGAACACGATGGTAATTACCGGTATATACCAGGATCACATTATACATATAAATGATGTGCACTAATTGGGTTGTAGTGCCATGTGACCTACATGTACCAACCAGTACACCATACATCTTATCATGTAATCCACTGCCGAGGTCATACTTACTTGGTTCCAGGTTGACAGGTTCGTAGGTCGGAATATGCTCCTCTTCTGCAGTGGGCATAAAATTTATAAATAGTGTCATCAACAACAAGCAACAGTTAAATTGACTGAAATTCCTAACAAAGCCCACCAGTAATTACTATGGAAACAGTAATACTGCCTGGCCTACATGTACATTGTACATTGTATATGCTGCATTCCCCCACCTTTTGGTTCATCGGATCCATCAGCAGGAGAAGCCTCCCTCTTCTTAATGAAAGGGAGCTTGCGTGAGAGCTTGAAGCTGCTCCTGGCACCTCGCTTCTCAGAGGCAGAGAGTTTCTGGAAGGGGAAGGGGGAGGAGAGAGAGGAGGTTGCAGACGTGCATGTGGAGGAAAAGGAGGAGGAGGGAAGTAGGGAGGACAAAGGATTAGGGGAGGGGAAGTGAGTGAGGTTAAACAACTCCTCAACACCAGCAGTCAAAGGTGGTAGAAAGACAAACAGAGCTGAATGTCCACGCACCCTCTCCTTTTCCTTCTCTGTGGTGGAGTCAGACCGTGTAAACTTCACACTCTTCGTATTGGCCTTTGAGCGACGCTCAATCCTAGGTGAGGGAGGAAGAGAGGGAGGGAGGGAGGGAGAAAGGAAGGAGGGAGAGAGGGAAAGAAAAGGAGTGATGGAGAAAGGAGGGAGTGTAGAGAGGGAGTGAGGAAAACAGAGGGTGGCAGTAGCAACTTTGACAGTGGCGTATATTTTCCAGTGATGTGTACATATGACAATTAATATTGGATGATCCAATATCAAGTTGGTGGAAGCCCATGCAAAGTTCATGATATATGCATAGCAGCCACACACCTCTTTTTGCTGGGGACGAGTCCTTGTGGGCCGTCATCGGCATGGCTCCCCACCAGGGCCGCCTGCCACCACTCGTCATTGCTGCCATTCAGGATGTGGAGGATGTCACCGTGCTTGAAGGTGAGTCCTTGGGAGGGACGGTCATCGTCCTTGCTGGAGTCGTAGTCAAACAGAGCTCTGTGAGTGTGTGTATGGGGAGGGAGGAAGAGCGTGTATAATGGAATAAACATACATATGTGTGAAATTAATTCAAGCTTCTATGTAGGCAGGTGTATACATATGTGTGTGTGTGCCATAAGTGCATACCTGACATAGAGCTTCTTTGCAGGCTCGGGTGTCATGTCGGAGGAGTCGAATAACTTGGCAGGAGATGCTGCCACTGCCATCTGCTGCTGAGTCTCCTGAGGAGGGAAGACCAACAGTTCCATAAAGTACACTAGCTTGGAAGCACAATGCGGGTTTAGTGAACTGCACTACACACCTGAAGTTTCTGCAGCTTCTGCTGGAACTCCTTAAATTCCTTTGGATGGTACTCCACCAGCAAGGAGACCTCTGTCCCCGCCCCCTTCAGGCACGCAGCTGCTTCCTCGTGTGTCATCTCCTGGACATTCTCACTGTTCACCTGAGGTGGAGGAACGGAAAAGGGGGGAGCGGGGACAGGAATGGAAGGGGGAGGTGGGAGAGAAGGAGGGGATAGAAGTCAGAGGGGGGGAGGGAAGAGGGAGCGGGAGAGAGGGAGGGGATAGAAGTGGAGGGGGTGGGGGGGTGGGGAGAGAGGGAGGGGATAGAAGCAGGAGGGAAGAGGGAGGGAGGTGGGGAGAGAGGGAGGGGATAGAAAGCAGGAGGGAAGAGGGAGGGGGGGGGGGGGGGGGGGGGAAGAAAGAGGGAGGAGAGGGGACTGTTGAACCATTGGAGCAGAAGTTCTTCCTTTGACCCACACGCATACATACATGTACATGTACAATGTCATATGAGTGTACACACACACACATACACACGTACCTCCACAATCAGGTCCCCGGGCACTAGCTTCCCGGACTACACACAAGCATACACACGTACCTCCACAATCAGGTCCCCAGGTACCAGCATCCCGGACTACACACAAGCATACACACGTACCTCCACAATCAGGTCCCCAGGTACCAGCTTCTCAGACTTGTCGGAGATGCTACCAGGAGAGATGTATGAGATGAAGATTCCAGTGTCCCCCTCCCCTCCAATGATGTTGAAGCCCAGCCCAGTCCCCTCGGGACGGTTCAGTTCCACGGTACGCTGGACATATGGTGGAATGTCAGTCTGAATCTGGGGGTGAGGGAGAGCAGTACGACAGTGACGTAGTGGACTCAATACAGCACATGTAACTCTCAATTCCATCTTTGAGAGGACTGCCACTGCAATGGCTTTCATATCAAAACAATCACAGGTGCTTGCCGCTCTGGCGAGCTAGTGGTGTGGTGCTGTATTGCTGTCTGCAATCACATTGAGGCGGGCAGATGGAAGGTACAGCACATGACCAGATACAAGATTGGCAGGGGAGTGCCACGGTTCATAACATCGTCATTACTGAGTACGTATGGCTAGTTCCGTGTTCCCTACGCTACTCTCGTACATGCGTACGTGTATACATACACAAATGTACCTCCTCATCAGGACTGGCGGGAGATCCGGTATGAGCGATGGCGTTCTTCTCCACGCGCAGCACGACGCTGTCCTCTGTCGCCTTCAGGATATTCACTGCCTCGTCATGTGTCACGTCAACCATGGACTGGCCGTTCACCTGGAAGGAGTGGGAAAGCAGAACAAATCAATTCCTAGGCTCCGTGGAGGACATGGAGAGATTCTGACCAGGAACGGTTACCATTGGTGGTACAGTATGTGGTGAGGAGGGTAACCAATAGAGGTGAGATCATCACTCTACGGTTAAGATTCCTTGGTACTCAAACGTACGTATTAGGGTATGGGAGAGCTAGACTACAGATGCAACGTGGGGTCACCAGTTGTCCCACTCTGGGAGGGTAAAAGATGTTCTGCACAGATAACCAATGCTTCAGCAAACCGTTCAGATTACCATTGTCGAATTACCACTGTGCGGTGTGCACTGACTCAACACATAATAGTTGCACTGAAACAAAGCTTGGCGTTGAAATTTATGCGTGCTTTTGTTGGCCACAATCGCTAACTTCGGCTGTCGTTGGCAGTACATGTGCACGATGACACATAAGTGTGCATTAATTGGGGTCAGCTGCAAGCTACAAGCAGCCAGTGAACGAGGCTAGCTGTAAGTACGAGCTGGTGGACGCAATCAGAGTTTGCTGGAGTATCCACGAGGTGAAATAAGCCTCGGGCATCATTCTGAAAGTGAGTTTGCCCCAAGTACAGGTACATACATGTACATCAGGTACAAGTTGCACCAGGACACCTCATACACTAGTAACACAGTATCTAGCTGCACTGTTTAAGTAAGGAGCTCCAGGATGTACATGATTGTGTACTCTAGTTCACCTGGATGACACGGTCCCCGACGGAGAGCGTCCCTTCCTCCTCAGCAGGGCCCCCGGGGATGATCTTTGTCAGGAATATACCGTCATCACCCAACACGTGCTGGTTGCCACGCCCACCAGCAATGCTGAAACCCAGCCCTGTAGAGGTGGAAGATGGGTGTTAATTGGAGTTATAACAGAAGGATGCTACCAGTAGGAACCAGTACTATATACACTAATAGTTCACCATCCACACAATAGAGCATGGAACAGTGCCTTATGAATCACAGAAAAAGAGGGTGTCAGTCCGTCGGTGAAGGGCACATGCAAAAACAAGTACATGTATGGTGCGTCTTAACTAACACTCTGAATGTATCGTACCAGTTTTGCATAGCACCAACTGGGTGTACAATGTGGGGCTCATGACGCACACAATTAGTATACACGTACTCTGAACCCGTTTACACATACATTGTACATGTAACTACAATGTTGAACATTGCCTCTGAGGTTTCAGTTTCGGATACATACACAGTACACCCCTTTGGTTGTGATCTGGTTGGGATGGCAGGTGGACACTGGACAGCTACTGGTTTGACATGTTTTCTGAGGTTTCTCTTATGTTTGGATACAAACACGTTACAGTGTGCTCTAATTGGGATAGCAGCCTTGGCAAAACCAGGTTGCTAAGCAACTTGAACTTCGACATGGTAACACAAACACATGTAGAATGGACAGAGGTATGTGATAATGGATTTGCCTGTGGGCTTACAATAGACAACAAATCCCTAGTTTTGTACTGCCTGGGCAGAAGAGCGGTAGATCTTTGGCTCACAATGCTTGCTCCAGGCATTGCAACTATGCACTCAGCCCTACTTACCTTCTTGTCCTTTGGAGGGGACATTAAGCTGTTGGTCCCAGGGGACCTGGTTTAAACAGGCTCAGCCTTCTCCAGGCCCTAGGTCGCTAGCCACCAGTGTACAATTATGTAGTAGACCCATAAAAGTCTAAAGTAGTTGTGCTTTTGTCCCTCATAATGTAACCTTTCATTAGCTTATACTGGTACATGTACATGTATAGTGGATCACATACCCTTCTGGTTCTTCACGAGGATGATTTCAATGTAGCGTGACGGTGAGGAAGAGCGCTCTACGGGGCTGCCTTGTTCCACTGCAAATGTGTGGGATGTGAGGGTCAATGTGCGATATGTGGGTTGAGGAGTGTGTGGGTGAGAGGCGTGTGTGGAGAGAAGTGTATGTGTACCTTTGAACCTGCGCTCCATGGTGCCGTGGTCTGAGACCGGTGTCCACACCCGATCTCTCTTGCGACGCACAACCTGCAACACGATTCACACAGGTGGGCATTAATAAGAACTGCAACTGATGCACAGCTACACTTCCACAATAGTTAGCTGACAAGTGAGACACCTTGTTCCATACGCCATACCCATTGTATAGGCCAGCACGCAGCATTCGAGCCTCATACACAACATGATTATACGTATTGTTCATTGTAACGTAACCTTATTGCTCATGTCGGTTGACATCAGCAGTACTTGACATCTTGGACATGTATGTTACTTTGGACAAGCTGTAATTACAAGTACAGTACAAGCTGGCGGACACAATCGGAGTCCATTGAAGTAACTACAAAGTGAGGCATGAAACATCATTCTGAAAGGTCCTACCAGTTGCTCTACAGGAGTGCTATACAGGAGTGCCATTGCCACTTGTAATCATTTTGATGACAATTTCCAACTCACCAGTGAGACACGTCTCCCTGTGTCTTTCAGTACCTGGACAGCATGCATATGAGTCACTGCCAGCAGAGAGATGCCGTTCACTGAGACAACCTGGTCCCCAAGCCTGGAGGGAGGGAGGGAGGGAGGAAGGGAGGGGGGGGGGGGGGGGGGAGGAGGGAGGGAGGGAGGGAGGGGGAGGAGGAGGGAAGGGAGGGAGGGGGGAGGAGGGGAGGGAAGGAAGGAGAGAGGGTGGGAGGGAGGGAGGGAGGAGGGAGGGAAGGAGAGAGGGTGGGAGGGAGGGAGGAGGGAGGGAAGGAGGGAGGTGGGGAAGAAAAGGAGGGGAAGACAGGTACATGTAGGTGGGAATAATGGGAAGGGGGGGGGGGGGGGGGGGGGGGGGGGGGGGGGGAGGAGGGAGTCATGGTCACACCATTGATAAAAGAATGCCACAGCTGAACACCCATGGCCACGTACTAGTAGCCACTAGAGGCAGTCAGTCTACTTACACCAGCCGGCCATCCCTCTCAGCAGGAGTGTCCTGGATGATCTTAGTGACAAAGATGCCGGGGTCTCCCTCCACATGTGGGTTGTCAGAACCACCTGCGATGCTCAGACCGAGGCCCCCCTTGCTACCCTGTAGCAGGTAGTGCAGTAGTGAAACAGTGAAAGAAGTGTCAGTTTTACACTCTACAGCCCAGTGCCCTTCTACTTGGACGTTCTGCTTATTTTGTGGACTGCGTTACATGTAGGAGACAAACAGCATACACTTGCTCTACTTGTTATCTGATGCCCGTACTCCCGGTGTACTGGTACATGTACAACATCTCTTACCTTGTCCAGCTCAATGTGTTCCGTGATCCAGTCTTCATCCTGGAGAAACAATCAAGACCATTTACATTCTACAGCTGTACCCTGTGGGGACCCTGTAGCCTCTAGCCACATTCCCAGGCTGACCTAGCCTCTAGCCTCTAGCCTCATTCCCAGGCTGACCTAGCCTCTAGCCACATTCCCAGGCTGACCTAGCCTCTAGCCTCATTCCCAGGCTGACCTAGCCTCTAGCCTCATTCCCAGGCTGACCTAGCCTCTAGCCTCATTCCCAGGCTGACCTAGCCTCTAGCCACATTCCCAGGCTGACCTAGCCTCTAGCCTCTAGCCACATTCCCAGGCTGACCTAGCCTCTAGCCTCATTTCCAGGCTGACCTACATGTACATGTAACCTCATTCCACAACCTACGCCCCTGTACACTGTACCCTAGTGTTGAATTCTGTGAATGCAGCACAAGAAAACTGGCCAGCGGAACCGTGCTATGAGGCATCCAAACGGTGTTTTCCTAGGCAGCTACTAACTGAAGTGTTCCAGATATTACACGCTACACTGTGGTAGTGTAACACATGTCAAGATTACCCTCGTTCCCAGGCCATCGCCCAGCTCTTCATCGCTTGCAGTACGGTAAAGCGGGGAGGGCCTGGTACATTTCCTCACGTGAGTGACGTCAAGGGTAGAAAGACCAGTAATTGAACGTGAGTGTACGTGGTCTCAGAACAGCAAGAAGAGCGAAGGTACCAAGGCGTGGGACTGGGAACGAGGCTATGTCAAGATGGTGTAGCGTGTTTATTCAGCACAGTAGACTTAGCAACCACTTAGCAACATCAAATAATGACTAAACGACCTCAACACAGACCCAACATTCAGAGGTCAGTCAACTCACATCAATGTGGTTCTCTGCTGCCTGCAAGGAAACAAAGATTTCAATAACAAACAGTGGTATTCAATATTACTCACAAACACAGAGAAACCTAATATGGGCTGATGTGTGGGACATTTGTATGTAGCAATTTCTGCTAGACAAACCAAGAACGTTTGCGTTGGCCACGACATTGTCCTACAATTAGCACATACGGTATTACTAGCAGACAATGGCCTGGGGGGAGGACAATGGCATTCCTTGATGGGGCCAGTAATGGCCCATGAAACTCTATCTGATATCAGAGTGTACGTATATATTGTGGCCAAGGCAACAGTTTATACCGATCGAATATGACAATGCTATACTATATACACACAATATACATGTATGTTGGTCTGTATGATCCAAAAAAGGCTATAACTGTCTGTTCTGAATAAGAGATGATTGATTGAAACACGAGTTACTGGCACACGCCACACTGATAGACCATTGATAATGTGAGTCCAATTAGTAGCTGGTCACCTTTTGTCCGAGGTCCGTGTCTTCGGGCTGTTGGGGGAGATGGGGGATGGGGGGGGGGGGGGGGAGGGTGTGAATAATGGCAGCATATTCACAAACATATTCACTACTTCTTGCCATTATACAAACACTGTGGGCGCTGTGTACATTGTACAGAGAGCCAGGTCACAGTTGCCCTGGAGCAATTTACCACTCCAGTGGGGGGCAAACACTGCAAGCACTGAGCTGGTATACAGCTGGGAACAAGGATACTGAGCTGGTAGCTTTGTTTGCCTTGGTGCAACAAGCTGCCCACACACAGATCACTTATCGTGGCTAAGTATAGTGGGCTCAAGTGATGCACCGATAATCAGTGGTACTGGGCCGATATTGACCTTCTGAGGAGTACCGGCATCAATAAATACATGTAAGTCAGTCAATGAATGCTTATTTCATAACTTTGTGATCGTGCAGTGTTTGTTGTGAAGTACATGTATATGATGGCAAGTAGAGGGAAGAAGATTTCGCCAATCTGGGAGCTTTACTCAGTCGGAGCGGATTCATAGCATGCTGCTTACAGTACTTGTGGTCACAAACACGAGAACTTGCACTATCAGATCAGTTAGGAGATATTGGAATATCGGTGCATCACTACTGGGCTCAGCCTCCCATCTTGCAGTTGGGAACCTGAGAACAAGGACAGTGTTAGTACTAGTTGGGAGACCAGCCTCGCGTTGTGAGACCAGCCAAGCATTCGGAGACCAGCCGAGCTCAGAACAGTGCATGGGCAATGAGGCAGAGGTTATCAATCGTGTTTCTGGCAACACGGCTCAGTGGAGAGGTAGGTAAGCATCACCTCACAGACAAAGAGTATGGAAGAGTACATCACATTCACACACACACACACAACACATGATATCACATGCCATCAGGAAATGCACGGTACATGCGATCACCACACAGTGCACAGTACTGCTACATGTGATCTCCACACAGTGCACAGTACTGCAGTATAGGAATAATTCTCACCCGACTGACAGCTACATGTACTCAGCCCTCACAGTCCCATTCCTCACAACGGAGATACGCATGTAAACAGTTGCATGAACGTGCGGGAAAGAACTAGTAAAACTCAGTTTTCAAATTGGGCTATCAAAAGTTGCCATAATTAACCAATTATTTACTAATCACCAAAATTACAGTGCAGCAGTAAAACCAACCAGTTAACTGGTTTAGGTTCAAAGCTCTAAAGCACATACCAGCCATTCTATGCCCCACACAACCTAACTCCAAAATTGGTCGGTTTCCAAGCCACATTAGAGTCCCTGCGGGCCAGATTAGTTACTGGGAAGAATTCAGATGGGGGGAAATAGCATTCCAACAGCAACCAGCAATAGCTGCGAAGAACTACACTAACTACAGGAAGCTTGATACCCAATGCCTACGCAAAAATACTTCGGTGATCAGGGTCGCTTCCCACAAGTGTGATCAGAGTAGCCCTATTGTTCGAAGTACCATCACCAGGATCCACTGTCTCTCTCCATATCCAATGTGGAACTATGATACCCCATCCCCTTGTACGCATACTTCAGTGATCAGAGCCTCTTTACCACCGCACACCATGGGTGTGCTGAGAGCCAACCTCGCCTTACTGCTCAAAGTACCACCAGGGTTCGCTCCTTACATTATTCAAAGGTAGGGGGATGGGGCATTTGCTGAAGATACCCAAGAACTATTATGTATGCAAGACGACTCACGCCCCCCCCCCCCCACTTCACTGCGCTACAATCTCGCTGGCTGATTTTCGAAATGAAACACTGAAGGTTCTCTCTGTTGGACCACTATAGCCTGAAGGCTTACGCAGGCTAGCCTTCTGTTAGCACCATAAGCTCTGCTAGCAGTCACATGTATGTGTCATTTGAGTGGAGGACGGTTGCTACTGGGCAGTTTCCCCGGAAGAGTACATTGTGGCTCTGCTGTTTCTGGGCTCCTGGTATGATAGTAGCACATGTTCATGGCATTGGAGTACTAGGGCCTTAACTAGACGACAGATGATAGTGCGTGGCCGGCTTGCCCGGAAGAGCCTATTGTGGCTGTATGTACATGCCATTGGAGTACTACAGCCGTAACTGGACAACGGTTGATAAGTGGCTAGCTTGCCCGGAAGAGTCCATTGTCACGTGGCTCTCCTCTAGTGTGCTAGTAGGACATGTGACAGGAACACCATGTAGCATACTGGTGGCTACAGTGTACATGTACATTGTATCAGAGCACTTCCTCTAAAGCTGACAGCGTACACCTGTTCTGGTTGTGCTCGTCCAACGTGGAAGCACAGGTTGCCTGAAGCTACCAAGGCATTCACAGGTGATCTACGTGTAATGTAAGGTATGATGTGTCAATTGTGCTTGGGTGCGCTGGATGCCAGGACTCGTTCCCACCTCCAGTCTTTGATTGCTTGCAGTATGAAAATACGGAGAGGGAGGGAGTGGTGCCGTCACGTAGACACATGGGGGACGATGATGAAACTCTTGATGCCCTTTCTTGTACTGTCCATCCAAAGGCTTCCCACCCACCAGTCTTTCAGTATGCAAAATACGGCAGGGGAACACCAGGGAGATCTGGTAACGCGCTATGACGTCAGGTGGCCACATGGTGGGCGGTGCCCAACAAGTGGTGTTCATCGTCTGCCTTGCAAACATTCTGACATCCACGGGACTACTGAATGCCCATTACTCCTAGATGACTATCGGTAACAACACAAAATAACTGCTGTCCCTAAATTGCCCATATCACAAGCGCTAGATCTCAGTGATGGACATGTACAGTGTACATGTTTCTATGCTATCCATCAGGGGAAGTAACTGGTTACATGAAGGTACACACAGGAGTAGGATAGGCAGGCAGGCAACCCATGAAAGGATGGGAATGAGGTTCAAACTATACATGTACATTGCTGACTGAAAGTCGACTCAAACCAGACAATCCTTTCTCATTCCCAGTCCTTCCACACCTCGAGTCATTGATCGCTTACAGTATAAGCGATCAGTGACTGGAGGTGAAGAAGGACTGGGAATAAGGTCATGATCTCCTACCGTGGCTAACTCCAGGGATTTATTGGCCAGCTCCATCGCCTCTACAGGGATGGGCGGAGACTGCTGCTCCCAGCGTTCTGCCAGCTTCAGGGTCGCCTCTGTCTTGGCATCTGTGGACTTCGTTTTATCTTCCAGCGTCGTGGAATAGAATTCCTGGATGTCTGGAGGAGGAGAGAAATGAGGATTAGCTGGCAGAAGTTCTCAGCAAGTGGACTTTATACGACTGGACCTTACAAGTCAACCAATCACAACACTACAACTGGTCACATGACACACACTTAGGTATGGATTCTTGGACAATACCTTACAAGTCAACCAACCAGATCATCAGCTGGTCATGCGACACACTCTAGGTACCAAGTTTACCAACTAGGATGAACAGTACGGGTTACTGTTCAATGTGTGTGACACACACAAAGACCTCGAGAGTGGATGCATAGCCACACATTCTGAGTGTTTCCTGGACAAGCTAGAGATTCACAAGGGAACTTGTGGTGCCTCCAGACCTCATCAGCATATACTGCATGCTGGACAGTTTCCATGAAGCTTTCTAACCGGCCACCTTAATTGTATCAGATCCACTCCATGCGCAACCTTTGTACATGTATGTATGCAGTACGGTCAACACATTGTATGTACATGTGTACCATATTTCACCGGCTACTCGAGGCTGTGGCAACATGCTGGACAAGCTGGTTAGGAGATGAGATCATGTGATTTCTGATCAACATTGAGTCGACCTGCGTACGTTTAAAACCGTAGTGAACCAAGTCTACAATAGTTCGGATACTAAGACATGACATTAGAGCTGCTGTCACGTTGTAGCTGATTGCATGAGTTCACAATTAAAGTTCAACAGTGCATGTAATTCAGTCGCTTGATTAGGCAGGTATTCACTACTCAGCTTATGCATTATTGGCTACTATAATTATTGCCTCAGGCACTAAAACCCCCAAATGCGCAATTTTAGTTACCTGAAACAGCCTTTGGTCTGTGTAGAGCATATTGCACACCAAAGTGTGTGCTATGTGATTTAAAGTGCAGTCACGTGATCGGTCATGAGGCATCTGATGATAATGTCAGTAAAATACTGTCCATTGATTTAGTTCATGTTGTAATACAAGACCAGACCACCTGAGTAACATAGTCCACTCAAAATGCTAATACAGTAGAACCTGTGGTCACCTTGGGACCAGCGTTGTCTACACAGGAGAGTTGACCACCCCGTTCCACTTCAAACTCCGGAATGCCACCTTCCAAGACTGCCTAGCGCAGAAAGACAATGCACATTTCTCCACCATCCTCCTGCCCACTTAACACTGCTCTGGCAGTCACTGTACTCACATTCCACAGACCAGCTACTCATCCTTCAACCAGTATGGCAAGAATTCAACTGGGATTACAAGGAATGTGGGGGACTCCACTACTGGATCCACAGAAGAAAGAGGCACAATGGGTTCAGCAATCTTCTCAGCTGTTGATCGTACACCCACACGCAGTGGACACACCCTTACCAGATATATCAACGTCCCACGAGACAATCCGCACACAACATCACAGTCCCAATGCACCCTGTGGCTACTGGTGGTCCCAACTGCACTAATCCTAGACAAACGACCAGCCACCTGTTCTCGGTATGAATGCCACCAACCTGGAGCTGTAGGCATGAGCTGCTGGATAACCAGAGTTTGCTCGGGGTGAGAGTAAGGTATGACTCTGAAAAGGTGAGCTTGCCCTAACGGGCGAGATGCACCGGCTACCAGTAGTGTGGTTTCCACTCAAATAGCATACACCCACTTACCCTTGGGCACGCCCCCTCAAATGTTCCACAAAACCCTTGAGCACGCCTTCTCAAATGTTCCACATATGTTCATCGGGCACGCCCCCTCAAATGTTCCTCGGACACACCCCCTCAAATGCTCCTCGGGCATACCCCCTCACAGGTTCCACGTAAATGTACCATTGGGCACACCCCACAAAGGATCAGCACACCCTTGGGCACGCCTCCTCAAATGCTCCAAAAAACCCTTGGGCACACCTCAAAGGATCAACACACCCTTGGGTACGTCCCTTCAAAGGTTCAACACGGCAAGCAAAGACTGGGATGTGTAGACATGACAAGGCTACACAGTGACAACACTGTCCGACAGCAGCATGCACTAACCAGCGATACACCGACCAGCACACCTGACACACATACACAAAAGAGTACAGCTAATCATACAGTGTAACTGAATACACACACTAGACATGAAGTATATACCAAGAAGAGGGGAAAAATCTGGCTGGAAGTTCAATCCCAGTCCTTCCAACTACTAGTCAGATGCTCTTATATACCACTAGCAAAAGACAAGCTACACAAAGCGGCGCGCTAGAGGTCTCAGTTGAACCCATGCTCTCTCTCATGGGTGGACTTATTCGTGTACATCACATATGACGAGCGTCTACTGACGGCTACAGTAAGTGACATCAAGGACTGGCCAGACACATGCACAAGAAGGTGACAGACGCAAACAGTCTTACCCAGGAGAGCTTGGAAGAGTCGGGAACGGATGGCAACAATGGCCTTTGTCAGTGCATCGTAGAGTTGCTGGTTCTCCGGCAGTGACAGGCGCTTCCGGTACTCCTCGAGAAGCTCGAGGGCTCGATGGGAGTCTGTGAAATGTGAGGGTGGGTGGGTGTGTGAAGGTGTAGTTCACGAGGGATAGTGACAAACGTAACTTAGACAACAATGGTACGACCAATCAGAGGGTTTCTAAGGCTTGTCTAATCAGAGGGCTTGTCCAATCAGAGAGATATATAGCTAAGGCTTGTCCAATCAGAGAGATAGCTAAGGTTTGGCCAATCAGACAGTTGCTAAGGCCTGTCCAATCAGAGAGATAGCTAATGCTTGACCAATCAGACAGTTGCTAAGGTTTGGCCAATCCGAGGGTTGCTTACCATCTAAAGCAACTTTTAGTTATTGGTGGATTAGCCAAATACTGACTATTGGTAGCCTCGTTCCCAGGCCTACCTGTTTTTTTTTTTGGTTTGTGTTGACAATTATACACGGATGTGGAAGGGCGGTGAAAAACGAGGAAGGCCTGGTATCATTCATCATGTGAGTGACGTCAGGTGGATGTAGGGGGGCGGGGCCTGTAGTCGTTTCAGCAGGTCCCGAAGGCTGTTCATCATCCAGTCAGCTCGGTTCGACACTCCGCGGCTAGTCGAGACTCTCAGATGATCTTCACAACTTCGTCGGCGTTTTTTAAAGTTCGGCCACACCCCCCTTACGTCCACTTGACATAAAGCACGTGATGAATAATACCAGGCCTTCCCCGTTTTTCGCCGCCCTTCCACATCCGTGTATTATTGTCAACGCAAAACGAAGAACAGAAAAAACAGGGTAGGACTGGGAACGAGGCTAGACTATTGGCACAAGACATGATGTATGAGACATCACTGGTGCTACACATACTTTGATGTGTGTTTGTTCAGCAGCTTATAAACTTGAAATGTGAGAGTATTACACAGAGCAGAAAGAATGTGCAATCTGAACGATCACGCTAGACACCCTTGAGATATGCACATTGTTAGAAGCTAACTGGCCAGTTACACTCTCTTGCCATATGTGTGGGGGTGACATCATGACCTCTACATTTCATGTGCTAAGTTACATGCATAATGGATAAAATATGCACATTTCTCTAATGAGTGCACAGATCACAAACGTGCTATCCACAAGGCAGTATTGGTTCCCCAACTTCCCTTCAGTCAAAGATCACTTGTACCACCTAGGTCTTGTCTACAGCTGGGTTACCCACCACTACCAAAACTGGGTTGATGGATGGCCATCATTTTATCACCAACACACCCCTGATAGCCTACCTGACACTTCAAACTTAACTCATGCGCACACAATGATAGCTAGGGTCATTGCGACCACTTTGTGTCTACGTAGCTAGCTGCTTCAAACCAACGACGGTACAAACAGTTCGGGGGAGTGTCATAAATTCAAAAACCTACCTTGCTTTCTAACAGGCATTCTCCTCTCTGTTCACACGGCGACACGCTCTGGCGTCTCACAACTGCACGCTCTTCAACAGTACAGTATAGAAGGGCAGAAAGACGTTCAACGAAAAGACCGCCTCGCCCAACTTCAAGTTTGGACGTCAATAATATAAATCATACCGGAAGTGTAAACGTCAGAGGACATTCCAAACAACTCCCACAATTTAATTGACTGGTAAGGAAGGCGGTGACCTCTGCTCTGTGTGTGGTATCAGCCTATGTCAGGGTATAGCTACATGTGGCCATGGCCTGCTTACAGAAGCTATGTGTAAAGATCAAGAATATGAGTAAGCATGATTCATTCCTAACCTATTTTGGCATTGTGACAAAGCATGGATACCGATCTCGTTCCCTGAATTTCTATGATTTCAGAGAACTACGTAGATCAGCTGGTTTTGCAGACTAAACATCATATGCATATGGTGTACATATGCTGTACAGTAGTTTAGGGGTTGTTTACTATACGGACGCCAACGTATTTAACAGCATTTTGATTTTTTAGTGAGCATGTGTATACCCAATTATTGGATACGTTTATTTTCTTCTCTCAGATCCTGAACTCCGTCGGTACCGGAAAAACTGGCTCGTAATCTACTGCATGGTGTCACTAATTGGAGTGGGGTACTTTATTACGTCCGCCTCTCTCCACCAGTTTGTCACCAGCAGTTCTAGCCCCGAAGATCCCACAGTACGGAACTGCTGCACACCTAGTGTTTCTGCTTACAGCTGTCACATTGCTCATGAAGCAAGGGCTGATCCAGGGGTGGCTAGTCACCCCCCTTCATGAGCTTTGTTAAAATAACGTGTGCATAACTGGTAGACAGACCCCTGTCAATCCTAGATAACTGATTCTAAAGTCCTGGATCAGTCACTGTCAAGTATTGTCATGCTTAGGCTGCTCTGTGTGCTACGTACATCTTCACTTTCTCCTAGAATGGTCCAAAAGTTAGCCTCATGCACACCATATACTCGCACATCTAAACCTCCTCCCTCTCCCTCCCAAACACACCACCCTTCCAACTGCCCTCTCTCCTCCCTCTCCCACACAGCTCCAACCAGGGTTAGGACTGAGTGAATCCTGGTACTCCTGGATAGTCAGCCTGTCCAGTGTGGGAGAGTTCAGTGGTGCCGTTACGTTCGGTATTCTCCTCCGCTTCTTCTGCACCAAGCACCTGATGCTGGTCAATCTGTGTTTGGCTGCAACAGGAGGACTGTTCTATGGTGTTGGCAAGTTTGGATGGATGCTCCTGATTGGTTAGTAAGGTCATGAAGAAGTTGAGTTGACAAATCATTAGTACGTAGGTTGCGGATTCCATGCCGGCTTGCTGCTCCATATATAAATCTAAAGCTGTTTTAAAATTCAGAACAGCCCAGTTGTAGTACAGTTTGCTCATGTAGGTCGTCTGTGTATTGGGATGTACCAGGGTGCGCAGATGACGATGTTCCGTACTTACCTTGGAGAGACCAGTGCCACTGTCATCTCTACCCTGTCCCCCGAGAAACAGAAGAAGTCCACCATCAAGTACAACAATTTCCTCATAGCCTTCTCTGTGGGGACATCGTTTCTTGCAATTGGCCCAGGTTAGCGTTCTTCCATAAGGACTGACAAACATGCAGCTAGTACTTACAACATGAGCTCCAACACTGTGTGCATGAATGTAGCCATTATCTAGCCTTGTTCCGAGGCCTTCTGCACCTCCAGTTTTTTATCGCTTACAGTAAAAGCGATCAAAACCTGTGAGGTGTAGGCGGCCTGGGATTGAGGCTACTATGAGGTAGCTATTATCTGTGCTTCACATTTGAGCAAGTCGTAGCTTGTGAAGACATGCACTTGTACTATACAATTAGAAAGATCCTCAGAAAACATGCCCCCGTTATAGGTCTGGCAGCTGTTGCAGCTCAAATCCCCAACCTTGATCAGTTCCGGTGGCCAGGGTACTACTTCATGATCCACGCTGCGGTACTAGCAGTACTTGTGTTGGTGTTGTTCCGTGAGAAGAGGACTGACCTTAACAGAGGAGTGGGCAACTGCACCATTAGGAAGCTACACATGGCCGTTCCAGTATACGTATCCTCACTGTATAGTGAATGCTAGTAGCTAGCTACACATAATTTTGAATTTGTGGCTTATATCTTGAGTTAAGGAATTGAGTGGGGAAAATGCATGTGACGGCCTGGCTTTTATGGCCATGAAAAATGCAACATTGCATCGTTCATGCAGACAGAATTGATTCAGAAGTTATCTGTAAACCTCCCTGACAGACAGTGTAGACATTGGCTTATTTTCTTTCTGCCTTCTTCGTGACCAACTGGGCCTTCACGGTTATGGAGACACTGCAGAACCCCATCCTGAGTGACACCTTCGGCCTTAGCATCGAGTATACCTCCTATGTCTTCATTGGCACAATTAGTTTTGTGATCGTTTCAAATGGGATCATGTAAGTCATAATGCATACACACCTGGAAGAATAAATTTGCTTCTGCATATAGTGAGGGACAAAGTAGTCCTGTGTGTTCCCAGGCCTACCCCGTTCTTTACGTTCTTTGGTTTGCGTTGACAATAATACACGGATGCAGAAGAGCGGCGAAGACGCATATCTGTCAACGCAAACCAAAGAACAGGAAAAAACGGGGTAGGGGAACAAGGCTAATACCAAATGCCATAGCTGACAGTATATATACACTGCTAACTGTCTATACAGTATATTTTCAAGCAACAATCTCACATGGTATGTTGAATGAAGTACGCATTGGTGTTTATATCATTGGTATACTTACATATACTAATCATCCAGGTATGAAGTATCTCTGTTGAATTTCTCTGCATGACTTTCCTTTGTGCATGCAGCTATATTCTTCAAAAGTTTGGACTTGATAACAGGCTCATCTGTCTCACTGCCTTCATCCTGGTGATAACTGGCCTCACATTGACCTGTGACTGGCAGTCGATCAGGGGAGACCCCTGCAATCAGTTTAGTGAAGAGAATTTTATGTCAGATGGCAGTACACCGTACACATGTCTGCCACAGCCTCTCTCTCAGCCTGGAGATTTTACTGGATCTGAATCCACAGTTAGGGTGCGGCCGCACATCATCCAAACTCTGTTATTGAATTCTCGGAATGATACCTTGTATGGCAGTGTATACACTGCTGTGGACCCACCATCATGGATTCAGCAAGTCGAGTTCATTGGTACCTGCACACCGCATGCCTGTAGCTTCTTTGAAACTGAAATCAACTTATTGTTTGAGGATAGTGCAGTTGTGGATAACTCAAGCACTCTTGTGTGTCACGGACCAACTCATAGTGAGGCAGGTGTACTCCAGTGCTACCTTCACGAGGCAGAACTCTGCCTGACTGGTACACTGCAAATGGCGGACACACAAGATCAAATGTCGGGTAGTGCGAGTGGATTCGATCCCACAGCAAGTCTCTTGAACTATCTCCTCTCCAATAATAGTTACACGGAAACGTATTACATGAAGAGTGATGTTAGGTGCAGTTCAAGTACATCTGACGCAGAAGATTCCACAGAATGTGGAACACTGCTGTTGCTAGTGAATAGTACTGTCTGTCTGAAGGCTACCTGCTCAAATGATGAAGTATCACACCAGCATGAGGGTGACTGGAACATGAGTCAGTACTGTGTGCGAAACCCAAGAGATTACCACTGCATTGGTCTCACAACCGATGGCATTGACACAAGCTTATTAGACTACTGTGAGATGAACGCCAGCTGTGTGTGTGAAGCACTTTCTGGGCCGCCTTGGCACTGTTTCTGGAACCCCAACTCCCGCCTCACTGGAGAGTACTGTCCACGATGTAACCCGCTGTGCAGAAGTGTGGACAATAGCCTCACTTTCGGGCAGTTCCTAGTCGGCTTTATGTTTCTTGTTCTCGGTTTTCAAATAGGGCGCACTACACTGACTTTGGTGGTTTCAGATGCTATGGGAAATGCACCGCAGGTACGTTTCAACAACAACATATTTCAGTCAGGAATTTATTGGTAGAGCATGGTGAGTAGTGCTTTACATATAGACTAGCTATAAGATACGAAAGCATTAACCTGAGGATGAGGGTCATATTAAACGCATACATACCGTGCTGAGCTGTATACAAATGTGGTGTGTCTTATACATTTTTTTAAGACGCAAAATCAAATGTATATTATTGAAGGCTTAATCAGAACAGGGACTGCATACAGTACACAATTCGGCTAATATGTACTCATCAAGGCTCATTTCTGCTATATAGCTGCTTGCATTGCAACAACCTCCTGTTGGTGGAGCTTGATTACATGTACAATTACAGAAGTCTCTCACGTATGGAATTGATTGATAAAATCCACACTGGAATATTGTACGCCATTCTGAAATGAGCTACACATAGCTATATGTTTCACTCCCCAACTTCTATATATGTCCTTATCTTTCATACCCAGGGTATTGTAATGGGGGGCATGGTTGCTGTGGGGTCTGTATCACGATTCACAGGACCTCTTTTAGGTAAGTGCTTGCATTGACCAAAACCTGGTGTGTGCACTGGTAGGTCTCACAGCCATCATGGGGGAAGATTTTTCATCAATAGCTACTCTTTTGAATCCCAGGCAATGCAGCATATCTGGCTGCTGAAAGACGGACATACATCTTTTCAATCGTCTTGATCTCACTAATGGCAGTACTGATCTCTCTGTTCCTGCTGCTGTATCGGTCCATGAAGCAAAGGGGGATGACTGACCTGGTTCCAGTACCTGGAGGTGAGGAGGAGATTGGGAATGGAACTGAAATGAAGAACTGGAATGTGACTCAAGTCGAGCTGGAAGATGACGAAGTGCAGCTTTTAGAGGAAGCAGAATTAAACGAGAAATCTACTATGATTGGTCAAGATGATCTTGCTGTTGAAAATGACATAACCACCAGTGATACTGCCACCCTACTGCATGAGGAAAGCAGTTTATAACAATGCATCACCACCTCATCTGGTCTATTTCTTGCAACACATCAGTAGAAAAAACACAACGTCCTTTGCAGACATGCACTACATATAAATTTGTAAGGCGGCGCGGGTAGGCCGAGGGAATTCCCCTATGGAAATTTATTAATTATTGCGTCAGTACCCGTACCCACGTGACTCACAAGCTCGCGATCGATATCGCGATCTGATCAGTGATCTGGATCTGTTGATTGCATGGGTACCGGTGCTAGCTAGCTGTCATCCGAACTCAAAATTATGGTGAGCCGTGCCTATGGTCTGATATTCTGACTGTGTGATATAGGGTATCGGTGTGGTCAGATAACGCTGGGGGGTAGATAGAGTGGTGGTTCCAGCCAGATTACACGAGATTATGCTCGTCTATCTGGAAGCTCGCTATCCTCATTCCCAGGCTCCTCCCCTGCTTTTGTCCCGTACTGTAAAGCTGGGGTGGAGCCTGGGAACAAGGTTACTTAAGAGCCAGAAGATGAGCTTGAATGCATGCTACAAGGTTGACACACATTGTGTGCTGTTGCGGCACAACAGAAACTCCATTCAACCTGTATACCAGTGGACCATAGCTTGTGGGCTTAGGACATGGTGTTAAAATGGCTCTATTGAAGCGGGGATGGATAAACTTCGAGTTCGAGTTCGAGATCGAGTTCGAGTTCGAGTTCGAGTTCGAGTTCGAGTTGTCGCGCAGCCGATATACTGACTACCGCGGTAGGTATAACTAGGAGATTCAGAATGCATGGCATTGTGGGGCTAATATAATAATAAATACAGCGGATTGCACTCACGTTCGAACATCACTTATTCCGTGGATTGATTTATCCAAATGGGCAAAGTGCCCGCATACAGACTCCAGCGTGTATTCCGGGGTGTCGATCACATCCGTGAAGCTCCACCCACAGGAAGTTCTTGCCGCTAATATAATGCATGATAAAAGCGGGGGGTTTTGTTGTTATTTTTTTCTATGAAATTTTATGCAACAGCAAGGGATACAGGAATAGCATAATATAGCTAATGAGTAGTACCCCCAAGACACACAAAAACAGAAACATCTAAGGTACGTAGAGTGAGGGGAAAAATGCATTCTTAAAAGTAGACGGAGTTGTCATATTCTGTGACTAGGTAAAGCATGCAGAGAAAGTGTGAGGCACAAATGAATAAAGGAAGGAGTTGGTATGAGCAAAAGGTTGACGATACATGTACGGTTTAGTCTGATGTGATGTGGAGTTCATGGTTATAAAAATGTTGGACGGGAAAAAAATGACTCTTGTACAATCTTAAACAGTAATGAGAGTCCGAGCTCCTCATTGATAGGTCAGGAAGCTGGAAGGTGTCCAGTAGGTCCTCATAGCTCATGTAATAGCTCTTGCTACACCGATATCCTGAGGGCAAACTTCTGGACTCCTCAAGCAGTTTGATATCTTTCTGAAACAGTCAACTCTGGACATTTTTTTTTCTTCGAGAAATGAGTATGCTTAGACCATGTCAGGTCGGAGGTGAGTAGTAAAGCTTTCCACCTGTTCAAATACTTGACCACAAACAGTCAACTCTGGACATTTCCTTTTTCTAGATTATAGTGCCAGTGCATTCTCTGCACACTGTTGAGGTGTCTTGTAGTGTTCAAGGCAGGTTCGGCCATGCCGGAGCATTCTCTGCAAAGAAGGTAAACAGTTTTCACTCCGAATCATACTGGAACGACAGAACTCTAACTAACTAGTCTTCTGTCTCGGAAATTAAAGGTAAACCATACAACTGCGTTACAGACTTCTGTGCAAAGTGCAAACACCAACTAGCGTCAGTGACCATGCACAAACAAGTGATCATGACCTAGCCTCGTTCCCACTGCCACAAGCATTACTTCACAGAAAATTCACCCCAAATAGGGCTGTACATCCCCAAAACACTAATTTCTCTGTTCCGCATACTTACTATTTTTGCGTGGATGTGAACAGCATCTCGAGAAAACAACCTCCACTCTCCGCCAGTATTCCATGGAACTGCTGTAGAGTCTAGGGAGGTCGAGCGACCCATTGTACTGGCAGGAAAGCCCACTTCCGGACATTCAACTCCAACTCGAACTCGAAACTCGAACTCGAAACTCGAACTCGAAACTCGACAATTATTCTATACCTATTGAAGCATGTGAGTAACAGCCCTTCCCCTCTCTCTGTCCCCAGGCTGGTCTGGACACCATACCTGGACAGAGGGGATTTCTTGTCATCAGCTCCGATGGAGCAGTACTTCAGGTAAGGTATTGCTTCATGCCCAGGCCACATACCCAGGCCTTGTACCCAGGCCTCGTACCCACTGCCTGGGCCTCATACCGTAACATACCCAGGCCTCATATCCAGGCCTCGTACCCAGGCCTCGTATCCAGGGTATTGTAGGTCTTCTTTCACCTTCCATTCTCTGTGTGCACACACAAGTATTTAACACAGACACACGTTTACCATATTACACTCCTGGTATGCCGGTAGGGGAAAAATTGTGCCGCGTAAATGAATAAAGGTTTGACTACTTCAGAATGGCCTACAAAGATTCTGACTGCACTGCCGTGATCGCTATGATGCAGTGACACAACCACATAATAATTGTGCTGAAACTCATCTTGGTGGTGGAGATACAAGCGCTTTGGTCTCGCCGTGGCCGCCATTGCTCGAGCGCTCTCTCCGACTTCCGGTGGCAGTACCGTTCTTAGGAAAGGCACACGAACCCACACGGCTGTGATCGCTGTCGTTCACTGATGCTTACATGTCGAAACTCACCGTGCTGGCTAAGTTGTGAGCCTGTAATAATGTCTTGTCTTCCTTTTGGTCGCCATTGCTCGCGATCGACTGAGCGTGGTTGCCACATGGCATGTGCGTTAATTGGAACGAATTGCAATACTTAGCTTGCGCTACGGCGAGTCTCAACTGGAGTTGCAACGCGGCTGTGAATGCATGGTTTTATTTGGTACTTGAGAGCACTCTAAATAATTTCTGATCTTCCCTATAATTATATAGCTATCATGGTACTCACGTGATGTGTGATAATTGGAACGAACTGTCACACTTAGCTTGTGTTACCGTTTAACCGCGGCTACCAGGAGTGCGGTTGCCCCCTGTTCATCAATCAGACATTATTTCATCACGCAATTTTGTGCGGTTACTATTCAATGGCAGTGAAACTTCAAGGGTAGCGTTCAGCACCATTTAGTAAAATCTTTCAGCTTTGTGAAGCAAGTTGAGCAATAACAGTTGTGTCAGGATGACCAACCATCACTGATCCCTTCAACTGTTAGGCAACAGCACTCTTGACTGCATGACCGTCCGCTAGCTCTTTACTTTCCACTTTGCTAGCTGCGGTTTCTACTCAAGGGTGGTGTGTGCTTCATTTAGCACTTCCGGGAAGCATGACTATAATTCAAAGGTTTTTGAAATTCGGTGCACACACGCTGCATAATCTACACTAGCCTCGTTCCCAGGCCGTGTGGGCCTGCATGGGAACGCGGCTAATTCTACACTGAACACACACACATACCTACATGTACACACACACACACACACACACACACACACACACCTACACGCACACTTGTACACGTACCCAGGATTTATGAAAGGGGGGGGCACCGTACATGAAACGCTGCCAGAGGCAGTGCCGGAGGCAGTGCATAGAGGTGCGTAGCGCCGATCAGTCCGCGCGAAGCGCGGAAAAAATTTTTCGCCTTCATTTTTCACTTCTCAAGATGGGCTCTCGTGGCACCTTCGCGCTTTGCACTGCAAGTTCCAGATGTACGAGGATTGCAGGTCCCAGGGCCGCCATGAGCTTCTGCCTTGCTTATTTCGCTCACGAATGTAATACGTACGTACACGGAGGGGGTATACTAGATCGTGGTCTCGTTCCCAAGCCGTTCGGTTTCAGGCAAAGCACGATATTGCGAGCTGAGGAGGCCATGGCGCCAGGCCAGGAGTTGCAACGTAGCGGCAGCTAGCTATATAAAAAAAATTTTTTTCTCTAGCCAGGGGGGGGGCACCGGCCCCCCTGGCCCCCCCCCTGGATCCGCCACTGGTACCTACACACACACACGCACACACCTGCACACTCACCTGCACACACACACACCCATACACACACCTACACAAACACTCACACACATGCACCCCATGTGTACGTGCATGCACACACACATACGAACTCACATTCCCCTTCATCCTGCCCCCGTGTCTGCACACTCGCACTAACCACAGTCGGCAGGAGACCTCCAAAACGATGAGCACACGGCAACCACTGTGCTCCAGATGGTGCAGAACAGCGGGAAGCTGATGAGCGCACTCAACAGTGAACGCAGGGGGAGCTTCCATCGCTTGTCTGGTACGCAACTTTGTCTTCATACATGTGTTTTAGTGTTACACATGAGCAATTTTCTCCCTCAACTGGGAGGAATGATGTTATGTCGTGTTGCATACAGTATGTAAGCTATATTATTATGGGAAATCGGGGGGAGGACCTTAGTTGATTTGGAATCCCACTTCCTCCTTCACTCCCTCTCCTTCTCTCCTTCCCCACCCCCCCCCCCCCCCCCCGCTGCCTCCCTCCCTCCCTCCCTCAGTTGTATATCGTCACCACACTCTGGTGGCGTGTGTGTGGAACCAGAGAATTCACATTGTGAAAAGAATCAACAAGGAGACGTGAACAAGCAGTGCTGCACACACACTCACTGTATGCACTGATGGAGACGGAATTGTTTGTCTGTGAAGTGGTGGTGTTTATCCTGTTCTTGTACATGTATCACTAGTGGTATGCGTTACACTGGCAATTTTTTTGTACTTCTAGAAGCATGGGCTATAGACACGCATGGAAAGTTCCTGGAAATAAGCCTGCCAGACTGTACCAGTCCTGCAACTATATAATGCTCAGAAAGTCAATTCTATATACTAGCTTTGAACCACATCAAAGAGCATTTGGAGGGTTCAACACTTTGGGCCGGGGCAGTTTTAAATGCATGGATCCTTAATTCTTGCATGCTCTAACCGCTTCCCCTATAACCTAATGTCAGGGTGAGTTCATTTAGGTGTGCGCTCTCACAACTGCATACATGAGATTATCGTATCTGATAACAAAGTTTAAATGGATGTGGTTTGGAATATTATAGCTTGTAGTTAATTAGAAGCAATACACTGGCCGGGTACTAGTACTAGACGGTGCTGCAGACTGGGGCGATGCATGAGAACACTGAGAAGCTGGGCTCACATGCACAGTCAGCGCATGCAGGGCCCCAGATGATCTTGAGAAAACACCTGCATTATGTATATATACAAGGGGGTGCACTGAAAACTCACCCATGCTAACTGGTGGCATTTTTCTACAGCTTTTATATTTCCCCCCCATTAAAATTTTGAAGAGCCTAAAAGAATAAATGAACACGCCTAGGAGAAAAAAAGGGGAGAGAGAAAAAAGAGAGAAGAAAAAAAAAGAGAGAGAAGAAAAAAAGAGAAGAAAAAAAAAAGGGAAGAATAAAAAAAAAGAGAAGAAATAAAAAGAGAGAGAAGAAGAAAATAACAACCTAGCAACACACCCATCCCTCCGTGAAAGGTCAGACACCGAAGTGTAAGCCCCAGGAGCGCTGGATAGGCGTGTCTGGAATCACAGGAGGGCGACCTGCTTTCCACCAGACACCTTTAGCTTCGGTGGTCAGATGGGAACCGGCGTACTCATGCTGCTAGGCGGGGAAGTCGAGAACCGGTATGTACGGAGGGGCCCGACCTCCGACTCGGTTATTGGGGAGGCAATGTTCAGACCCCAGTCTGCAAGCGAACACGCCATCCCGACTTCCCGCCAAAACTTGTTACAAATTCAGTATTTATACCCTAACCGGATGTATTCTGTTGCGCATGCGCGTGCCACCTGACTTTGACTTCCCGCCAAAAATATTTGAACTAGCCACGGGCGCCCGGGCTGTGTACTGAGGCAAGGACAATTCGACATTAGTTGGAGGAGACAGTGGGCTTTCCATTAATTCTGTGAGACAGACATGATGAGCTTTGGAAGGAGGGTGAGGCCCGAGTCAGTTTCCGTTTTGCATTGCACATGTAGCTATAGGCCTATATATAATTATGTAGAATTCCGACATATTCTACCAAAGCTTCTCCCTTCCGTCAGCAGCATACATGTCTATAGCATCATGGATCTTGACCAGCCGACACTTCACACTAGCTGGCTCTATCAAAGGTTGACCCAACATCTCTCCCAAGTTTCTATTCCGGAGTTACTGTAACAAGCAACGTCGACATTACTTTGATGTAAGTATAATTCATTTTAATAAAGCCGTCTCCAGATGACATGACATTTTTCCAGGTAGCTGGCTGAAACTGATTATGCACACTAGTGGATCTTTAATTCTTACATCTTGCTGTGCTGAGTGATCAAGAGCCAATTAAGGACCATTGGATGGAGGAGATAGCGGGGTTTCTGTCATTTTCTAATAATACTTTCCATGAGATCTGTCCCCTAACAATTAAGTTCAAAGTCATGCATAACACAGTTTATACTCTATTCTATCCAGAGAGGCACTCAGAGGTTTTGAACCCCAGCCAGCTGTTTCCGGTTGTTCATGCCTGTGTGGTTCAAAGGTCATGTCCTGGCTTGGCGGCTCCCAGGAGATTCCCTAGTTGGCTCCCTCACTTAGTTTGGTGGCTCCTTGATGGCTGAGTTAATTACGTAGCTTGGTGGCTCCCCAGCCTGGCTTGGTGGCTCCTTGCAATGCAAAGGCGGACCTCAGGTTTGGGTTCACTGGTCTGTGTTAGTCTCGTTCCCAAACCCAAACAATTAACCCTACATGTAGCTAGCGTGGATTGCTTCCAGCATCGCGCCGTGATACTGGAAGCGATCCGCTCTGGGAATGAGGACTAGGTCTGTGTTAATTAGTCTCGTTCCCAGACCCAAACAACCCCAGCACGGATCGCTTCCAGTATCAATACGTGATCCGCGCTAGCTGGGGTTGTTTGGGTCTGGGAACGAGACTGGCCATGGGTCTGTGTAGCATTCAAATAGTATGCACTCCATGAGCCAGTGAAGTGCTTCATAATTTATGCATAATTATACGGTGAACTAGTATTTATAGAGCTGGGCGCTAGACTTTATAGACCATGGTGTAGAACTGTTATGGTTGTGTAGAGTCTTGTGTAGCCAGACTCTCGCACGGAAAGGAGAGTCTGGTTAACTGCCCATATACGACTTGTTCCGACAGGACCCCAACTGCATGGGGTGGCGATAATCCCAACTCGGGGAGCAACGCTCAGACCCAAGTTTGCTAGACGAATGCGCCACCTTGACCTCCTGCCAAACCTTGTTCAAATTCAGTATTTAAACCTCAGCGGGCTGAAACAGGTTGCGCATGTGCTCACCACCTTGACTTCTCACCAAACCTGTTCAACTGCACTATGTTAACGTTGTGCATGCTGCCAACTTTCTGCTGAATGGCTTCTCTGGACACCGAGGTGGAGGTCAGATGCTTGCTCATACTTGAGCTTGGAAGGAGGGTGATGCCAGTACTCCGAATTGTGCGTGTACACCTGCATGAATTTGAGTCTTGAGTAACCAGTAGCTACGTACGCATCAGATGTTTTACTCAGAAAGGCAGTTAGCGTAAGCTGCCAATTATCTCAGTCCAGACTTTGGGAACTTGGCTCTTACAACCATTATCGTGTACATGTACACAATATTTTAAACTGTTCATCGTGTACACATGCACGAATACGCTCATTTGTGATGCCTATCACTCTGAGTCAGCATAAAAGGAGATAAACACTAACATGCCTCCGGTATACCAGAGTGTTAGCCAATCAACTGGCTTCCCACAAGAGCAGTGTTCAACAAATACGAAATGATTTTTAGCTGGCAGACTGCTGCCACAATGCAAATACATTAGTGAATAATATTGTGATAATACATTAATTATTAATGCAGTGAATGATATAACAACATACGGTATATGTCATCTTTTTAGCTGCTAACATCACAATGCAATAATACGCACTACTGTTGATTACATTTTCTCCCCAACCTCTTTATCAATGAGGGGCACATTGGCATCTTCTCCTATAATGAAAGCATAATGAAAGGATAATGAGCACAGCTGTTTAGGCAGGCCTGATTACAGTAGAGGTGGGCAATGATCGACAATGACAATTGCAGTAATTTGCAGAGCTATACGTATAATATCGAGGGGCAACTGCACTCCTGGTAGCCGTTGCAACCCTGATTGCGACTCGCCGTAGCGCTAGCGCAAGTGAAGTATCGCAGTTCTAATGCACATGCCAAGTGGCAACCACGCTCAGTCGATCGCTAGCAATGGCAGCCAAAGGGAAGACAAGATACAGCACTCACAACTCCGCCAGCACGGTGAGTTTCAGCACGTATAAGCGTCAGTGAATGAGAGCGATCACGACCGTATGATCAGAATCTTTGTGGGAGAGAGCTGTACTGGCAACGAAAGTCGAAGAGAGTAATGGCGGCCGACAGCACGATAAAAGTGCTTGTATCTCCACCACCAAGGTGAATTTCAGCATAATTATTATGCGTTTGTGTCACTGCATGATAGCGATCACGACAGTGTAGTCAGAATCTTTGTAGACCTTTCCTGCGAGCTATGAGGTGTGATTCATTATTTAATTATTACGCCCTACCAGGAGTGTAATATACTTGTGTTTATGACTAGATGGGCACTGTAGCCATCAGAGCTGCTCTATGTTATCACCCGTTCGAGTCCATGGTGGGACAGTCCATCACGGAACAGTACAGTCAATGGTGGGACAGTCCATGGTGGGACAGTCCATCATGGAACAGTACAGTCAATGGTGGGACAGTCCATGGTGGGACTGCTTGTAAGCCTCGTATTGGTGTGGTCTACGCAGGAAATAACCAAAGGGAAGTGGTCCCACAACGGACTAGAACTGGCGTGCAGATGGCTAGCCTCGTTCCCAGGCCGTTTTGGGAGGGAGAAACAGCCTGCCAATTTCCGCAAGTTCAAACTGTTACTTCCGCTGCCAGAGAGTTGGAAGACCCAATCAGATTTCAGATTGCTGTCACATGACAACAGTAAACCAAATTGCGTCATGCGTTGAAACGTCGCAGTCACGCCCATTCATCACAATAGTTGATCGCTCGATCGCGCTAGTGTAGGTGCTCTGCACGACGACTTTTGTTCATTCGTCTCCTGCTTGCCTTCCATCGCAGAACCTGTGCAAACAGTTGCTTCCAAGGACCGTTCTCAGCCGGTGAAAATATGAAGTATCTCCTCGACTTCACTGCTTGAATGAGGTATGCAATTGCCATGACGTTATGTCCGTATACAGTTTGAACTCATGGAAGTTGCCAGGCCATTTCTCCCTCCCAAAACGGCCTGGGAACAAGGCTAGCAGATGGCATGATCACGGACAATCGTGGTGCCGTCCAGTCCCGTATTTACAGGTAGTTTTCCTGTGAAGCTCAATTAGTGCTGCTATTGAAAAGGCCAGAACATCCAAAATTAAGGCTAGCTGTTAGCTAACTTTGGTATCACAATATCTGATCCACAGAAATGTTGATAACCATGGCCACCAGTGACACCACCCCTAATCTAAGTATGCCAGATTGAAATTGAAAGTGAAGTAAGCACCCCAGGATGTGACAGTGGGCTAGTCATATTTCCTGGGGTCTGACACCAGTGCCAGCTTGTTTGTGGTGTGTGTGTGTGTGTGTGTGTGTGTGTGTGTGTGTGTGTGTGTGTGTGTGTGTGTGTGTGTGTGTTTTGTAGGTATGCTTGTATGTTATTTGTGTTTGTGGGACAGTGTGTGCGTATGCTTGTCAGTGTATAATGTGTGTGTGTGTGGGGTATGCTTGTGTGTCCGTGCGTGTGTATGCTTGTGTGTGTGTGTGTGTATGCTTGTGTGCATGTATATGCTTGGGTGTGCGTGTGTATACTTGGGTGTTTGTGTGTGTAGTGTGTATGCTTGTGTATGTACGTATGTGCATACATGTGTGTGTATGCTCGTGTGCTTGTGTGTGTGTAATCTTCCTAATTACCTTCATTAAGAAGTGGTGCAGACTCAGTGGGCAGTTCCAATCCCTCACCAACATGTACACTCTCGGTGCTGTCATCATCATTCACCCGAGCTGGATTTCTGTCGACCTCACACAAACTAGTCTTGTCACCCTTCTCATTCAGATCGCCATCTGAACTGCTCAGTTCAAGCTCAACCTGTCCAAGCACACGAGCATTGTACCGGGATCGTCTTGGTGCCAGTAGCTTGTAGAAGACGCAAATACCAATCAAGATCAATGTTTCATTTACTATCATAATGGCCGACATTGGATAGGTATGTTTTCCAGTTGATTCGTAGAGTCTGTCAGCTGTGAAAGCAGAGACATCAAGGTGAAGTGTACACTTTACACAGACTCGACTGAAAATGGCAATGATGCAATTATAGTATCTGTACACTGTGTGCAGTAGCCACAATTCAGAGGAACTATATCTAGGCCACAAACTGAGAACTAACTAGAGCTTACAAGCACAGGCCACAAATAACACTACATCAATACAGTAAGATTTAATGTATGTGTGTCTGTCTATCTGTCTGTGTGTAACGGAAGTGGGATATTCGGGGGGGGGGGGAGACTAGTGATGCGCGACCTTCGAACTTCACTACAACCTCCGAACCTCGAACTCCGCGAAGAATGGTTGAATGTTGGAAAGGGGCTGGAAACGTTCCAGAATGGCTGGGGCTGCAAGCGGACACAACCAGAGAGCAGTAGTGGCAGCGGGCACCACTGGAGATGAAGCAGATGTAATCGGGGAGCAGCAGCGGAAGCAGACAATTGGGGAGCAGCAGCGGAAGCAGATGCAATCGGGGAGCAGCAGCAGAATGGGATGCAATCAGGGAGCAGTAGCTGGGGCAGACGTGATCTGGGAGCAGCAGTTGAATTGTGCAATCGGGGAGCAGCAGCTGAAGCGGATGCAATCGATATCGTGGCGTCAGAGGTGAGAGTATGTCAGACCTCGAGCTCTGCACAGAGAACTGTCCAGTGCTGGACTGCTTAATTACATATAGGTGAATGAGGGGGCACAGCGAGTGAAGCAGGTATTTAGTCACCAGAAGTTGCTGGCAATATAATCTGGGTGGACACTACCCCCGGTTCAAAAGCACATTCAATGAAAAGGCATGCACATGTAGTCTAGTGTCATGTTGGCACATCTCCCTGTGCTATCTACAGCTACACTGACTTGCTCATGAAATACGAAAGAGTCAGTCTTCTCCCAACCAATGATGCTCATAATTTTGTGTTTCCTTTTTTCATGGATTCCATAGGCTTTTCTACCAGTCTAAAATTATATTCACATAGCCAACATGGCCAGCACCAACGCACTCCAGAGAGGGGATATAATCCTTGCGGAGCCACCTGCTGCCGTTAAGACACTCATCAATGTTCCCTACATGTTAAGTCGGGAACACAAACATGTACAGATGCACTCGGAGGGAGGCTGTGTGGTGGTTTACACAAAGTAAGTGGAGACATACACACAACAGCATAGCTGTGCAGAGGATGCAGGGCTTAAGCTTTGCTCTACTTGGAGATTACGATTCACAGAAGATGTAGAGAAGCATGTGAAGCACGTGTATCTCAACATATTATGTTGCGAGGGGGGGACAGGAGAGAGAGGAAGGGAGAGGGGGGGGGGGGGGGGGGGGGGGGGGACAGGAGAGAGAGGAAGGGAGAGGGGGAGGGGATAAGGGATAGAGGTGTTGTAGGTCGCTAAACAACTGTGAATCTACATAGCACTGTGTTCATGTTGCAATAGCTGGAACTACTAAAGACAGGGACATCGATCAAGGACTTGACACTTCATCTTTCACACAACGTTGAGTCTCAATCCAAACTGATAAGCTTCCTTGTCCTTACCTCTGGTTGTAATATACACTACACAGCGATCAAACCTTCCAACTCACGGCAACATGTACACAACACACACAAATCACATGACAACCACATGATCACAAACATCGAGGTGCATGTAGGTGTGTGGATTGCTGGGAGCTGCATACAAGAGGTAGAGAAGATATTGTACATACAAAACACAGAAATCATATTCATGCATCAAAATGTGCAGTTACAATCATTCTTGCAATACCGGTTTAGCTAAACAACCAATAGCTACCATCTGTTACTCATGATCCAGTCATGCTGTAGCACACATCCTGTGGTTTTTCCAGGAGCTATATAGCTGTAGGCTGTTTACACTCGTGCACATAGGCTGACAGGTTATATACTCCTGTTTGGACTAGTGTCAAAACCTGAAATACACACCTACATAGGAAGTATACATACCCAGAAACATGACACCCACTTAATTTTCATTACCTGAGATTCCAGTGGTATGAAATCCGATGTAACCAGGTTGGCAACAATGGTTGCAATTGGAGTAGCGGAAGTAAGCAAAGTGGCACCAACTGCAAACTGGATGAAGTTGAGAGACTTCTGCACACTGCGGCAAGTCTGATCACAGTCTTCACAGAGCTTTCCTGTCACCAGGGATACAGGGTTCCAGTAACAGGTGTGGACAGAGGAGCTGTGTGCCTTGCAATTAGCAGCCTCTAATAGGTCCACGTCTAGTGATTCATTCGAGAGGAACTCAAGAGATCCGTTTCCAGCATACCGCCCTTGCAACTCGATCGGTGTGCTATTCGTGTCCAATACGTATGTTGATGTACTGTTTGTAAGGTTCAGGTAGTCGGAGGATGCTGTGAGACACGGATCATGACCAATGCCCTGCCAGTCTCCTGTGATTGCTAGGCCTGTTGCCATCAGGCAGATCATCAGAGCAAGGATCTTTCGATTGTTAATCCTCAGCTGCATGAGGATGAGGCTGTGGAGTACACAAAGTACATATGAGAGGGTGAGAGGGTATAAAGGTGTGAAGAGAGTGTATTGTTAAATTAATCCTTAGCTCCAGGCTGCATGTGGAGTACACTAAGTGCCGGGTGTGGGGGTGTGAAGAGTGCATATTAACAAGAGTTATGAACTCTTGGTATTAATCAACAGCCCAAGTAGCCTCATTCCCAGGCCGTGTGACCTGGGAATGAGGCTATAGCCCAAGGAGTAGATTGCCAACGTCCACTCTATACATTCACTGACAGAAACACATAATTATGGTGTAGCCTCGTTCCCAGGCCACGCGGCCTGGGAACGAGGCTACATATGGTGTAGCTATAATGGTAGATAACATGTACAAGTATAGCTTCGCTCGCTCAGCTACTTGCCCCTCGTTCACCTACATGAGTAATCCTGCGCCGGACAGCTCTCTGTGCAGAGCTGCTGCTCCCCGATTGCGTCCGTTTCAGCTGCTGCTCCCCGATTGCGTCCGCTTCAGCTGCTGTTCCCAGATTGCGTCCGTTTCAGCTGCTGCTCCCCGATTGTGTCCGCTTCAACTGCAGTTCCCCGATTGCGTCCGCTTCGACTGTTGCTCCCCGATTGCATCCGCCAGCTGTTCTGGAATATTCCAGCCCACGCCCAATGTTCTCGAACATTCTGTGTGAAGTTCGAGGTTCAGTAAATTGAAGCACGAAAGTCACACGTCACTATAGTCTAGTCCCACCCCACGAACATCCCACTTCCGTTGCACTCACACACACACAGACAGACAAACACACGGTTAAATTCTTGATAGGTAGCTAAAGACAAAGGGCACCAATGAAAGGATCTCGTGAATTGAGGTCACACGTGTGTGTACTGGTGCACACTATAAGGGCCGCAAAGCAGAGGGAAACATCAGATGCATGAATATACAACTGACAACGGGACTCTTGCAGCTTACAGCAGGACAATTTATGTGTATTGTAGGATAATGTATAGCAGGAAACTAACAGATAAGTAACAGGACTCGTTAGCCTCGTTCCCAGGCCCGCACGCCGCTTCGGTTTTCCGTACTGCAAGCATTGAAAAGCTGGGCGGGGCCTGGGAACGAGGCTACTTGCTAGGACAATTTATAACTGGACATGCACTAGTCTTGTATACAGCAGGACAAATTACAGTAGCATGACAAAGAACATGCAGTTGACAACAGTGTGACTTACAGCAGGATGCTTCCTCCAACCGGTACAGCCAGGCTGCACAGCATGAAGTAGGAGCTGTCTCCCACCGTGAAACCAAAGTGGTCGCCCAGAATCGGATTGATCAGAGTGTCCAATATGACATAGCCTGAGGCCAGCGTATAAATGGACACTGACAAAAATATAAATAGCTACAGGGAGTTACCCCTCATCAAGGAAAGTAGCAGTGTTGTTCCTTTGTCTTGGCAGGTATGTTCATTGATGTGGGTGTAGGCTGTTAGTATACCATAAACATCACCCATCCAAAAATTACGAAAGCATGCAGCCTATATAATATTGTGTTAATTAAACACCCACATGCAACACGCAGTGTGTCAAGGATACCAACCAATTCTTCAAACCCCAAGGTGATGACAGTGATTCTCTTCCACATGTGAAGGAGCCCCTACATTTGTATTGCTTGCACCGCCACTCTCCCTTGAACACGACCATGAATGCAGCTGTGTAGGCTGCAATAAGGGCAGCTGAAAACCACGCACCCCAGCGGTAGGGATCCACAGAGGGGAACTGGCTCATAACAGCACCGATTCCTGCATAACCACAATGGAAGGAGCAGCACATCAACAGCTTATAACTGGACACACACACTGATATACTGCTCTGCAGCAGAGAACTATCTCAGACCACTTCCATGGATACAAATACTCTGAAAACCTTCTGCACAGCAATTGGATTGTAAACCAACTATGTGTACTTGTCAGCACAGCATAGTGATTGAATACTGTATTAGACACCACATGCACAATAAATTATTATTCCCAAGTTAAACATGACTATATAATATTATTACGAGTTGTCAACAATACAGTGTTGTCAACTTGTAAACGTCTACAATGTATAATATGATCAGTATCTATAAAATTTTATGGAGTGTTTCCGGCACATGCACAGGGGGGAGCCTGGGAACGAGGCTAGTGTTTCCACAGGCTAGGCATGAAATAATCTCCTGCACAAACGTACCTGGAGCAAACATGTAGGAAGATGTGTTTGCAAAGGTATAAATCAGGAATAACTTGTCCTTAAGTGTCTTCCGTGGTTTAGTATTCTGCTGCTGTCCTCCAGGCTGCTCCTCAGTACCGGTTTCTCCAAGGTAGGCCAATTGGAGAGAAATACAACACCCAAAGCTGAGACCTGCTAACAGTCGACCAATCAGAGTAAACCAAGCTAGTGATGGGTTTCCCAAGGCATACAGGAGGTATCCAAGCCCCCCAAGAGACAGACTGAGCAAGACGCAGTATCGATAGGGGAGGACCTTCAATAGGGGCGCAGCAACCAGTGACCCTGTTACTGCACCAATGTGGAATCCAGCGACCACCCAGGCATAGAACTGCTCAGACTGGCCCATCCCTGGCCAGACCAGAATCGATGAACCCTGCAGATGCAATGAGAATGGAGCAAAACTGATTTTGCAACATGTTTGTTTCAGACAGTTATGGTTTCAGAGCATGGAAGGCTCACGCATGGGCAGTCAATCAGGAACCGTATATCAAGCATGCAGCTACATGTAGTGTGGAAGTGGGAGCTGGAGGTGTGGCATACACCTTACCTTTGTGAGGCAACAGGTGGGATTTGACCCTTGTACTCTGGACCACTATAAACCGCATGCATTGTTGCCTGACTGAAGTATAATATTACTAGCTGTTTCTGTTTTTCATAGCTGATTGTTCCATAATCATTCTTCTGAGAATGGCATGGAAATTGGTAGCCAATTGAGCTTTTGGAGTTGCGCCAAATAGTCACTGTGCAATCACTGGCTAGGGCGCTGTCTGGAACCAACTGTCAGGCTAGCTCATCTCGGACCACCATATCTGGCAAAACTCTATAGGCAGGACACCATTGAAATAGACAGCGAATGGACCGTGGGAATGTGAATCGAGCCCTCTTGAGCATCCATGTAACATATTCTGTGGGGGTTGTAGCTAGCCTCGTTCCCAGACCTTCCACACCTCCAGCTTTTGATCGCTACTGGAAGCGATCAAAAGCTGGAGGTGTGGAAGGCCTGGGAACGAGGCTAGGTTGTAGCTACTGTACAATTTCATATTGTTTATTAATTGCAGCTGTCTCAAGATGACCCATGATAAATTAGCTGATGAAACTGTGCCGAAATTCAGCCTGTGAATGCATTTACAAGTTTGTCTTTCTTTTGGCTGCCATCGTTCATTTCCACTCAACTGTTATTAGCAGCATGGCATGTCACGTGACATGGGATGAGTCATAAGCGAGCCACGTACTAGGCCTTCCCTAGCTACGTTTAAAAGCTGAGCGGGACCTGGGACCAAGGCTACCCCTTCCTCCATTTGAAGTATATTCGTATTTGAAGACATTTTCGTGTAACTAGCTACCCTTCAAGAAGTCTCAGAAGTCACCATGTGCCATACAAGGTTCTCTGATACCAACTTGTTGCATGATACCCTACAAGTTCAAAGGTACCGCTATGCCAATATATAATATATGGCACTGACCACAATGCCTGTATTGGCACCTCATCATGCAACAAACTAGTTATTGCATGAGTGCGCGGGCTATACGTCATAATATTGGCACTTGCCCTCGGGCCTGCGGCCCTCGGGCTCGATGCCAACATTTGACGTATAGCCCTTGCACTCATGCAATAACTAGTACTTATAGATCAGAAAAACGCTTTGCCGATATTTCAACTGAATGCTTCGGTCACCATCAGGGCGAAAACTTCAGCACTTAGCTGATTTAGGGATGGTCATGCTTAGCGATCACTAGCTGATACGGTCACCACCTCAAATTATGCAGCAAGCTAGATCATCAGTGCTCAGCAACTGTAGCTATAATTATCCTTGTGATCTCCATGTGGATGTACATATATGTATAGCCATTGCAGGTAGCTACCTCATTCTCAGTGCTAGAAATGGTACTTGGATTGGTGACAAACTGGTGCATGGAAAGGAGTGGGATGATATAGACCACATTCCAGACCACTC
This sequence comes from Axinella damicornis, assembly GCA_963931865.1. Classification (NCBI taxonomy): domain Eukaryota; kingdom Metazoa; phylum Porifera; class Demospongiae; order Axinellida; family Axinellidae; genus Axinella; species Axinella damicornis. The sequence continues at coordinate 17,731,242 of OZ007509.1, read as the reverse complement.
TCATCGCGATGACCATCACCCAGTTCCTCCGAGGAAAGTGGCTGGAGTTTGCTACATGCCCACCATCATTGGCACCACCTACAGGAACAGAATCCATGCGACAAGTAAGGGAAAGAAAAAGTATATACCGCCCGCTATCCATTTCAGGCCGTCTCTATGGTTCCCATAATATGAAAAACACCTGAGATTTTGGAGCACCAGCGTAGCTTGCGCAGTCGCGTGGAAATCGAGCCTAAACACTCCATGATCGATCTGGCTGGAGCACCACCGGTACCGCGGACGCGACGAAGAAGCTATCCGCGCGCGGCCCGCAGCTAGAGTTCGTTGAAACAGGTTGCATACCGGAACTATAAACAAGACTGACCAGTTTTGCAACAGTGGTTCAGGTTACTATTTCTAGTCTCGTTCCCAGACCATCGCTTCCAGTATTTTGGGAACGAGGCTAGGCGCCTAGGCCGGCCATAGCCTTGCCCTTCACCCAGCCCGCCCCGCCCACCCCGGAAACGATCTTGACCTTTATTTTGCTGCTTTGTCGACCACTTGACCGCATCGCAAAAAGACTCTTGACCGTTTGACTGCGCTGCATTTCAGAAGAATGCGCAGCGACTATATCCTGTGAAAGCAGGGCCCCCCTGGAAGATCAGCAGCAACATGCTGAAGGGGCTACCCGGTCTAAATTTCATCATCTTCAGTATACGGGGTCAAGATTCGCCGATAAGCCGCTCTGACTACAGCGTCTAGATATGGGAGTGTCACTCCCTTGTTTAAGATAGCAGCACTGCCAGCGTTTTTTTATAAGCTTTAGCGCACACCTACAGCACCTGCACAACGCAGAATGCAGTACTTGAGAGCGAGTCTTGCAATCTGCCAGGCCAGGCTAGGCTGCAAAAGTGCAGGTGAGCAGTCCTCAGGGAAGAAATTAATAAAGGGGGGGGGGGGGGGGACAACAGACACCAGTCCGAAATTTTGACCCGGGTGCGGCAGGTGAAAAGGGGTACAATTATTGGTCCGGCAGGAAGTATAGCTATGGTAATGGGAGTCGGGCCTGGGTCGGCAAGTGTTGCATGCACGTGTCCGTTACCTGTACTTAAAGTATGTGATTCCTGCCAGACCAATAGCCACTTGTTATTGAAAGACAACATTAGTACGTTTTTAGTGCTAGTGGTTACTGTGCTATGAGCGCAAGCACGTAATTAAACCACACCCACTAACAGACTCTAAATTACATTTTCTCAATCAGTCTAAAATTAGATCCGTGAAAAATGAAGTTTGATATGGCCCTACCTGGGTATAGGTGTCCAAGGATGGGGGGTGTAGCTGCAACTCTCCTATCCATATTGAGCACTAGCCACAATTTCAGATGAACATTTTGCACAGAGAGTGGCTAAATCCCATGCAGAGATTCATTCCCACTCTAATCATCCTTGGCAGAGCATGATGGTGAAATACATGTAGCTACCTTTACACAGATCACTTGCAAAGTGCTTCAGTATTGAGTCTATACATGTATAGAACCATATGATCATAGCTACCTACATATACGTAGCTTCTCGAACGTTTCTTCACATGTATGTAGGTGGTGGTACCTCAAGCTCTGGGCACTTCCCTCGAAGGAACTGGGCAGTTGTTATTCTGACAAGAGCAGTCATTATTGTGGCCTATGTCGTTGCCCTGCCCTCCATGCACCAGTTCATCACTAACTCCAGCACACCTGCTACCACTGATAATCAGGTAAATTATGGTTAGCAATACAACGGTTGGTCAAACCTGTAAGTGAGCCCACACTTACATTAAGAGAGAGAGTGTTGGTGTCAGTTGGTATTCGGCTGAGGCCTCCACACAAATGTTGCTCGGACTAGAACTCAGAAAGCCCCGTTTGAATCATTGGTAGCAGCCTGAATTTTTTGGATTCAATTCCTCTTTCTGTTTCTCTTCAAAGCCAACTAGCTCCACATGATTGTTCTTAATTATTATGCTGATATTTCAATTAACTGGTATTCTGAGGTGAGTTATGCCAGTTTTCTTACAGGAATTTTTTTTGCGTCCTAGGATGTGCAACTGAATTCAATGACTGACCCAACACATATTTGTGGCTAAACCTTTCCAATATTCAGGGAATGCATCAGGCTATGTACACTGTTCATGTCGGTACTCATACCTTATTAGGACACTATACTCATTGTACCGCACAGGTTTCAACTGCACGGTCCTGGCCAGGCCTGGGACAGTCAGAGTCATTCTACTCTGTGGCTGTCACCATGTTCAGCATTGGCGAAGTTGTTGGAGCGTTGGGGGCTGGAAAGATCTTACAATTGTTTCATTATCGCCAGTGTTTTCTGTGCGGTCTCTTTTTGTGTGTTGCGGGGTATCTACTGTACGCTCTGACAAATGCGATGCACTTTTGGATGATTCTAGTGGCCCGTTTTGTCATTGGAATCAGCGCTAGTTCCCTAAGGGCTTTTGAAATTGCCTACATTGGCGAAACAGCAGAGCAGGAGGCAGCCAAACAGCATCAACCAGAACAAAAGCAACATTCTGGAGCTGGCCGGTGTAAGAGGAGCAAGAAGACCCTGAAGGAGAAACTGTTTGTGATCTACTCTTTTGCAAGCACGCTATCATTTCTAATTGGACCAGGTATGTGCCTTGCATGTGATACTCACTGCTATGGATTTGCACAACACACTTCATCTCATTCCCAGAACTCCACCCCCTGCAGCTTCTTGTTCCTTGCCTGAGTAGAAACTGTGCAGTAAACAAGCCCCTCACACATCCCTATACGTCCGCCCATTAGCTGTTTGACATGGAAGCTGCATGTCTATCTGCGTTATAACTACAACAGCTGCAGTTGCAGAAGAAAAGCTACTGATCTTCCATTTGAAATGAAATAGTTCGGAACAAAGCGCTGGATAAGCAGGAATGATAGTGCACAAATACCATGCACTGGAGATTTCACTTTAGAACTGATTATATTTAGATGGAAGGTTTGTCTTGCCTCTGCAACTTGTCCCATGTCTGTAGCTGCCATGCAGGACTGAAAGCCTCCACTTCAGCCATTCTGAGATAAACATACCACTCCTCCACTAGTCTCTGCCCCATGCAGACCTAAACCAACCCCAGCATGGATCACTTCCAGTATCCGCGCTGGGGTTGGTTTGAGTCTGGCTTGGGGCTGAGACTACTCCTCCACTAGCATGGCTACCTGCATGTAGCAATTACCCCATCAGTGCTACTGATACATCACACACCATTATTAAATTACTACACACCTAACTTGGAAATGCTCCCAGGATCTAAGTACAGTTACAAGCAGTTCACCTCCCCAAGTAGTATATCTATGATGATGCAATGCTAGCAGGACAACTGTACTGACTGCATGGTTGGGTTTCCTTGCCTGATGAATCCTCGGCTCGTGTTTCGATATGCAGACTATCTATGGGGGATTAGCAGGTTTCATAAGTGTTTGTGCTTTTGTTATGCCACAGACAGTGAGTGACTTATGCACATGTAGCTGTGGGTTCATATATATAGCTACAGCTAGTCACTGTTATTTATGCAGTCCGGGGAGTATATATTAACAAATCAACCTCTAGAATAGCTTGGGCCCAAAAAGGAGATAGATTTATCCCTTGAGCCCACTCTACTAATCCTATCAGATATCACATTAATGGAAAGTTGTGCTGATTCAATGTGTTAACGACAACCTCGTGATGCATTGCTGTTGCTGCAGGAGTAGGCTCCCTCATGGCGGTGTTTCCTACTGTCGACCCCTATCGCTGGGGTGCTTGGTTCGCAATGTCATTTGCAGCATTGTACATGGCTGTCTTTGCGGCTGTGTTTAAAGAGCAGAGGCCATGCACATGCAGGCGGCCTGCCATCTCAGGACTCTTCAGATGTCGGAAGAAGTCGCTGAATTGCAGCTCATCTGGCAGTGCCACGAAGTGTGATTACTTTGTATCCTTGCTGTGTGCATCAGGGATGATCTGTGCAACCAGATTCATTTCACACAGTGTAGATATTTATAGCTGGTGAATAGGGCCTGGCAAACAGAATACACAAATAGGAACTGCAATTCTAGGTATGTGATAGTTAAATCCGTTATCTAGGCAACACCGTACAAGAGAGAGGTTTGACCCAAACACACCCACCCCCTTTGACAATGTGTTCTTTGCTGCCACTCCTTGAAAGTTGAAACGTAGTATTATTATGCAGCTGATGCCTCCCCTTTGCAATCTAAGTAATAAAAATATCAAGTGAGCTAGTAATACATGTATAACATGCACGCCTGTAACTATAGCAGCTCGATAGACATGTATACATACAAATGTATATGAAGCCTTAGTTTATATGGAGGCAATGTAATCTGCACAAACGAATGGTAGCTATGGCATGTAATGATGTATGAATATTTCCTGTTTATTACGATAGATATCCCATTAGAGTTTGCATGTAGTCTTGTTCCCAGGCTGTCTCCCGCTCCGTGTTTAGCCACATACGTGACCTTTGAACTCCCACTTTAGTATGCGGCTAAAACTGAGTGGGAAACAGCCTGGGAATGAGGTCATAGAGTTTGCTGTTGGTAGCTATACAGTTCCATGTCCTCTTGCTGACTGTGGCTTGGCATACACATAGCTACACATTATGTCATTCAGAGACCCAACATGCAGTGTTGCTTTTCCTGATTCATAATCACAGTTATACGGTTTTCTGATGGTAGGTAATTATATGGTAGGAAGTGGCTTTGTTGTTCTCGACACGCTACTCAACCCAATCCTGAGTGATCACTTTGGCTTCACAGTGGCCGACAACTCCTACTTCATGTTTGGAGTCTTCGCAACTCTGACTGCTGGAAGTGTATTACTGTATGTACCCCTAGAACCAAGCTGAACTAACTGGAAGTGTGTTGCTGTATGTACCCCTATAGATCTAAGCTGTAATAACTTCAAAACAAATTGAGAATGGATCCAGAAACTACCCACAAGGGATAGTTCAACTGATCCTGGGGCATCACAGGGAAAAATGTCCAAATTACTAACGTAGAAATTGGTACAAAAGTGTGGTAAAATGAAATTTGTGGTACAAATTTGTAGTGAAAATGTAGTGATTTTGTTGAGATTTTGTTTATTGCACCAATGGAAAGATTGGTGTGTGTACAAGCAATGGTCCTAAGTTTCTTTTCATCAGGCAAAAAATTTTGATGCTATGATAAAAAAGGTGAAAGTTTAAAATTCATACTTTCCTACAATTTCACCATGTTTTTGTACCATTTTCTACGTTAGTAAAAGTCTAATATTTCCCTGTGCATGAGGAGACTGCTACTATAATTATACAAGTTTCAAGATCTCGGTAGAGCTCATTGCAATTGTTACTTCACGACCATGGCCAGTTTCATCCTGTATCTGCCTTAGTACTCAAAATGATTCATTGAGTAGAATTCTAGATGCTGCACAGGATAAAACTATATATAACTATAGTCTCACCATGCAGCCATATCTTACTTGGTCTTGCATATGGACATCATGCAATGCCATTCATGATGTGCAAACTGATCATTAAAACCATGAATGGCGACATTGATTTATTTATATTATACATGCACATGCAGACTAGCTATGCAGGAGCTTGGGATCAACAGCAGGAAGAGGTTGATGCTGGGCTACGGTATGATCATCACCGGTGCAGTGATCATATCGGATTGGCAGTCGATCGGACATGACCCTTGCCTCACAGCAAACAACCTCAGCAACATCACACTGCCACTCACAAACAATGTCAACATCTCCTTGTGGCATCAAAGCAATTCTGAACCCCAAACCAACTATTCGCTTCTAACTGGCGACTCTGTGCTTGGATCATTACCCATCAATGCTTCCACGTATGACTCTTTTCCTACTAATATCTCCTCAGATGAATTACTGGTAAAGGCTAGTTATTGCAATGCTCGGAGCTCCATGGATGATACCTGCTACTGGAACCCGCTGTCTCGAGTGACAGGGAAACCATGCAGGGAGTGCTATCCAGCATGTCACAGTGTGCAGAAGTCTCTGAACTTTATCCAATTTTCAGTTGGGATTGCAATATTAATAACTGCAGTACCATTGTCCAGCGTGGCACTTGCTGTTGTTGCATCTGACTTTGCCCCACTGGAGTTACAGGTATCATAGTCAAGGAGCTATCTACAAATCCACAAGATTCATACCTGTGTATTTGTGTGTGACAAGTAATTTGCAATGCATTCGTGATGGGTATAGCTGCATGAACATCATGGGTAGTGTGTTAGTTCACAGGAGAAAGCAAGTGAGACAAACATTTCGTATGCTAGCGTATACAGTTGTAGAGAGCACTCAATATCTCAGTGATTTATATATCTAGCTACGCATAAGTTTTTTCCTGCATATCCATGTGCAAATCTCTATACGTCCTATTCTATACGGTACCTGTGTAGGGGACTGTGGCAGGTGTCTTAACTGCAGCAGGTGGCTTTGCACGAGTTGTTTCACCCCTCTGGAGTGTGTTGGTTCCCTATAAGCTGTAGCTATCTTAGATTAGACCTTATATCTGCTCATGTCATGTTCCTCAATTACATACAATTGATGATAACTTATAGCTACATAATATATACGAATGCAAGTTGACCTTGTCAGAGATAATTAGTTAGACCAGTAGTAGTGTCTATACTACCAGTTTTGATGTCGTATGCCTAGTTCATGCATGTCTGGGATCAAGCTAGGCTAATGAATGAATGTGTTTACACATTCAGACTGAGTTTTTGCAAGTAGCTTTTCGCTCCATGCAGCGCAGGCTCACACTGTACCCTATCTGCTCTTTTACAGCTGATGCACTGTACATAGCAAGTGAGAGACACACATACCCGGTCATGACAGTCATGCTCTCAGCTGTGCTCGCAGTGCTGTGCACTTTCTGTGCTCTCTACAACTCACTGGCTCCAAGACCTCTCAAGAGCAGTGTTAACATCGAGAACAATGGCATTGAGCTTACTGTGTTCACTGACCCGGATGACCCACAGGGAATCGAGTCTGCAAGGGAACTTGGAGAAGTGACACTCAGTGCTGTAGACAGATCTCTGTCCACCTCCGATACCTTTCCTCTTCTTACAGGTGATTTAAATGCAGTGCTGCTGCCAGTCCATGTAATCTATACAATGTAATTGAACCACATCACGTGACCATTTACTGAATCAAGAAGATCTTGGATGATTGACTGAAGCTGATAACTTTTTACCATGTTTCGATCACACTCCAGTAAGTAGCTACATAGCTACGGCCTGGGAATGAGGCTAGAAAGTACACAATTGTTACAGAGTGTTCATCAGGAACACAGTACTATACCTGACGAAGGTTTCCATTAAATTTTGATTACACCACTGCACCACTTCTTCTTGTGGGTAGTTTCCTCATGTGAGCGGCCAGGGTACCATGCACTGACCCTCACGGTAGCCTCGTTCCCAGGCCTCCGCTCAGATTTATCTCACAGCCGATTTTAATTTCTTCACGGCTGCAAGATACAAATCTGGGCAGAGGCCTCGGAATGAGGCTACCCTCACGGTGTTTGAATCACTAGTTCAAGTAACCCTAAGCCTGTATGGATGTTGATTTCTGTACATGTACAGCTAGCTATCAGTGCTATCAGTGTTCATGCACATTAGTGCTAGCTACTTATTGCGGAATGGATGCTAGATCTACTACCCCCTCCCCCAGACCGAGGAGAGGCTTCTGATCATGAAGAGCAGTCTGTTTAGAGACCAAGATGAAGTTGTTTGACTTGCTTTTTATATCAGTGGTTTCTGTGTACTAAGGCCAAGTGAATAAATTCTCGTCCCTTCATGTGCATGCGCTTTTCAGCCAGCATGCGCTTCGTTTCATTTACGGTTTGTATGTGACTAGTGATTCTTTCCTGCATGGTCGACGTCCACAAGTTACTCTGGTGCTGTCTTGATCTCATTACTGCAGATTATAATACATATCCTGCATGCATGGGGGAATGTGTAAGACAAAGGTCTCAGGTACACTAAGGACTGTCTGTATGTATGAACTGCACTTTTTTGTTGTAACTTTGATGCTATGTGTCTGAAATACTAAAGATCATTCTCCAGGTACAGCACTACTACTTGAAAGTGAAGCTCTTTAGGTGACAAAACTCAGAAGCTCCGCCCCCTGGCATCCACTGGGCGTGGCTACGCCCACGCCTACTTCATCGCCTTCAGCTATCTAAAACGCTTTAGGCGGAATTCTAGTAGCAGGAGGTCAGCCTTCATACTCAGTACAGAAGTTTATCAAAACATGTATTTACTAAATCCTACCCCGGACAGGTGTTTTACCTCATGGCGCGGCTGCACGGGCAAAACCGACCCATTCTGGTGACCTCGTATCAGTGGATTTCTCCTTCTTTCTTCCGAGAACGTGTGGTTGGAGGCTCTCCGGAGTTAGAATCTAAAAGTTTGACCTTCGGTCCATCCATTGGGCAAAGTTAAGCCCTCTGACTGGGGCTATTAAAATTCCGCCTAACTGCAAATACTCGAGCACTTGCTTCCAGCCGGCCATGACGGTTGAAAGTCACGCGGTAGTCACAGGTGGTAACGCCTCCAGAAAGTTCAAAGTACGACTTTGCGCACTATCGGCGCGGCTGGCCAAGAACGTCTGAATTTATATGCGCGGGTTCTTGTTACAGATATCTCAGCAGTTTTTTGATGAGCAGTCGACGTGAAGAATCGCGCACCTTATCAGGTAGGTAGTCTGCAGTCATTTAGTCTCGTGCTGATCTGGCTGCGTGAGACTATAGCATGCACATTTTTTATGTAGAGCACGCATTATTAATACATTTTGTGATAATAATATGCACCAATACTGGAGACACTGAGTTGAAGGTTGTGCATGAATGAAGTGTAGCTTTGTACAAACAAGATACAAATCTCTTTGGTTCATCCGGTACTTGACTGTCTGTATGTACCTATATATATATATAACAAAGAAATTCAATAACATGCCTGTACAATGCTAGACTTCACCCTCACATTAGAACACCGAGGCCCCTCAGCACTAGCAAGGGCGTATCGAGCTGCCGAACTAGTTAGAGCATCCCTAGCACAGCAAGGGTGCTACTAGTCCAGAGGGCTACCCCCTCAAATTTCCCAGGCATGGATCGACCCACAGACCTTCTCCACGCGTTCATACTGAAAGCGATCGAGTGCTGGAGGCTAGTTTGTTAGACCAGGGTGCTACAGGGTTTTGCAGAATTACTGCATCGTACCGAGAGCATAGTTCTTACATTGAACAGCTGCTCTTATCATTACATCCGCTAATTTCATTCTTACCCATCCAGCTGTCATTCTCTTCTGCACTGTAACCATTCGGTCCACCCTCCAAACTCTGCACAGCTGGCTGTAAGTGTGTGCATGTGTGTGCAGATATTTGTGTATGTCATTGCAGAGGTAGCTACATGTAGCCATTTCTCTCTTGGTAGCAACCTTCTCACTATAATTTTTGCTGATTATACATGTACTCTACACCACAAGATTAACCTCAAGTGCTTGTAACTACACCATGTTCATATACTTCTGTATGCAGGTAGCTACTTATGTGAGTCGTGAATATTTTGCTCTAGACCACAAGCATGTCAACAGTTACTGCATTAGCCTGCAACTGTGGCTTCGCCCGAGTAGCCCCCAATGATGCAGTATCAAACACACTTTGTAACTTATCTACACCTCATCGACAACTTCCACTTACGTCAAAGACACTTCACTTGCAATTTCAAGAGAATCCTGAAGACTCGGAGGGTGAAGATATTGGGATTGAGACAAACCATTTTTTCACAATCTGTTGGTGAAAATGAAGAGGAAGTTACAATGAATAATACCTGGACCACAGTAGAAGCTGCACCAGACAAGCACCATCTGCAAACATCTCATGCAATTGCAATTGGCAAGGTTATAGGAGAAAGTGATCTTCTCATGAGGTTTGACAAACTGAGGTCTCAGATGAAGAAAACTAATGGGTCAAGGAGTATGCATGAAGAGCACAAAACAATCCTGGCACAACTCCAACTCAAGATACTTCAAACTAGAACTTCTAAGCTCAACCAAATCAAAGATATTGAACAACAATATCTCACAAACAATCATGCACTTCCTACAATTGACAGCCCTGATGTTGGTCCTGAATATCGAACACTTGTGCACGACTACAGTTTCATCCAAAAGCTACTAAGAAACATGGACATAGCACTATGATTTCATGTGCATTCACCATTCTTACAATACACACACACATTGCACATTAACTAGCAAATGTCGGCAGTATGTTTTTTGACACACGAGACAATTATTTTGCCAGCTGCAATCATATACTTGGTTCAGCTTGATTTCCTGCTGTAGTTCCCTTCAAGCCAGTAATAAAACTTGATGCTGGCAAGTGTTGTGCATCGTTGTAGAGCTGCATGGTTTCTGTTCTGTCAAATTATGCACTTGAACTAGTAGGGTCACAAGACCTTCACCCGTTCTTCAAAGAGGGATGACCAGTGAGACTAGTTGTCTACTGTTGCCCTTAGAAAGGCCTTCCCTGTCAGCTTCAGGGGAATGCCATGAACAACGCTCGTCTTTCACATCGAACATTAACTTGAATATCGAGGCGCATGATGACATTGGAGAGCGTACTGGCAAGGTACAGGTAACGTATAACACACACGTGCGCATGCACTACTCAGCTCACCTGCTTTCTACGCTGTGTTTTCAGGACATCTCTCTTTGTTTTGTGAGATCGATCGAACGGGTAAACAATTACAAACCTATCGTATCACGTGGTTGATCATCTGACTGCTTCGAGCAAAAAATGGCTTCAACGGATGCGCGCGCAAAGAAACCATGGCAACGGGGTGCGCGCGAAATAGTACTATCCCAACACCGCAGACGTACCTTAAGACACCCGAGGTGAAGTTTATATTCAGTGTTGTGTCATCTATTTGTATAGCGTTATCAAGCTGGATCTGTCGGCTTTATGCTGCCTCTAGAACGTGATCAGTATATTGTGTCAACATAATTGGTGTGGAAAAGAATAGCTAAATTATTACTTTACAGCAACTCAAGTCAACTTCAACCATGCAGTTTAGCAGTCACCAATGCTAGCTACTACTATGTACTCGTTAATACCCTGCGTGCGCATGCGCGAAGCGGGGTTAAGCAATCGGTGTTGTGTTAGGCGGAAAAAATCCCCACATAGACCCTCATAAACTATCGAAATGGAGTCAAACAATAGCAAATAGCAAAAAACTGCTCTATGTGTACCTGACTGAAGTCAAGGCGCTCCGTTTCGCTGTATTTCGGCTATTCCTATACTTTTCATAACTATTCATAACATTGGCTCCACCTCTTCGTGACCTCAGAGTCCCAGGGCACGCAGTGCATTTGGAAACTTCATGCTTCGAGATGACCGCTAGGAAACAGTGTTTTCTCACGATCTATGTACTTCACAGACATCACGGCTATTATTTCGGCTGTTTTTTTCCAGCTATTTCCTATTATTCGTAACATTTGGCCCCACCTCTCCAGCTTCACACTAGTGGAATGTGTGACATTGTGGGGCGAGCGTGAGCGAGTGCATTTGCGAAATTAGCTATGTGGAACAGTTGTTACAGTAGCTACAAGACTGTCATCAAAATGTGACTACATCATGGTACATGACTGATCATGAACAGCTCAGGTCACAGAATATCAGACCAAAAGTACACTGTCGCATATGCACAACACAGAGTGAGGCTAGCTGAAGCAGTCTAGCGGCGATATGGATATGGCAGGTATTAAACACAAAACCCATAGCTAGCTATGCATGCTGCACACTGGTCCAGGCCAGCACACCCGATGTGCTCTGCAGGATACGTACACGTAGCTACAGCTTTGAGGTCAATGAATAGGTAGGTCCACCAGCGGTGTTCGCCTTTGCTGTCGCCACTGGGGAGGTACAGAGGTAGGTAGGTCACGATCGATCTGTGCCTTTGTTGTCGCCATAGTCTCGATGCCAGCAGACTCTCGCGCACGGCGATTTACGGTACGACGTCCGGAAATGAATGCAATGTTTCGTACGTTATATTGCACGCGCTGGATTTACGGTATGGGAGACAGATCGACATACATATACGAAGTACAGCGCCATATAGCGCCGCGCGCGAGACTACGGGCTCGCTCACGCTCGCCCAATTATGTTGTATATACGGTAAGCGGTCACTCCGGATATGGCCATACACGAACACAGTATACGCGATCCGCCCTGTTCGATGCGCATCGGCAGACTGGCAGAGATGTCACGTCGATTGTAGCTGCACTGCATGCATCCTGGCCTGTAGACGTTCAGCGAGGGGTATGTTGTATATACGGTAAGCGGTCACTCCCACACCTTGGATATGGCCATACACGAACACAGTATACGCGATCCGCCCTGTTCGATGCGCATCGGCAGGCAGAGATGTCACGTCGATTGTAGCTGCACTGCATGCATCCTGGCCTGTAGACGTTCAGCGAGGGGTATGTGTTCTATGAACACCTCTAGTTTTCAACGAAGTGGTTATTGGTCCGTCAGGGAAGTAGGGCGATGACCTGTGCTGAATGCGCATGCGTGTCTGTTATCCTTTGAGGACATTTCAATAGTTGCAATGTATATACAAGCTCTTTCCATTCTTGTAACGTTCCCCCTTTGGGTTATACGATTCCATTTCCATTTCCATTTCCATTTCCATTTTCATTTCCATTTCCATTTCCATTTCCATTTCCATTTCCATTATTGTACTTCCTGCCGGCGTGACGTCACGTACGCGGTACGAGTCGAGTCGAGGCAAAAACATGAGAAGGCAAGAGGCACTAGGCATGAGTTACTGGGCTTGCCTACCATGGCCAGAGGTGCGTTATAGACACTCGAAGAATGTTTCAATATTGTGCCTGAGTTTCTCACAATGCCATACAAATGTAGCTAGCTACCTAGCTACAGCTGAAGAGACACCTCCAGTCGAAAAGAAATCCAACATGCCACAGGCTTCAGCTGAAAAATGCATGGATGCGTTTCAAAGTTAATCCTCGAAGTGTCATTGCCATGGCAGCAGATCGACGTTTACGCGGGACGCCGGGTAGAGTATACTTGCCAAGCCGGATAGAAAATCAAGTTGAAGGGGATTAATGCCAAATAATTAAGTTACAGTGATCAGTAATTGCAACTATTATATTGACGTTGCATGCATCCTCTCGCTCAGTAGTTGTGCAAGAAGACAGTAGGCAGACGTCGTCCGTGCACTCTGTCGCACAAAGACTGGTCGCGGAAATGTCCAGGTATGCATACAAGCCTTACTTGTTACCGGCGTTTGCATACGCGCTCGGGGTTGTCATGCATTTAAAAGCACGCCTGCGCGTACGTCTTGTGTGCATGGGGGACGCACCGCGCAACTTGAATGCATGCAGCTGTAGCTATACAGGTATAGCTAGCTACATGCATGAGAAATATATTTGAGTGGACTGTTTTAGTAGACCTCCATGCGTATAATAATTATTCATGCAGCCTGTGGAGCTCAGCAGACCGGCGGGAGGGGCAATTTCCTCGGAGAAATTGGGTGCTCGTTACCCTGCTGAGATCAGTAAGCAGCCTGGCCTACACCATCACCCTCCCTTCAATGCACGAGTTTATCACCAATCCCAGCAGCAACTCTTCCAGCACTACTGATGTTCAGGTATATATACGCAAGCAAGGGACTACTCATTTAGCGAGTCTGAGAGTTTCCATGCAGACTTGGGCCGCTGATTGAGAAAAATGTTATTTTTTCAGTCTTGATAGGATTATGGTTTCAAATTATAATGCTTTGATGCATGCATACACCATGCTTGATAATAACTATGATGACTAGAGCATTGCTAGAGGTGTGTTTGCTCAGTGCAGCCCCCCCCCCCCCCCCCCCCCCCCCCCCCCCCCCCCAGGACCATGCATAGTGTAAATAACCAACTATCGACCAGGTTTTGTCCCTGGTGCCATATAACTTCTCTCCAAAATGGTCTTGCTTCTTTTATTTTGCCAAACTGCGCTTCCAACTTTTGTGGCTGTGAATGCAAGTCGTCTGATTCCAAAACCTGGTTCCAATTCCAAATAGGAACTCCAATCAGCACTACATGGCTGGTAAAACGTCATGCAATAGAGCAGTTATTTTGTGAACAAACCTATCAAAACTGTCACCTAGTCTGCTATAATACCAGATCTGAAACTTCGACTAAGCTACTACTGACTCGGTAGGATGAATCTTCCTGAAAACTGGTGACAGAAACCCAGGTAGAGCTGTAGGTAGTTGTCGCTGTGGTTCAGAGCTCCTGTCCGAGCTGTTAAATTAGTGAGCGGTATAGGTCAGATTGATGCCAGTTCTTCGTGAGTCCAGTGTTACAAGATTTCAACTTGCCAGTAAACACACAAAAGAATTAATGAGTGCAGACGGCAGCACACATTAACTGCCAGCTAAAAGGCCAGATCGCTCACTGCACATTCACTTGAAATTATTCCATGGTCGATAACAGTTGGTGTCGATAATCAGTGGCTTAGACTCTATACATGTTCCTCCAGTATGTGTTACGCTGCAATCATAAATTATACCTACAGAAGCCATTGACACAGTGTCTGGTTATTTGTCTTCCACAGCAGCCGTGGCCAGGGCTGGGACAGTCTGAATCATTTTATTCCTGGGCTGTCACCATGTGCAGTTTGGGTCAGATCATGGGAGCATTTACGGCTGGGAAGCTCTCACAATACGTCCCTTACCGCCAATCATTCCTGTGGGGTCTCTCCCTGAGTGTGATGGGATATCTGCTCTACTTTCTAACCAATGAACAGCGAGTTTGGATGATTCTGATGGCTCGATTCATTATTGGAATGCACATTGGTTTGATGGTAGTGCTTGTATCTACCTACCTAGGAGAAACAGCCACAGAAGAGGAGAACAGACATTCACAGCTAGATTCAACCCAGCATTCTCGAGCTGGTACATGCAGCAAGAGTAAGAAGTCACTGAAAGACAAGCTTTTCATTTGCAACTCGTTTGTGATCACAGCCTCTTACATAGTTGGAACAGGTATGCTGTGCATAGCTAGCTGCATACATAGCCTGGATTGTGTTATTGTTCATCACTGTTAAGCTAGCCCCCTCTCCAAATGATTTACAAGTGTATGCAACTCTATTTCTCCGCCTTATAGATTACAACACTAGCTATACAGAATTCTTTTGCATGTCAAATGTACTAATACTGCACGGTTGCAGTCCATGTTTGACTGTCATTAATATTAGCGCAAGTAAAAGTGTATGTAGAAATGAAAATGTAATAATATTGTCTTCATAAAAACCTTTTTCTGCAACTGTTCACAGGGCTTGATTCTCTTCTGGCCTTGGTCCCTTCTGTCGACCCTTACCGTTGGGGTGCATGGTTGATGATGGGATACGCAACAGCACACATGGTGGTCTTCATAATCACTTTTAAGGAACCGAAAACATGCAGGCCATGTTCCGGAGAATGTACCAGCTTCTTAAAGTGTGGAACAAGGGGCTGTGGAAAGAAGAGGAAGGTCTTTGTATCCTCTAAATGCTTCATAGTTTAGCCTCGTTCTCAGGCCTTCTCATCCCAGCATTTGTCACTTGCAAGTGACAAACACTGGGGTGAGAAGAAAGCCTGGGAATGAGCTAGGCTACATTGTTAACTTAATTCCTGTCGATCTATATAGGCAGAGGCCGACTATGCGTAAGGCAAGCAGATCTTAGCTATTTGGTAAAACTGCCATGTTCCTGTTACTATGACATGTAGTACCAATGCAGATCGGCCACATTTGAGTTAAATAATCTCTGATTGATGGCCAAATAATTATTTCATGTGTCAGTTGCACAGTTGCGTATGGTTTCAGTGCCATATCTGCTATTGTGGCCTGAACATCAACCAGATGTACTCCTTTCTGGTCATATGCTCCTACATGGTAGGAAGTTGTTATGTGATGCTGGACACGCTACTCAACCCAATCCTGAGTGATCACTTTGGCTTCACAGTGGCTGACAACTCCTACTTCATGTTTGGAATCCTGGCAATGCAGATGGGCGGAAGCATACTGTTGTAAGTTGTTCAGTAATGAAAGTGTGCAAGGATTGTATGAAGCCTTAGAATGGGGTCAGTTGATTAAATTTCAAACCTGAATTGCCTCGTGAATTTGTCCATAATTCATTTCCACAGGCTTGCTATGCAGGAGCTAGGGATCAACGGTAGGAAGAGGCTCATACTGAGTCTTAGCATGATCATTGTCGGTGCAGCAACCATGTCAGATTGGCAGTCGGTTGGAAATGACCCTTGCCTTTTAGAAACAAACAATGCCAACAATACCACATTGCTGTCGGCGAGTAACAACGTCAGTGGGTATTTGTGGTACGGCAATTCTACATACGGAGGCAACTATTCCATTCATGGCAACCACTCCCTAGATAGCCATGTTTCCAGCGATCACTCTCTGGAAGAGGTACTGCTGAAGGCCAGTTACTGCAAGGCGCATAGTTCCACGGATGACACCTGCTACTGGAACCCACTGTCCCGGGTAACTGGAAAACAATGCGAGGAGTGTTACCCAGTGTGCCGCAGCGTGCAGAGGTCTCTAAACTTTGTCCAGTTGTCAATTGGGGCCACCTTGTTTGTAACTGCGGTGCCATTCTCCACCACAACACTACTCTTGATTGCATCAGATTATGTGCCTCTGGAAATACAGGTACACAAAACCAGTTATACGTGTCATTCAGTTTATAGTATAGCTATACCACCTGACATAGCTATTGATGGTGCTTCATCACGTTTTATTACAGCCTTTCACACAAGCTGTCAATTCAATTAGTGCTTTGCTACATGTTAGATAACCTGTGTAGTTAGTCTCAAGGGGTGGGAGGATTTAGACTTTGACCTTTTAGTTATCATAACTGCATAATGTGGTTTGTATGTACTGGTAGTACTTGTGGTAACATCCATGATACACTTCCTCCCCATACACATCTCTATTTCTCCTTTATGTGCATGTATCTGTCATGTGTGGTTGTATGTCTGTACACCCTACGTGGTGTATATACATGTAGGGGACTGTCCTGGGTCTCGTAACTGCAGCGGCTGGGTTTGCGGGAGTTGTTTCACCTCTCTGGAGTGCGTTGGTGCCCTTAGCAGCTCTGATTCAAGAGTTCCTAGGCTTGCTGTGCAATGCATGCAACCGTACCTTACACCATTGTGTATATATGCAATGACCTTATTCCTGCCTACCATATAGTTACTATAATGTTTACTACTATGTATACAACAATTAACTCAATCCAAATACGAAGTTGAGATCTCTCTAATTCCCTTGCAGCTGATGCGCTGTACGAAGCCAGTGAGAAACACACTTACCCGGTCATGACGGTCATTCTCTCAGCTGTGGCCACAGTGCTGTGCACGTTCTGTATTCTCTACAACTCTCTGGCCCCACGACCTTACAAGAACAATTACAATGCTAGCCTTGAGGAAGAAATGAACATTGTGTGCAATGATGGAACCGAAGCTGAAAATCCAGAGAAAAGCGAGCCTGCAGAATATATTAAGGGAGAACCAAACAGTGATTGTTCTAGTGCAGAAGCTCCTACATCGGACTGCAGTCAACCTACCACAGACCAAGACCGTCCACAACAATTAGGTATACACCTTTGACTATACTGCATGCATGATACACTGAATGGCCCAAATTGCATGGTTGAGCACAGACGTGTAAGTGTAGGGTTATCCCAACCTGCCTTCATCCCAACACTTATGCATGCAGACCATGCTGCAGTGGTGGAGGATTCTGATGGAGAAGAGCTGTGCCTAGAATTCAATGACCGAGATGAACTAGTTTGATAACGATCTAACATTTACTACATGCTGTGCATGTATCCATATAACGGATGTCTTCTAGGAATTGATTGCATGTGCAAAGCCAGTTTGCAACAGGTATAGCTGTCTTCCTGTACCAGTCTGACAGGATAGTCAGGCATTGCTATGGCCCCTTTTGACGGTCACATCCACCCTACTAAAATTCAATTACCCATATGCACTTTCATGTAACAGCACCTAGCTTTTGTATACCTTCCATGTATACAACTATTATGGCATGTTGAATTCATGCAACAGTTTGGACCGATATCAGAAGTATAGCAATTGCAATTGTTGCAGTGAATACTGATTACCCAACTACGTAAGATCATTATGGCTCCTAACTTTATGTTTTGGATAGTGGAGTCAAGTGGTTACCGCCTATAAGTTTGCGACTGAATATGCCAGACCAAATTCATTTCCTGTTGCTTGAGTTAATTCGCAGCTTATAACTGGAGCAGTAATATATATAAAAGTACAATGGGGAAAATCTGTTGTTAGCAAAATTGAGGAAGTACACAACATCACACTGGTTTAGTAAGCAAATCTCGAGAGCAAATTACTCGCACTGATCATTATGGGGTCCTCGGCCACTAAGACTAAAGTTTGAAAATCCACACAACAACGTCTAGATCTGGCATATGGTTTGTTTCCAAGGATAAGTAGACGCATAATATTATAGGAAATTAATATGCCACCCATAGATTCACAGTGCACAGATGTTTTTGTTTGTAGGCATTATTCATGACTGCAGCACCCTTACCCTAATCTCTCCGATTGCATCAGATTCGTGTCTATTGAAATGTAGGTACATAAACCAGTTTTACGTGTCAGTTCAGTAACATGTATATAGTACTACCCATCACACCAGCTGTCAATTCAATTTGCAAATACTGTTTATATATGTTATGTGGGAATGTTGTGGGCGTTGCAATAATGCAGCGGTTTGATCTATATACTCAGTACATGTATGCATGGAGTTGTTTTACCTCTTCTATTATGGTTTTGCAAAGTAGCTACCTATTATGCTCAAAACTTATGCTTTTTTGAAATTCATCGTAGCTACATGTACCTTGAACACAACTGAAATGTCTGTTTCTGTAGCGGCCACATACTACTGTTCACTAGCTAGCTCACTAGCTACTGTTCACGTGTTCTAGTTCTGCACGTGACTCTGAGTGAGCCGTGATATAGAATCGAAGTAATAGTTCAAAGTTCCAGAAAACTATCGGATGTATTGCATATAATATTTTATGCGATAGTTTTCTGGAACTTTGAACTTGATACAGTGGTATACCTATAGAGGATGCATGTTATGAAAATTATGCCAGCATAATGTACACAAGCCTAGCTACCCATGCACTATGCAACCACATAGCTACATCATACCATCAATTTTATAGATATTCAACTCCTTTATTTTGTATTGCACTGTAAACTATGCACCTACTATAGCATTATATATAATGCTCAGATTTCTTCATTGGAAGCTAATGAGGAGTATACACACCCCTCTTAGCCTTGTGGGTACCTAGGCATGCATGAGCCCGTGGGGACTAGGCTGTCATCTACTGCACATGAAGTTCCTGCACCATATATGGAAACTTTAGCTACTGGCTGGGCCTGGGAACGAGGCTATGTTTGTTGTTGGTAGCTAGTTATGTAATTACCACAAACTAAAGTTTAACCACAGCCCAAGCTGTTTGCAGTGAAGTTAAACCTGTAATGACTTAGTGGTTTTAGTGGCTGTAGCTATACTATATGGACACAATCGCAACCCTATAGCTCCACATTGACCTAGGTACGTATGCAACACCTGGCTGTAATTTGGTTGAGTTGCTTTTGTATAGCTACATGGTCAAATGCTATAGCTTCATTCCCACACCTATACCGTTCTCTATACTTTGCAATGCAAATTGAAGATGACAGAAACCAGGGTAGGCCTGGAAACAAGGTTAGTCAGGTGCCTGACCCCCTTCACCCCTTAGGTTTGTAAGTCAGAGTTGTATTTGCCTATAGTCTCCAGTGAACAAACTGAACTGACATGATGGATATAGCTATACATGTAGCTAGCTAGCTAGCAACTCACAACTCAAACAAACTAGCTAGTGTTCACACTGAGTGTGTGGCATGCATGTAAAACTGATGCATGCAGTTTTCCTTTTTTTTCATGACATTGTGTGTGTATATTAGCTACCCTATCCATTGAAATACCAAGTGACGAAACTGCAACCCTATGCCTAACAGGACATCTTACCACTCAATCTGGAAAGCCAGGTAGCTAACTATTGTTCACCAGTGTGGCATGCATCACTAGCTGGTATAACTATGTACCAGTCTGACAGAGTATCACTGCATGCATAGGCTATCTTACAGTGTAACATTCACTTTCAGCTATATAACTTGGTGTAGCTAGCTAGCTAATTTCAGTGTGTACCCAGGAATATTAAAAGCTAATCTAATGACAAACACTTCCGCCTGTCAATATAGTATACCGTTCCCTATAGCCTTGACTTGTGCCGGCTGTCTCCCACTCTGGCATTAGTGACCGCATACTTGCCCGTGCAAGTGAAGCTATATTCAAAAGTCATGTATACACATACAGTCATACCATGTCATGTGGATGAAACTCCAGTGGCACACTTAGTCTACTGCTTTTGCTGGTACATGTACACAAGCTTCTTGCAGAGAGGAAGCATGCTTGCAGCCACTGGGCTGACCACGTCCTTAGGTTGCATCTACGAATCCTTCTTTTCCAGTTTATCCGTGGACAAACTCACACTTTCATTACAGCAGTCAGTATATATCACACTCTTATAATAGAGTGGAGCTAAGCATGCTATGAAGAAAGGGGCAATGTTCCAGGCATATCTGTGCAGTATGGGTGCACCGGGTCTGTACGTGTATCGTGGACTCCAGTGAAACCTATACTAGTCCCATTTCTTCACGAACTAGAGCTAAACGTAATTTTAAGGGCAGTGTTTGTGTGTTGTAGTGTACGTCCTGTAATTGTGGGGGTGTATGGGGAGTGCACGATGCCATTTAACAATGGCTCAGTATTCCATTAAAACATCCTCCATGCATAATTACGTGATCCCCAGATGACAATTCTTCCAGAAAAGACTCAAATAAGATGAGGTATACCGTTGGCTCTGTGAAAGCTCCATGGAAACACAATAATTGAAACCCACTGAATGGAAAGAGTACCATCCTGTGGTGGCAGTGTGGAGAAGTTTGTACACAGTTTGTAGTCAGGGTTTCATCTACTGGGGGGGGCAGGGGGGAAGCTTCCCCCCCAAACAGTCTAGCTTCCCCCCCAAAGAAGAGATTGACTATATCATTACATCATAGGTAATACCATATTAGGACTCAGATACTGCTGTAGGCCACACCTCTTCCGGGGAATTAATTAACCTCAAAACATTTTGCACGGCACTTGCCACTACTTCCCCCCCAAACATTTTTGTCTAGATGAAACCCTGGTAGTACAGACATTATTCACACCCTCAACACCTGAAAAGCAGGCACACAAATCCTGTTTAGTAAACACTACAAGGCTGATTGTTACCCTAATTGATATGGCCATGCCAAGGATGTGAATGCGTACACTACACCTTGAACCTACAGGTTTAAAACTGGTACCATTTGTTTGTGACAGTTTTTTTGTCCTTGTGGTTATTGGTTTTAGTAATTACATCCTGCAGCTGCACTGTGGGTAGGTCTCCATGGCGATTGTCGGGTGTCTCAACTTGGTTGTCATTAAGGTGTTCTGTGCCAACTGTGAATACCTCTGCAACAGCTACAATTGTCTTTGAGCCTCGTTCCCAGGCCCCGCCCAGCTTTTTGTCACTTGCTTGCTTACAAGCAATGGAAATCTGGGAGGGACCAGCATGCATATGGGAAGAGGCTACTGTGCACCCACATAATTATGCATAATATACAATCTCATAATGAATTAGCTACAGCTGGTACCACCACTTCAATTCAGTATACAGCCCATTCAAGTGAGGTCTGGCATCTAAATGCCATGCAAGCTGATGGTTGCTCAATTATAAGTTACTAGCTGTCACTCAAGACAGCAGTAGTAGTCATACGGGAGTTTCACGCAAACTTTCACCATAGCAGTCATGATTATATGTAGTCAGTGATATGTGGTTTGTTTGAATTGCTAAATTTGGCTGCCTGCTGAGATTTACAATTACAGAGAATATGAGTTTGTGGTAACCTATACATGTACCATTCCCAGCTACTGCATGTATGTCTACTAAAATATTGCACAACTAAAGCCACACAACATGAAGTCAAACTCTGTGATGCATCTGTTCACATACCGTCAGTACGTCCAGCAGAGGTTGAGTATGCCCTACGGTCATGCAATCTGATCAGGAACTTGATTTGAGATGGGAGGTGTAGATATTTGTATTGAATGCGCTTGGCGACTACTGCTCGACAGGCCAAGCAACTGAGAGGGGGAACTCCAAGTGTGATTCCATACTTAGCGAAATCCACAACTCGTCCCTTCTTATCGACAGCATCGGGGTGAGCACCAAACGAAAGCATTATGGACAGCAATTTCCCACAGTGTACCAAGTGAATGGGCCTTCTTCCAAACTGCGTGATTGGTTCATTAATGTGCCGGTCAGCTCCCCATCGCAGCATTCCCGGGAGGTGGATCATTTTTGATGCCATGCAGAGACCTAGTGAAGTATAGGACGGGGACATGAATGGTACGAGATCATCCACCACAGCAACAAATGCGAGTCCAATTTCTTCACATTCCATCGATTCTGATTTCCTTGATTCACAGTTCCGAAGCCAGCTGGAAAGGATCTCTGCAACTTGAACAAACAGTCTATAATCAAGGGTAA
Source organism: Axinella damicornis (assembly GCA_963931865.1). Taxonomy (NCBI): domain Eukaryota; kingdom Metazoa; phylum Porifera; class Demospongiae; order Axinellida; family Axinellidae; genus Axinella; species Axinella damicornis. The sequence goes on along the minus strand of OZ007509.1, from coordinate 17,708,452 downwards.
ATGAGCAGCTCTTTTCACTCCGGAAAAGATCACGCAAGCAAGCAAATATACTCAGGCAGTAGGGCAGAAAAGAACTCCAGCAGAAGCTTGGAAGACCCCTAGCTTTCAGCACCTGGTTAAAAAGCTCACCGGCCTTCAATAGCAATGCTATAATTTTCAACGCTCTTTGCAGGCAAAAGCTGTTTTGTAATAATTGTGCAGAGACCATTTCAGCATTCATCTGCATTGCCCGCGTTAGAAGTTTCATGCCTTCAACGAAATGTCCATATTTGCTGAAGTCACCAGCGATACGCATTAAGGTAAAAGGATCCCCTTTTAAGCATCTCTCAACAATTAGTGCACTCTGACAGCAAAATTCATAGCTTTGAAAGTTTGGCATGAAACGAAGGCGATTAAAATCATCCATGCTGGAGATCTCGGTTCTTCCCCAATACATTTGTGACAGTAAAGGTGGTGTTCCAATGACAGGTAGCTTATGATAATCTCGAGTTGAGAAAGCAGTATTCCATAACTCCACAGCGTTCAATGCCATGGAACCTAGTCGATGACTTACTTGCTGTGCAATTCCTAGGAGAAGAAAGGCATCAGCTATGCACTCGGGGGGACAGGTGGGAGAAGAGGTTATCTGGTGTACTAGTTCTTCATCTCCAGCAGCTGCCAGCAGGTAAAGTGGGCAGGGAATATGTCCTTCAGAGGAAGGGGTGTGTGGTAACGCTCCATGTGAGAGGAGGCACTTAACCACCTGCATCCGCTCAGGCTCTCTGAACCTGAAATACCGTGCAACTACCGGTAAATGCATGGCAGTGTACCCGCAGTGGCTAACATGATTGGCATCAGCACCATTGTTCAAAAGGAAGTCAACAGCCTCTATACAACATCCATTACCAACCGCAATGCAGAGAGGAGTGAATCCAAAGCAGTCCGTCTCATTCACATCCGCTCCACTCTGAAGAAGGTACGTCATGACATCAACATGGCCATGTATACATGCAGCACCCAATGGTGTCAAGTCTCTGACCTGAAGTGTGCTGTACAAAATCGAAGACGTGGGATTCAAGCAAAACTTTCCATTTGCCGAAGTTTCAAATGCAGAATGTGTGATCAAGTATTTCACAACATTTAGGTGCCCACTCCGGGCCGCTGCTAACAGTGGGGAACTATAAGCAGGATCAGGGCAGAGTGACCGGGGACCAAGCTGAGCATTTTTCTGTTCTACAAGCATCGCATAAAATGTCTCGATGTAACCAAGTTGGCCTGTATCTGCCAACCTGTACACCTCCCGATATTCACTGTCACTTAAGACATACTCATTGGAGTTGCCACCTGGCTTGGATGCTGACATTGTTTCAATTTACCGACCTGCAGAATGAATAGATAGAAACATGCATGCATGGATTTGCACTAGCCTCGTTCCCAGGCCATTCGGAACGGCCTGGGAACGGCCTGGGAACGGCCTGGGAACGAGGCTAAGATGTGCACATGCATGTACCACACCATATAGTACAATAGGTTTCGGGTGCAGAATCTGATTGGTTCATTGGACAATTACAAGGGCAACAAACTACTTCATTGCACTAGTCTTGGGCACAGACCCTCCATGCAACTGTTCTGCCTGCTAATTTCCGGGACAGCAAGAACGCACGCCACTTGATTACATTGTAGCTCCTCATCAAATTATAGAACTTAGAATAGCACTGGAATAACAACGTCTGCACATGTAGCTAGCTACTCACCACAGTGTCTGGTAGCCGGGCAGCAAGTCTTTGCCGTACTCGGCTAAGTACACCGAATTTCATGCACAGTAAAATAAAAAAAACAGGAGTTCCGCTGAAAAGGGTCTCCTATCCCTCGGCTCTTTCGACATTTGAATCTTGTGGGTGACAGGAGATGCGCACAGTCAATGGGCTGATGGGGTCTAGACGTGACTCATATGATGTTGCTAGCTACACTCTATTTCGAGCACACTGGCCGTCGTTCTATTTAAGGCACACTAGGCACACACACACACACGTGTTGGCATGGCGAATGTGCGCAGGCGAAAGTCCCGCAGAAAGGCGAGGATAAACACGACCCAGAACGCTAAGAAACTGAAGAGGAAGATCCGGCCGAAGGTCCAGTTTGAACTGTAAGTAAGGGAAATGTGAGTATTTCGGAATGCAACCTGGAATGGGGGGGGGGGGGGGGGGGGGGGGGGGTAGTCTCATGGGTAGTCTCATGCCCAGACCACACACCCCGCGGGGAGAGCTAGAGTACGGAATGTGTAATCATTGTATAATCCTGTGGTGTAAGTGCCTGCGAACGCGTCTGCTGAAGCTCCCGTGTCAACCAAGTGCGATCATAGCTATACTCATATCAGGAGGGAAGATGTACTAACCTTTTGCTGCTCACCCACATCCTTCGCCGTCCATAGAATCTGCTTCCCATAAGTGATGTCACAGGGCTCACAACTACATGTAGCATAATCGAGCGCAAGAGTCTTCAGAAGCTGCTGCCACGACGTAGCGCTGCCTTTCACAGTCAGTGCTAAGGGCAAACTGGCATGGCAAAGGCTCTTGGCTGTTGTCTTTTCCAGCTTATGAGTATTCAAAGCGATTACTACGTAATTATTAACAATCTCGCGATCTCATTGGTCCTTACCACATTCCGGTAATAAGCCAAAGAAATTCGAGTTCGTTCACCAGACTGTCTCTCCCTTCGGGGGGTGTGGTCTGGGAACGAGACTGGGGGGGGGGGGGGGGGGGGGATTGCCCACCTGACCACAACTACAGTATCAGTCAATAAAAAGTTACACGTTCCGTTTACAAACAACGATCGTTCTACGGTGAGAAACGGCTCAGAAAACGGTGTGAAATTATTGCTACGTCAGCGTTTATACGCACCGTTTTTACGGTATACAAGCGTAGTAAAAACTTTTAACGCTTATAGCGGATGCAGCCTATGCCCGACGCTGTTCTACCTGGGTTATGTTTTAGGCCCTGGATCCCTCTCCCTGCTGGTCTTTGTTCAATGTCCACAGCTTTCGCAGAACCGGAGATACAGTGGCAATGCGATCGATCACTTCCGAAAACCCCGCCCACCAAGCGAAAGCTCTTGGAACTTGCACATCCTTCGAAAGGTCTGGCTGATTTTTAAATATGCCCGAACTTGGCCGCTTACTCGCGACGGCGATAATTGCTGACTCAGCAACCGTAGTACGGGCAGATTGCGTAAGAACGGAACGGACCGTAGAACGATCGTTGTTTGTAAACGGAACGTAAACTTTTTATTGACTGCTACTGTACTACTATTGTGCATGTGCTAATGCTGTCATGTAAGTCACATGACCTAACCACGCCCCAGTACCATTATGTTATACTGAGTCACATGACCTAAGTACTGTTACCTCCTTGGTAAGTGCACACGCATACCCCAGAGGGAGGACATGACGTCATGTCTTGACGAAATCACATGGTTAGTTATCATTCCTAGCATTCTTGAACACATATAAAATGTGTACCTGGTCATAACAGTGGACTACACCAGGGCGCTCAATCTGTAAATGCTCTACTGAGTATCCAGTCGTTAGGCCAGCGGTCCAAATAATTGGAATTTAACTCTTTGAACGCGATCATTAATATTCATGAACTTCCGGTCACGCGACTCCTGATCAATTGATTGCCTTGGTTACACATCTCTAAGGCTTCTCGCCGTTTAACTTACGATCGCTGTGTAGACTTCAACTTTGGAGGCTAAGAACTATCGAAGTGTAGTTAATTTGCATGCTAAGGGCGTCATTGAGCCCCGACTACCGTTATATGGCTGCTAAGGCCAAGTTATACTCGAGCGCTCACCTTGGAACTCTCCCTGCCCTGGTGCTGTCGATGTCTGCCCTCCAGCGGGTGAGTTACTGGTGTTGATAGGTACTTCGGTGATGCCTCAAGCCTATGCTGGGTACTTTGAGCGCTACCAATGGCGTTCCGTGGGCGAAAAAGCCTGCCTATTCTGCCAGTACAAAAAACGGCGACAAAATAGTGAGCACTTACTTTACTCTCGATCGGTAGGAGGAGCTTGTGATGGATTGCTGATATCCGCAGGGTCTGCCTCTTCATTATTGTGATTGGCATTATATTAGCAGGGTCTGCCCCGCTTCAGTTAACTCGCGAAATCGTGGTAGGCGTATAAATACGCCGTTCGCGCTGAGCGGAAGTTTTGACAGGCGTATAAATACGCCGATCGCGCTCAAAGAGTTAAAGCAAGAACAGGAAGTGCCCGGGAAGCTTCATTCCAATGTGTAATTAGTATGCCGCTTACTTCCTGCCTTTTCCAACAGACAGCTCTCTCCAACCATGGCAGATTCAAGCCGGACTTGCGCACGTTTTTATAGAATGGCACCTGTGCTTCACAAAAATCTACTTTTGCTCGGCAGCAGGTGAGGCTAGGCGTCGCAGGAGCGGCTTCTGTCAACATCGTCGCGCACGACTCGATCGACACCCCCGCACATAAATCGGGTACATTTTGTTTTGTCTGGACTGTCATTGACGACCTATATATCGTTGGATAGCCCGAAAAAATCTCTACAAAATATGTGGAAAGTGGCGTTTTGTACCAGAAAGTTTTTACGCTACGCTAGATCAAAGTAAGCCCAAAACATTGCACATTGCGCACGTTCACACGTCTTGTTGACAAAGAATGGAGACTGACACGAGCTCAGGATGCTGGAAGAAGGTATAAAGTAGGTCACCAATGGTACTACCCTAGCTGGGTAGCTTGGATACATCTTGAGAGTTATGCTAGTGCCTGTTGTATCATACATATAAGCAGATTCCAGGCTAGGCATGCTCAGGGGCTGGGGTACATGCACAACATGCAATTTGCTACTTTCCAGCCCTCCCATCTTCTCTCCATACCTGTGTGTAGGTCTGACATACCCAGGCAATAGATTGGTTTGATGGCTGTAATGCACCTACTCCTATATATGGCCCTGTATCTACACCCATGTATAAAAGCTATTTCGTAATCTCAAGTGCTGACATTTTGGCAAGGTATTGGAGGTCCAGATATCCCCCCCCCCCCCCCCCCCCCCGGATGTGCGGTCCTAGGACTGTCAGGAGGACAGGATGTCCCCCACCCTAATCGAGGTGGTGGAAAGATGGTTCGTCAGAGACTGGGGTATCTAACCACTTCCTCTAAGAACCAGCACTGCATTATTCAGTGCAAGCCTGTGTGCAAGCAGGCTAGTTTCGAGGGGGAACAGCCACATATGATAGCATAGCTAGGCCAGCTGGTGCTGAGGGGAACATGCACATCACCCCAGGGACATACCACATACCCCAGGGTGGCTGTAGTGGGACATCATGGAGGGCGCTCTTCTGAAAGTGCAGAGCAACATTCCCAACAATCACTCATTGCCATCATCAGCTTCCCCCTTGGGAACAATGCATTCACTGATTTTAATTCACTTGTAGGTTACGTGGAGGAAACTGTTCAGGGTGCGTTGAAGGAGAAAAGCAGTAGAACCATTTACAAAATGACAAGTCTGCACACGTCATCTTGTCCTACTGCCCTGAGAACCTGATGCCGGGTGTATAGACCCGTCGCAGCTGACGTCGTCAATTCGAGAATACGACACCAACATGGCGGCTATTTAGCAGATAGATAGCAGCTTCTATGGCGATCTCAGTAAACACAATCATGCACCAACAATGCTTCTAGTATATGTGTTGAATCGGATGAAGTTGGTTTAGACTCAAGCGTAAACAGATGCAGTAGTTGACCCTCTAGTGAACAGTTGTGACCTGGGCTAGTAAACAACTGAGGGACCAGGATCAGCGATCTTCGCTGGGGTTGTTTGGGTCTGGGAACGAGACTAGGGACCACCAACTCTGATGCATACTGTTCTCCACCAGCTAGATCCTCCTGTCCCTGTGCTATTTCCACCTCAACCAGATCTGAAATACCTAAACTAGTCTTTCAGGATGAGAGGACTGTGCTCCAGACCCACACTTATATGTACGTATGATACAACAGGCACTAGCATAACTCTCAAGATGTATCCAAGCTACCCAGCTAGGGTAGTACCATTGGTGACCTACTTTATACCTTCTTCCAGCATCCTGAGCTCGTGTCAGTCTCCATTCTTTGTCAACAAGACGTGTGAACGTGCGCAATGTGCAATGTTTTGGGCTTACTTTGATCTAGCGTAGCGTAAAAACTTTCCGGTACAAAACGCCACTTTTCACATATTTTGTAGAGATTTTTTCGGGCTATCCAACGATATATAGGTCGTCAATGACAGTCCAGACAAAACAAAATGTACCCGATTTATGTGCGGGGGTGTCGATCAAGTCGCGCGCGACGATGTTGACAGAAGCCGCTCCTGCGACGCCTAGCCTCACCTGCTGCCGAGCAAAAGTAGATTTTCGTGAAGCACAGGTGCCATTCTATAAAAGCGGGCGCAAGTCCGGCTTGAATCTGCCATGGTTGGAGAGAGCTTTCTGTTGGAAAAGGCAGGAAGTAAGCGGCATACTAATTACACATTGGAATGAAGCTTCCCGGGCACTTCCTGTTCTTGCTTTAAATTTCAATTATTTGGACCGCTGGCCTAACGACTGTATCAGTGTACTGCGACTGCAAAAATTGGCAGAGGGTGCCCTTGACTTCGCAGTGCAAGTGTACAGCCTATACTTACGAGCTCACTGATTTGCACTTAAAAGTGCATCACATGATTGTATCCTCCCTCCTCTGCGCATACCCTACCTTCAGTCCGATGCTGTACAGTTGGTAGCAAAACTGCTCCTAGAGAGCAAAAGCTGGGGCCTGTCCTGTGGCAGGTGTCCGGAAATTCCCTATTGTCCAGAAATCCCCTCCCTTACCTTAAGTCACTACCTGTAGAACGAATGGGATCCAGATTTTTATGATGAAGCTCTTGATTGCTTGATTTGCGTGGGTTCAAAGGACAACAAAGTGGTACCCATATGCACTGTAGTTACAGTTGCAGTCATGGTCAAAGTCAACAGACTGCACATTACACATAATAGCTATCCTCTCAAGTCCAGTGGCAATCTTTGATTCCCTCCGACTGCAGGAAGTCGATCAAAGAGAGTTGGAACCCTCGGAGGACGCTAAAGCAGAACCTCTCCTCCCTAGGACTTGCCTATGATGCCAACTCCAGTGTCCCTCTCAGACCAACGAGGGAGGAGGGGACAGAGCAGGTACTGTACATCTGGTTCCTGGCCTCATTCGCATTTCCAGCGTCTTGTGCAGGGGCGGAGTCTGGGAACGAGGCTGTCTTGTTCCCAGACCTCTAAGTGTGGAACTGTATCATTTTTGTCTCGGCGGCGAAGCGCCGAGACACAGTGCTGGGTACGTATACGTCTGTCTGTCTGTCCACATAGCTAGAGCGCATGCGCGACGGATTTACTAACTAGTAATGTGCATGTGGCCGCACCCTACTGTGCTAGATTTCAGCAAGAGAGGCTAAAACAGCAAAAAGTCGGATTACAAGGTATACTCAAGAATGATCGTCTGAGGAGCGCCAAGAACGTAGACTATATAAGCTGACTGAGAAAAAGGCAACGGCAAAAAAGGCCTGAACAAGAGAGTCCGGAACAGAGAGAGCAACGACTACAACGACTACAAGCTGACCGACAGAGGAGAGTGAGACGGCTAAGAAGGCAACGAGAAACCACTGACCAACGTAGGCAACGTGTAGCTAGCTAGATGCTCGTAGACTACATCAGTATTCCTCCATTGACAAATTTAGTCTAAGTCTTCTCTTCAAGCCACTTTGTCTGTGTGCTCGCGTATAGCCTCATTCCCAGGCTCCTCCCCCAGCTTTTTGTTGCATACGGTATGCGACAAAAAGCTGGGGAGGAGCCTGGGAACGAGGCTACTCGCGTATATGTTTTCCCGTCCAAGTCAAAGGTATGACCAGTGCGCCTTTCATTGAAGCATGGATAATATAGACTACGTTTACGTAGTCTACATGTATATTATCCATGATTGAAGTTATTATGTGTCTATTGGTGCAGTTAACAAATTGTGACGTATTTGCCTGTTGACACACTGTAAAGTCTTTCATCAGTGCCACAGCATGCGCCAAATTTTGATCTATTATAAATCTCAAAGCTATAGCTAGCTAACGAGCAAATCTTGAACCATCTGTAGTGTCCAACACTTGTATCAGTCTTGCAAGCAAACCGCCGAGACAATTTTTCAAAAAAAGCGTCTTGTTATGTTTGACCACAAGTAGCTGAAGTATTCCTATACACAGGGAATATCCCTAGTCAACTAGTTGGATTATAGAGTGCATTAGTTGAAGAATGAGAGGATGCCATCACTGGCTGTACACAGTGCAATTATCAGCCTGTCAAGGTGTTGCTTGTAGACCTATGGAATCAGCCACCAGCCCTAATCCCCGCTGTTGATGACCAACTATGTTTGTGTTCTTCTGGATAGCTACAGGAACGTGTCATGAATATTATAGGCCTCGTATGGGACTATACTGCAATTCAACAATCAGGTTCCGGATGTGGAAGCGGCGAGACTGCGCGCGCGGAGAAGGAAGGTCTAGAAACTTTGGACCACTTTACTCACCTTCAGCCCTTGTTCACATCTCTCATCTGCAGGTGGTTGGGAATGTTGGGGACTACACAACAGAGAAGAGGGAGAGGGAGGAATCCTTTCCGGCAGCAGCAGTCATCCAAGGTGGTTGAATATTTGTCATCGTGGTTATTTGTCCCATTCCTGGACCAACTGATCTGGGAATGAGGCTGATCTGACTTGAGACTCTGTGACTCTTGACTTCGTCCACCATGCATTATTACACAAAGTGTAAAGAGATGTAGGGATAGCAGAACATTAACAAGGATACAAGGTAGGGACTGAAGGAAGAAGAAGAAATCCAATTTTGGCAGTTTGTCAACTTTCTCGTTCAATACTTTTGCAATACTTTTGTATGAATATAACTGCACGTGTAAACATTTCGAGAAACAGGGGTGTAGCTATAGCTAGAAAATTTAGTTCTGTATGAATCATTGTATTCCTTCCCCTCTGTCTCTTCACTCTCAGAAATGAAGCAGCTGTCCTCCAAAAAGTCTGGCAGGAAGGCGTATCACATGTCGCGTCAAGAGGCAAAGTTTGTTGCTGATTTGGTGAGAAGTCATGGTTCAGACTACCAGGTGGGAGCTCCTCATCGCAGGGTGTTGCTAATTTACTACCGTAGAGACCGGTTAATAGGCGCATGCAGCTATTAAGCGCATAATTTTTAATAAGCACATACTTCCTTCTTGTCCTTACGTATCATTTAATTAGCGCATACGCCTATAAAATGCTGATGTGTCGATTTGTGTTCACGAGTTAGCGAGACACTGCGACAGATTGTGCAGAAGCACCTGGCACTCTCAAAGCTACGCTGGATAGCGAACACAACTCTCGAGGGATGTAGCCTACTACCGTGCACCTCTCCGTTCGCAAGGCACACACTGTGGCAAAATGGACGGCGCAGCCATCGTTTCTGTCCTCGTGTGTAAGTTGAAGAATGTCGCCACCAACATGCAGTACGGGACCATACTCCCTTGTAGATATGATGACATCGCTCACAGCATCTTCGTCAGCTTGCCATGATCGGGATCCGTTGTCGCTAATAAGTGTATACTCATAATAAGCGCATACTTTCTTGCTGCTGCATGCGATAAGCGCATGCGCCTATTAACCGGTCTCTACGGTACGGTATGCTTGTCAGAAAATGGTGCAAGCGCATAACGTGACAGAATTCCTCAATCCAACACTTACAACTTGGATTTAACACACAAAATCTATCCCTACATGTATTAAACCACATTGTTGATCCTCAAACCACCTCCAAAATGGCTACATATTTTATTACTTTGAGGGGGGAAGGGCAGGGGGGAGGATGCCTTATTCCACCTACATGTACTGGCTTCCAATGTCTACAGTTGGTAAAGAGTTGAAATCCCTGTGGAGTAGTGTGGCACTGTGCTACCATAGATAATGGAATACTCACGTATTCTATTATCTATGGTGCTACTGTCATTTTCCTTTGATGCCCGACAATGAATTTAGTGATCTTACTCTAAAATAACTCTACTTGGAATTTCCAGGGAAGCATGTAATCAGGAGCTTATCGGGGTGTAATGTATTTTGTTTTCCAGAAAATGGTCCGAGATAAGAGGAACTACAACCAGTTGACTGAGAATCAGCTGAGGAAGAAATGCAATGAATTTCATCTTTCACCACATGTGACTCTTCTACAGGAACCTGATTGTACACTGTCATAGCAATGTGATGAGTCTGTTATTCTTTTCCCCCCTTTACGAGATAAAGTTATGGGCTGGATGGTCATTGGATCCTGGCCAAGAAGTCGATGTTATACATGTAGACATTTCCCTATTGAGCAAGCTGCCTGGGCTCAAGGTGTGAAAGCATAACATTGTGGGTAACTTTCAGTGTGGAAAAGCACAGAAACTTTGAGGTTCAGGAAAAATAAACTCTTCACCCAGAACTGTTGAGAGCTCGATGAACCACTAATTCTGTAGGTCCAGTGTCCATGGACTCGAGCTTGGTGCTGCTGCTCCGGCTACAAGTAGTTGTCAGCTCCATTACTCAAGCTATTCACCTGCTGCTTCACAACCCGGCCTATTGTTTCTAACGTTAACCCTGCCTACTCTACAGTGTTGCTGTGCAGGGGGTTAGCCTGGGAACGAGGTGTGTAACTCAACTTCAGTGTGATGTAACAGCTATTGTGGCGTAACTGGCCAGTGGCTTCTGGGGCAGTTACACCCTCTAGTACACAGTAATAGTAGATAGGCTGCTAATGACATTCATGACCTACATAATGTGGTCCTCCATGTGCTTTCTGGATGTCCCACATTTTGATTTGGGCCTTTCTCAAGGTCGTTTTCAGCCTCCATGCATATACCCTTAATTTCTGTTACCTCAGGTTGGCTCATGCAGTGAAACTGATCCCCTATAAAGCAGACAGGTGACTCTAGCCATACCTATCCAAGTATCAATTAACCGTCAGAACTTTAAGTCTCCCGGATTTGCCTTTTAACCTGAAATGTGGGCCTTGAATGCCGGAGATGGAGGCCCTACAATTATTTCTGCCATTTATGTCAATAATGCCAGAAATAGCTACCCCTGCCCAGTGCCACCAACCAAGGCCTTTCTATAGCCAAACCCAAACACAGCCCATGCAACAATGATCTCATTGGCTCTACTGAAATTCCAGAAATTCACAGCATGTGGTCCTAAGTCGACAGACCTTGATTTTCCTCTCCTACTGAGTAGCACTCCATGCATGGAGTGCTACTCAGTAGGAGAGGAAAATCAAGGTCTGTCGACTTAGGACCACGTGCAGCACATGCATGGGTAGCTATGAGGCTAGATTTGTGCTGGTCTATGCACTAGGTGCAGAGCATCTGATTAGGGGGAGAATGCACCCAGAATCCCTGACATATATCAACCGTGTGCATGCATGCATGTGCTGCCCTATTATAGTGTAGCTACAGTGTCCTTTCACTCTAGCCTCGTTCCCAGCCCATGCCTCCACCCAGCTAGCTTTCGATCGTCACTTCAGAAAACGGTGCACACCTGGAAACTTTCACTCGATCTGGCAGATTGGGTGTTGATTGGTGAGCTGATTACTGCATTACAAATCATTATAATCAGCCAGTGATGTTCACAGCTACACCAAAACAATCTTTTACACTCGACTTTGAAATACAATACAAAGTTCCAAACTACAAATCACTATACTATGCTAGTCTATAGGACAACAATGTGAACTAATCCTGTACGCATAATTCATGCATAGGACTTGAGGCACTCATCCCGCATTGCTGGAATCAGGCCTTTGCGAAAAGCAATGGACAGCAGCTCATCTGCATCTTTGATGTCAGGATACTGATGTATTGCCCATTTCAGGTAGACCAGAAATTCACTCCAGTCTACAAGGCCATCGTTGTCCATATCGATCGCTTGTAGACCACGTCTAGTGTCGTCGCACTTGAAGCACCCAAAGTATGGAGCCATGAACCCATTGTAGAAGGTGTCAAACTGCAGACAGTCATCACCTTGCACCTCATCTCGCAGATCCCAAGTGTCCCAAATGGCACGCACATCAGCAATAAGGTCCTTTTCATGCTGCGAGTTGAGCTCCATCTTTTCGACAACATCCCTCATTTTTGCAGTGAGCTTACCACCAGCACGATCAAACAAGATGATGAGCCCCGCCTCACTCATGTACTCCTCCTTCCTATTTGAATTCAGATCTTCCAGCATCACCTTTTTCATCTGCATGGCCATGGCCTCCGTGAATTGCTCATCCTCACCAAACAGATTGATCATTCTGTGTTGGATCATGGCCGACGAAGCGAGGGTACTGATCCTTATTGGTCTCTCCTCGCCAAAGAATTCTGCCAGGTCAAACTCTCCGTCAGCTAGACGACCTCCACCTATGCCTCCAAAGTCAAAGCTCAAATCCAAAGCTCGGTCTCCATACACAACTTGCTTCGGGTGAGGATCCCTCCCTGTTGTGATTTGGGTGATGTTTCTTGCAGCAGTCCTCAGATAGGTACACTTGTACATCTTGAGGACTTTCTTGTTGCCCATGCGGATCAAATTCATCAGTGTGATGGCTGAACAGGCATGCCCCATGGCCGCACCTTCTTCACATAGACTAGCCCACACACCGTTCGCACCATTTATCAAGCATTCCAACTGCACAGTATCTCCAATGCCCCATCTCTTGTGCACGTGCGCTAACAGCTTCCCCGACTGCCAGTTGAATTTATCCATGACCCTGCGTATACCAGCTGTCCACGCCCCAACTTCTTCCGGAAGATATTTTCCAGTCGGTTCCTCGTACATTATGCCTAGTGGACGCTTCTGGGGTGGGAGCGATGCGAGGAAAGAAACGACGATGAACACGCGCTCGGGTGCCTCGGACGTCATTGCACTGGGGAGGTCGCGTAAGTTGACCAGAATCTTGCCATCGATTGACAGGTTCTCGAGAGACCAATCAATCCATTGAAGCAAGAGTTGACACACGTCTTCCGTCGTGAATTTCGCATTATCGACAGATTTGTCTGCGAGATCTACTTCGATGATAGGGTTCCGCAAACCGAATTGCTGCATCTTTTCCAAACCGATGGGAAGTGTCTTGGTATCCATGACTCCGTTCTTAACACCTGCGGTGGCCTCCGTAAAAGCAAACAAAGTGCTCTTGTCTTCGCCGCGCTCGACCAATTGCTGGACGAAGCCATCGTCCACGCGCGTCATATGTGAAAAGGAAGCTACCACGATGTTTTTGAACCCACACTTTTTAACTTCCTCGTAAATCTTCCACTTGTTCTCAAGCGTATGGCCACGGAGCTGCCCCACTGTACTCTCACGGATGGAATTGTCAAGTACGAAACAGTCCAGGTTGCAAAGTGTCTCCCTTTTGATCGCCTCCTGTGCGATATCGGCCTTGACGCGGCGTACTTCCTCTTCGAACATGACGGTCGCGCGATCAACAGTAGCTGCCTATCAGAATGGTGAGAATTCATAAATCACTTGCCCCCTTGCAAAGCGCACTGATTCTTATGTGGAAGATTAAGGATGTGTCGTAATAATTATTATACCTTACGTTTTGTGGGGTGATCCTGTAATGTAGCAATAATCATTCTTGTGTAATGGCTCAACTATTAGTCTCGTGCCCAGCCGGAAACGTGTACGGAATATCCGTCTGGTGACTAGTCTCGTGCCCAGCCGGAAACGTGTACGGAATATCCGTCTGGTGACTTTCAGCAACATTCTCGGTCCTCATCGAATATTCATAGCTCAGCTAACCGCCTGAAACCGGACAGAACCGGAAGTCTTACGCATGAAATGATACACGTAATTGCAAGAGAAATTTGAATTTTCTACAACTTCTCGCTCCTAATAAAGATAAAATTGAATTCTCTACGATTTCATTGGCAGTCTGAAATTCCTGCCTAGAAAGTATGAATTTTTAATGAAGACCGAGGCTTCTGCGCAAAGTCGCCAGACCCTCTTTCCCGCGAGGGGTGGGGTCTGGGCACGAGACTATCTGGTGACTTTCAGCAACATTCTCGGTCTTCATTGAATATTCATAGCTCAGCTAACCGCCTGAAACTAGTCTCGTGCCCAGCCGGAAACGTGTACGGAATATCCGTCTGGTGACTTTCAGCAACATTCTCGGTCTTCATCGAATATTCATAGCTCAGCTAACCGCCTGAAACCGGACAGAACCGGAAGTCCTACGCGTGAAATGACATACGTAATTGCAAGAGAAATTTGAATTTTCTACAACTTCTCGCTCCTAATAAAGACAAAATTGAATTCTCTACGATTTCATTGGCAGTCTGAAATTCCTGCCTAAAAAGTATGAATTTTTAATGAAGACCGAGGCTTCTGCGCAAAGTCGCCAGACCCTCTTTCCCGCGAGGGGTGGGGTCTGGGCACGAGACTACCTGAAACCGGACAGAACCGGAAGTCCTACGCGTGAAATGATATACGTAATTGCAAGAGAAATTTGAATTTTCTACAACTTCTCGCTCCTAATAAAGACAAAATTGAATTCTCTACGATTTCATTGGCAGTCTGAAATTCCTGCCTAAAAAGTATGAATTTTTAATGAAGACCGAGGCTTCTGCGCAAAGTCGCCAGACCCTCTTTCCCGCGAGGGGTGGGGTCTGGGCACGAGACTACTCAACTATGGGCTGTCATTCTATGTCTATGGTGTGGGTGGCCCATTAGTCAAATCCTCTAGAAAGTTTATTAAGTTAAGGGTGCGTCTGACCTAGCTATGGCTAGCTGATCATTACACGTTTAAGCATGGATGCATATGCACACTTATGTGCCATGAAACTCATCTTCTAACATCAATTCCTGCACAGCAGTGGAAATAAGATTTGTTAGTTAACCATTGCCTTTGTCATCCATGCAACGGCAACCAATTGAATGTTGAACATCTGCCTGTCTAAACATAGGTGTATTCCCATACCACCAGATATTGTCGCAGTATACATGCATACATGACCAAGGTTCATACATGGCTATCTCCATCTGGGATTGTATGCATTGTGTAGTAGCTATTCTAGGAAAGGTAATCTGTATATCAAGTCAGGAGCCCATAAGCTCGTTATAGCTAGTTTAAGCTCGTTATAGGAGCTCATTATACAGGTGAGCTAGAACAAATTTGCGTGCAGTTTGTTACTGAAAGTGGTAGCTATAGCTGATTGTAGCTACAATCCTTGGTATTACTTCATGAGAACACTGCAGCATTACAATTTTTGTTGAGGCCGCAATCATTGTAATAATCAGGTTGCTGGTTGCCTATATTATAGGATGTTAGATAAGAATCAATAGCAGGGGTACCCCCTTTGGTGGAAATCTAAATGAGATTCAGAGTCAATTCTTTGAGGAATTATCCCTTTGAGGCAATTGACGTAGATCTTTCCCTATAGAGGTGGTTTCACAGTGTACCTACTTTGGGGCAATGAGTAACCCAAGGTGTAGCTAAATGACGTAATTCTTTCCCATGAGCCAGTAATTCTTTCCCATGAGTGACCCATGGGAATTTGTCATGAATTACGTCCTTTTCTAAGTGACCCTATAGATTAGCTACACAGTCTACACTCAAGGTGCAAGGGTACAGCCAAAGGCCATCCAAATGATTCAACAACTGCAGGTGAAGTACGAAGGTCGCGCGCGTTAGTCACTTCCGGATTCCTTTGGTCACGAATCCGTTCAGATCCGTTCCAGTTCTGAATCATTGCGAATGAAAACTTTGGCTGCGCGAACATGCAGGTTGACCTTGCAGGTTGACCTTGCAGGTGAAAAGTGCAAAGTGTATACCATAGCTAACCACTAATTTGATTTGTCACACTGCAGCTCTGCGCTGCAAAGTAAGTGTGAGAAATCTAATTAGTGGTTAGTTAAGGTGAGTTTTGACAAGATGAGTGAAGAACTGAAGCGAGGAGAAGACATCGATGCATACGGCCATCCACGGATCCCATACCGTGGCCACTACGACCCCGATCGCTGTAGGAAGCGCAGGGAATGGGCTGAGAAGTTCGCATCGTGTAACCTCGAGCACACTGGCCAGTGGTGGAAGAACGAGGGAGACCAGGACTCCTGTTCCTGTTTAAAGCTGAAGGGAAACGTCGAGAACCCGATCGGTCTGGCCAAAGTGCCTGTGGGGTTAGTGGGACCGTTGCTGTTGAGAGGGGAACATGTGAACGGCTACGTCCTTTGCCCGTTTGCAACCACAGAAGGGGCGCTGGTGGCGTCTGCAACTCGTGGCGCGACCGCCTTGATGAGGTCGGGAGGGGTTCATGTAAGAGTATCTGAGCAGTGCATGGTGCGCGCGCCGGCTTTCCAGATGCGAAACCTGGTTGAGGCGGAAAAACTGTGGGAGTGGCTGAAGACCAATTTCTCTGCTCTGCAGAAACAGGTCCAGCTATTCAGCCAGCATGCAGAACTGACCGAACTGGTACCACACCGTTTTGGTCGAACCTTGGTGGTTCATTTTCGTTACCGTACACAGGATGCCTCCGGACAGAACATGGTCACAAGCGGTACTTGGCACTCGTGCAAGTGGGTGCTGAGGAAGGTTGAGCAAGAGCTGCCCGACATCAAGGTGATGAATTTCTGGATCGAGTCGAACATGAGTGGTGATAAGAAGATTGCTGCAATGAACCTGTTTCAGACGCGAGGGATCCATGCGCAGGCTGAGGCCTGGGTTCCAGAGGAAATTCTAAGATCTGTCTTGAAGGTATGTATTCGAGCACACATTAACCCTTTAACCATTGGATTTATTTCACCTCCTATATGTATAGGCAATTAAATTGCAATGCCACGTCCCCTTTTATTTCCTGTTTTTTGGGGGCACAGCTACAGACGCAGCGCTAATAGACAAGACCTGTCTGCAAAAAAGCCATTTCCTGTTATTTCGAGGGGAAACCACATTCCTGGTAGCAGCCGTTGCAACCAGTTGCAACTCGCTGGTAGCGCAAGCTACATTGTAAGTATTGCAACTCATTAACACGTATGACCATGCTCAGCTGATCAAATGAAGACAAGATACAGCACTCACAACTTTGCCAGCACAGTGAGTTTCGGCATGTAAGCGTCAGTGAACGACAGCGATCTCGACCGAACATCAAAGAGAGTGCTTGAGCAATGGCTGCCGACGGCAGGACAAAACTCCACCAACGTGAGTTAAAATTGTACGGTTGTGTCACTGCATGATAGCGATCACAATAGTACAGTCAGAATCTTTGTAGGCCATTCCTCAATGTTTTTATAGCACAAATTAATGAGGTGTTGCACAGACAAACCAACTACTATCAGGAGCGCATGAGCCGCCGAAGGCGGCGAAGGAGCGTGCAACTCGCGAATACCCGTGAGTGCCATGTAAATACAAATCTGTAGTAGTAATGACTTCCATATTTGGAAAGCGGAAGCTCATTTAGACGTTGCGTGACGCCTACAGTGCACGTGACTCGTACTTAGCTTTATTTAGTACAGCATTGTTTTGACAGAGCCACCCGCAATGGCGAAGCGTAGACATCGAGAGTGAGCTACCTCGAGCGAAGCGAGTTCTGTTTGAAGAAGGAACTCCACGCCCATCCGAGGGTCGAAACTTCAGCTTGTAGCCTTCAGGAAGTATCTCCCCGCAACTTTCTATGCACCAGGAAGGATTCTCCCATGAGACGCGCTGTCAAGCGGAGCATGACCGTGCTGAAGTTTGCAAGAGCGAAACAAGCAGGGAACCGAGTGTCAGGACGCCCCTGAAGGCTTAATAAAACTGCCCCCAGAAAACTTATGACGTATCCGATTTATTTTCAAACGCGGAAGTACGTAACTAATTTGTATTTACATGGCACGCAAGTTGCACGCTCCTTCACCGCCTTCGGCGGCTCATACTACTATATAAAGGATGCCCCAAAAAGGAAGTGCTGACTAAGTGCCAAACTAATTTTAAAACCACATAATTTTTCATTGGAATACTTCAATCACCATAGTTGCATACAGGAGTGAATGGTAGGGGGTGTGGCCATGATCAGCGGCCCCTTGTTGTAAATTGAAAATGGTGATGCATAATATTGTTGCAGCTCTTGTCAACCCTTTTTAACTAATGACGCATATTCTGCATCATGAGACGTATTCTGCATCATGAGACGTATTGTCACTTCTGGTAACACTATTGGGAGGTTCAGCGTGAATAGGATGGTTGGGACTGGGGGGGGGGGGGGGGGGGGGGGGGGGGGGGGGGGGGGGGTAGGTAGGTTCAACCAAAGGGTGAAAATGGCTCAGCTTAGCTGTGAAAAACCTTTGTCAGAGCTGGGTGTGATGTTGCCTTGTGTTAAACGTAAGTACACTTACTTGGGGGAGGGACTAAGATATTGCTAACGTGTAAGGATAACAGTCCAAAGTACATGAATTAGCCGAATGTTGTAACTGTAACATTACGGTACTTCTTGATCTTCCTCCACCAGATTGACACAAAGGGTTTTCTGACATTTTACGAGCTCACCAAGAACACGGTTGAGAGGTGTGGAGGGCTGTCGTTCAACTCGAATGTGAATAACATTCTGGCAGCTGTGTTTATTGCCACCGGGCAGGACGTGGCGTGCATCGGGGAGTCTGGTTGTGCGCAGGTCATGATGGCACCAGCGTCCCAGGAGGAGATTGAGAGCCAGGGTAGGTGTGAGGCCCTGTCTGCAGGGCAAGGGCTAGGATTCCTCCACACTGAGACCCCCCCAAAGTTTAGACTGCATTGTGTGGTTTATGGGGGTCTCTGAGGGCCTAATAACGCGCGACTACAGTATTGTCTCAAGCAGGTCTCTTAGCTGTTATAGGATGCTACCTATATTCACCGAGGAGCTCTAAACAGCTAATAGACTGCTAGAGTGCAATAACTGGCTTAGACTACATGTATGTTTACCTCGCCCTCATGTAGCGAAGCGTACCCATAAGATCTACTAGTGGAATGCAGGACATTGGAGGGCGAGCCTAGCGAAGTGCACGTGCAGGACATGCATGGAGCAGTTGCATTCCAGAGGAGGTTGGACACGGTCATGTGACCGGCAAATTTATATGGAGGTTTACTATACTGGAGTGCGTTCTCGGTACCTCCGCTTACGAAACGAGTGACCACAAACGCATTCCACTATCTTAACATTAACAGGAGCAGAGCTTAACAAATGTCGCCCAGAAACACTCATTTTAACCTGTGAGCCTCAAGAGTTAAAGGAGAGGTGGCAGGAGGCGTGGCAGTAGCTTGCCCCTCACTCAAGTGCGGGGTAAAACTTTGGAGTTGATTGCCTTTGGGGTCAATTAACCATTATTAATTATTATCCAGAAATAATAACCCTGCCCAAGCAAGCTACCTACACGCCGTTCACACCAAAGCTGGCAATCAAGAGCTAATAATAGGCCAGCCTCAGTGGAGAGCTGGGGAAGACCAGCGAACCAAAGACCTGACAGCCAAAAATTCGGGAAGGGTGGGAGGGGATCAATAAACGGCACTAGCACTGGAAACCCACACTCACAGACAAGCACGCAAACAGCTCGGCTGGGCACGAGGACAGAACAAAGCCAATAACTGCGCATGCGTGAACTTAATCACTTGGGGGCCTGGGGGCAGGCTCATGCCCCACCCCCTCAATAACTACCCCGCCCAGCCGGCACTGCGCTCCAATAATATGCTATTAAACTCCATACTGTGAGTACATGTAAAAGGCATCGTGCATAAAAATGTGCTAGAACAGTAAGCTAGCTAAGAAGAACTGAATGCACTCCAACTGAGCCGCCAAACGGTATAGCCGGCCACATGCACGTCCACGTATGCATGCGCATACTGCACGTGTAAGTATCACGTGTCATCCGATGCGCGTTCGGGGTCTGGTATCGGGATCCTGGGAACCAGACTGTAGCCAGCTAGCTCATCAGTTTGTCACTTTGTGCCGCTTGGTTTGTGGTAGCGCTGGTGTCGCTAGACGCCATGCTTCACGTACCAGTAGTCTAGTAACAGCGCTAGTGACCCGCTGATGTCGATTTTGTGGCACAAGCACCAAGTAAAGTTTTCACTGTGAGCTAAAAACTGGCATAACTCTTGAACTAAACATTTTTATCCAAATTGCTATGTTGATTTTGTTCCTTACGTTGAGCGCTTTCTTTTGATACCTTGATCTCGCTCGTCAAGTACCCGCAGTGCCCGCTAGAACAGCAACAGGCAGACAGACAGACACACACGATGAGTACTAGAACCTCCCCCGCAAGGGCGGGGCGAGGTTAACTACAAGTAGGTTTGCGCATGATACCAGTTACCATTAGAACATCAGTGTAGCCGCTAGCCCCTCTTGGCCTGGCCAGTCAAGCAGGCATACGGCAAAGCTGCGCGTGGTTAGAGTTGGTTGCCACTCAGGCAATGTCTATCCACCCAGGCCCGTAACTCCATCTGCAGGGGATATCCACTTATGGCAGTGAAACGAACCGTGAGTGAGAGAAATACAGCTGGAATCAGCTAAGTCCTCTAGCCTGCGCTGCTATATGCAGACTTGCTTCTGCTCCTCTGCCGTGGGGCCCAGTGGCTTAGTGGTAAGAGCATCTGACTAGTATTCAGAAGGTCTTGGGTCCGAATCCCAGCTGGTCCCAGAATTTTTTTTCTGTGCAAGCTCCCAGAAGCCACCAAACACCAAAACAACCTCAAAGCCTGAGAACTAGTCTGCGTGTAGAATGTCTGAGGCTGACTTCTGAGATAAATCTTTGCAACGCAACTGCAACCACAACTGCTTTGTATCTGTTTTCACTTGAAGCCTTCTACTTGATACTGCAAGTTTACTAAAACTGTGGTTTGTTTTGTGCCCTAATTAGCAGATTTTGGAAAATGATTTTGAATGCCAACCTTGGAATTAAACCAAAAAATTGGCAGATGGATCCGTCACATTTTGTCATGGTTTTTTTGTGGTTTTGGGTCAAAATTCAACCTACAGCAAAATGGACACCATGCATTGGAATGTTCCACTCATGCTGATCAAAATGGTGCAAATTAGGCCAAAATTAATGGTTGAGCTAAGTACTATGCTAGGTATCTTTGGCTAGGAATGAGATACGAGGCTGGGATTTGCACCATTGTGATCAGCATGAATGGCACTTTCAAATGATGTCCATTTTGCTGTAGATTTAATTTTGACCCAAATTCACGAAAAACCATATTATAGCCTTTGGTCGAGTGTGATTTTTGGCAAAAATATGAAACATCATTTTTAGGACATCAGTTGAAGGTTCTATTCATGCTAATAACAATGGTACAAATCCCAGCTTCGTATCTCATTCCTAGCCCAAGATACCTAGCATAGTACTTAGCTGGCTACTTTGTACACCCATCGTCTAAATAGATCCGAATAGTAACTCCTCCCTCCCTCTTCCCCTCCCTCCCTCCCTCCCTCCCTCCCTCCCTCCCTCCCTCCCTCCCTCCCTCCCTCCCTCCCTCCCTCCCTCCCTCCCTCCCTCCCTCCCTCCTTCCCTCTTCCCCTCCTCCCTCCCTCCCTCCCTCCCTCCCTCCCTCCCTCCCTCCCTCCCTCCCTCCTCAGGTAAGGTGACTAAACTCACACCTGCCATGGAAAAACTACAACAGCTAGAGTTGCAAAATGGCACTGTTGTGAAGGATCGTGGTGGTGGGGGAGCAGAAGTAGGGGGTATCTACGTCACACTTGTGCTACCGAGCCTTATCCTGGGAACAGTTGGCGGAGGGACGGCACTTGCCACGCAGAAGGAGTGTCTTTCTCTTATGGGATGCTATGGCAAGGTGTGTTTATCCTATCAATCTGGGCCCCGTGCACAGCGGGTATGAATGGGATTTCAGGTTAAGAAGAAGTAACTATATATCGTCCTAATGCAATGTTTGCTAGACCTCCGCCTTGCGTGCATGTGCACGGCAGCTATGCTGTGTCACACTGATGTGCATTTGTATGCTGTGCATCAGTACACCATAGAGCATCTATTTTTCCCCCACGTGCAGGGAGATGTGAGCCGCCTGGCAGAGATAATCGTTGGGTTTGGTCTGGGACTGGAGCTGTCAACGTTGGCCGCCGTTGCAAGTGGCCAGTTTGCCTCTGCTCACGAGAAACTGGGAAGGAACTGGCCTACCCATGGGCTGAAAGAGGAGTTCTTGAACAGGGAGTTCTTTGCCAACGTACTGGGATCACGAGGAAGGCTTTTGAACTGGAGCAGGATGAGTGTAAGTGGTGCAGTGAAGAGGGCTATTCAGCATTGCAATATGGGAGATTAGATCCTTTTTCCCCTCCCTCCTCCCCTCCTCCTAGCTCCCCTCCCCCTCTCCTCTCCTCCCCCTCCCGCTGTGCTTCCTCTTTTCCCTCCATCCTCCCCTCTCCTCCCCCTTCCGCTCTGCTTCCCCATCTCCCTCCCCTTCACCTCCCCCCTCCCCCTCCCTTTCCTCCCCTTAATTTACTCTTGTATTTGATCACACTGACACAACCCCATACACATTGGACTATGACAGTCTTTATAGGGTACTTGTAGTTGGTTGTAAGTACACTGTATCACCTCTAGCTGCTTGTGTCGTCAGGTGAACACGGGAAACAGCATCCTGTCGGAGCTAACAAAGGCGGAGATGAGCAAAAAAGTGGGCCACTTCGGGTTCAACGTCGACTACATGCACCATGATGGCGAGTGGCATGCATAATACCCTCTCAGCATGTATCAGGCATGAACTTCACATTCACTGCAGTCTGTGATTTGCTACCTCACAGGATCGATACTCGGATCACAATCCTAATGTATGGGCATTAGAATATGGTCAACATGTGTGTGAATTTTGATCACCTCATGACGTTTGAGCCATGTGGGACGCCCTCTTATTAATTATATACCAAAACACGCACACGCACACGCACACGCACACGCACACACACACACACACACACACTCACGCGCACTCACTCACAGGCTCTCCTGGGAAGCTAAGTGTGGTGCTGAAGTCAAAGCCGACAGACGTAGAGACAGGGAACATGATCAACAAGATGGCACAGGGCTGTGGACTCACGCTCGCCATGATCTACGACAGACACAAGATGGAGACCGGATTCAGGTGTGAGGACATTATATTGTACGGGTAGGTCTGCTTATTCCCCTGTCTGAGTTCCAGAGCATACGTACCCAGCCTCATTCTCAAATTTCCTGGAAAGAATGAAAAACCATACAGCTCATATTTTGTTTTTCCCTCCCCACCCTCTTTTCCCCCCTCCTTGCTTCCATCCCCCTCCCTCTATCTTTGCCCCATTCTCCGTCCCCTCCCTTCCTTCCATCCCTCCATCCTTCTGTCTCTCCTTCCGCCTCTTCCCTTAATCCTACTCCTCCTCTCTCCCCTCCTTCCTTCCCTCCCCTCCCATACGCTTATAGGCACTGCCACATTCGAGAGGTGGAAGTAGCAAGGTTGGATAACCCTGTGCTCCAATCCTTCATGCCGGAGATCTATTACACTCTGTGTGAGCCATCCAGGGTAAATTTAAGATGAATACAATCATGCATGCAATAATTCTCTCTCTCCGAGACCATCTGCCTGCTTCATCCCTACTTGCTACCCCCTCCCTCCTCCTTCCCTCCCCCCCCCCCCCCCCCTTCCCTCTCTCCATCTACATCTTTCCATGCTTCCTCCCTCTCCCCCTCACGCCTCCTCCCTCTCCCTGCATCCTTCCTCCCACCCTCCCTCCCTCCCTCCCCCTCATGAGTGGGAGGGAGGGAGGAGTGATCACTCCCCCCTCCCTCCCCCCTCCCTCCCTCCCTCTCCCTCCCCCTCCCCCTCCCTCCCTCCCTCCCTCCCTCCCTCCCTCCCTCCCTCCCCTCGCCCCCTCCTCCTTACCCCCTCCCAGGATGTGTACGCCATAGCAATGGAGTACCTCTCTGATGAACATTACTCTCTGCTCAACACTGCCGATGACATATCAGTCTGGACACTCCCAGACATAAAGGTGTGCTTCAAATAGAACAATGTAGCCCTGTGTTTGTGAGTGTCTGACAATCATCTGGGGTATATACATGTGTCATGGCTAAAATAGAATTCTGTTGCTAGCCCACTGCAGCCATTGGCAGCTGTGGACAGGTCTGTGTATGACATCCACAGGAGGTCACCATTGCCAATTAAGGTAGGAAGCATGGCATCGGCAAAATCGCGCAATTTTGCTCATGAATAATTAATGAGATGACGTCACTCGCATACGGTTATATAGAGTTATTCATCTGTTTACGTTTTCCCATGGCGGCAACCGGAATAAACAAGGGGGGCTTCTCTCTTTGATGCGGCTAGCGGCCCTTTCAAGTTTCAAATCGGTACTCTGATGTGGCCGTGCGGTACTTTGAAGATTTGTTAGAACACTCTTTTTTTTTCTTTTTCTTTTTTTTTACGTAAGAAGCTATTCTGGCTTATTGAATGTATCGATGGGCTATATATCTGAGTGTGAATAGCTAGGTCGAGTGAGCAGAATGTTTGTTGGGCTGCTGAAGTGGCCGAAGAACAGCCTGGAAAGTGAACAGCCTCTGACAGCTCCCTGGCCAAGGTACTCTAGAGAGTTGACCTTTCGGCATTACAGGCCCCGCCCATTTTTGTGTTAGGGCGAATTTGGCTGGTTTGGTAGCTGGACTGGGCTGGTGAGAGGCAGTAGATGTGTGGCCAAAACTCTGTAACCGAGAGGTGAACGTGGAAAAGCATCCCTAGTTTTGCAGAGGTAGGTTGACCTCATGGAAACTGGCCTTGGCTTTGGTCGGTTTTAGTTGGTGTGCGTGGAATTTTTTTTGGAAGCCTAGGGTAGCCAAACCTCTGTTTTTGAGGGCGGCAGTGAGTTTTGGGCTGTAGCCTGCAACTGAGGAGAGCAGGTGGTAAATCCATCCGTAGTTTTTGGGCCTGTTTTGTGTGTGTATTGATGGAGTGTGGGTGGGGCCTTGGAGAGGGTCCAAATTTTCATTTTCGTAGAGGGCCTTAAAATTGAGTTTTAGGGCATTTTCAAGCAGAGGGAGCAGTTTGATGCAAAGCATTGCTGAAACTTGTGTACGCTTTAATGCTGCCCATTTATCCATCAACTTGGTTTCGGAGATCGCGGTACCCATGTTTCCTACCTTAAGGAACTGGAGTACCAAGCAAATTGAAGCAATGCTAGTCAAATATTGCAATTGGCATGCTGTGGTAGTTGTGAAGTTATGATTATGCCACTACAGAGACAAGAAGTAAACTACAGTGTAATTCACCTCCACCTGACAACATTAAATTACGCCAGATCGTTGCATGGCCCACACTATAAAGCATCGAAGGCTTGTCTGCTCCACACAGGTCATCCTGCGAGACCTGGCGAGAGTCCACTCGCAGTACCTCTGCAAGATGGAGTGGCTGTCCTCTCAGCCCTGGCTGGAGGTGAGGGAGGGTAGGAGGATGGTTGCCATGGCTACACTGTGGCGGGCTCTGCTGGATCATGCTAAGTCTGAGTTTCCTGAAATCTGGACTGAAGAGAGGTACGGTGTGTGTATGGGTGTGTGTGTGTGTGTGTGTTTGTGTGCATGTGCGTGCATGCATGCGTGCGTGCGTGCGTGTGTGTGTGTGTGTGTGTAGCATGTTTGCATGTGATTGTACGTGCATGCTAAACGCTGGATGGGTGGGGAGAGCCACCAAAGTGCATTTAAACCCACCACTCCTGATTCACAAAGTGTTAGGATTTATTGGGGTCTGGGTATGTGGTATGCCATATGTTTGTGTGTGTGTCAAACCATCCATCACTGTCTTCTGCCACGCTTGCCACAGGACCAGGGTGATGGACAGTGCCATCACCATCCTCCCTCAAATGTGGCGTGTTCTGGAATCCTCTCCAAGAACCATGATACACAATGACTGCAACCCTCGCAACATCTGCCTGAGGGGAGCCCCTATCCCCATGGTAACCATGGTAACTATTGAAGGAGCACTGCAAACAGCTGCTGTTCACGGCACACCACCATCCATTGCTGCTCCTGATAAGGTACGAATCCTACACCCAAGAACATAACTCCAAACCAGTACCAATAAGGCTGGGTTTGTAATCAGAATTTGGATTAGCTTACAATCGATTCAGGACAAACATTCTTGCAGCATTGATGAATGTGAGCCCTGTTATAGCCCTTCTCTCCCTATCTCTGGCTGGGGTGTGGTTTGCAGAGTATCAGCCTGTGAGTGTGGTCCAGATCCCATTCCACCCAACACGGAATGGGGGGCTCAACAATGCACATATGCAAGCAGCGCTGGTAGTAAATAGCAGAGTGAAAGGCCGAGTGGTCAAGAAAGCTGAGGTGGCTAATCTATGTCACAATCAGTACTGATTACTCTGGCTGTGTAGTGTGCTCTTTTGTGACCTACATTGTCCGGCTCACTCCTCTGTGTACATAGTGGTTTACCATAGCACTTTGTTTTCTTGTGGTTGGGAACTCAAGATATACTATCTCCACACAGACAACCACAGCCGATGCCCCCACCTCTGGGGTGCAGTTCACCCCCTACGCTGACCCCCGTACCATGTGCATGTACGACTGGGAGCTGGCTACTGTCGACGTACCACAACGCGACCTGGCTGAGTTCCTGGCTTTCACACTGCAGCCCTCGACCCCTCTCAAGACGTGGCTGGAGCTCATGGAGTTTTATCGACAGCATCTGCAGTACTACTCTGGCAAGGAGTGTCCCTGGGATCAGTAAGTGTCTGTCCCACCTATCAGGAGTTTACCGATGAAGAGTTTCAATACCAGTACTCCTAGGGTCATTAGGTACTGTAAGAGGTCTCTAGTTCAATGAAAACTTTACGCGTATATTCTAAGGGCCGTAAGGTGTACTTATGAAGCAGCAGGTTAGCTTTGAATGTGGTCTGCAGTTGGATTCTTTAGCCACTTGTCCTCCTGCTTCCAAAATCAGCCATACCTCCTGTTACTACAAGCCCATGTCATTTTAGTACAATGATGGTGATGTAATCAGCTTAATATTAATCCTTCCCTCCTCCCCTTTCCCCTTCTCTGTCTCTCCCTTCCCTCCCTCCCTCCTCTCTTTCTCTCCAGGTTTGTGTCAGTCTTCAACCTGGCTTGTCTAGACTTTGCCATGCAGCGCCTGCTAATGTACACTATGGCACACACGTACAAGGACTACCAGTTCCTGCCTCGAGTGGTCAGGTCACTCTTCAGCTACATCTGCGATCAAATCTCTGCTGGCAGTTTTACCTCACTCATAACACCACCAAACTCTAAACTCTAGCTCTAGTCTTTAGTGTATACACTCTTACTTAATTCGTTGTAATGATTCACCACGTTGTTTCTCAGACCCTTGCCTTTGATTGATCTTTAGTGAGTGGTCCTTACTATAACATGTACTTTAGCATAGTTAACTTGTTTAGCAAAGACTGCAGAATTAAGTTAACTGTTTCTGCAAGGTTGAGTTGGGGGAGAGTGAAAAACAGTGAAGACACGCGGATATAATAGGTGAGTATAAGCTGCAGGTCAAGACACGCTAAGACAGATTATTGCAATGGGGAACGTTGTTTTAAGTCACAATCCTGAATCCATTTAAAATTAGTACCGTTTCGACTCGATCCTGGAAGCATATGAATCCTCCACTAGTCTAGCTCTCATTATTGGTCATTACCCATTATTCATCCACCACGAAATAATTTAAAGGAAATTAGCTACATTACTTTTACTTTTGCTAAATATAATTGCCACACTTGTGCACGTGGCTCAAAATGTTTATAGTTGTGCATGCATACATGTACAGTTAGTTTTGTGTACAATGTATGTGCCATGGCCTACTGCATGTACGTATCACCCTCACGAAGGGTGTTGCTGCATGGTTTCGATTTTCAGTATTAAGTGCCATAATGCGCACCGTTTGTGTCAAAACTCCGATTTTAAGGCATCTTTATAAAACCATGGGACTACACTAATGTTTGCTAAACATCGATCGACATTAAACATCGGTCTGTACCATGCTAATTAGCTAATAATGCCCTATCCTGTAGTAGGACAGCTTCATGATATTAGTACCTATCGTGCAGAAGGACAGTCACAATGAAATGTGGTGTTTCCATGGCATATCCTTGCTCTGTCATGATAAAGGAAATGTCATAATTATTATTTCTCCCAGTGTAAACATCGATTGACATTTACTAAACATCGATAGACATTTACTAGACGAAGTGGTTAATTATTGGTCTGGCAAGCAGGAAGTAGGGCGATGGGTTAGGGCCAAGGCCGGTTCTAAATGCGTGCGCGTTTCCGGTACCTATATACCTAAAGTATGTACTTCCTGCCGGACCAATATCCACATCATTTACTAAATTTTATAAACGTGGGTCTGTGTGCTAAACATCGATCGACATTTGCTAAACATCGATCGAAACATTTACTAAACATCGATCGACATTAATCTACTAAACATTGATCGACATAAATTTTATACTAAACATCGATCGATGTTCGAGTTTGACACAAACGGTTGTAGATAGATGTTTAGCAAATGTCGATCGATGTTTGATAAGCTTATGTGGATTGATGTTTAGGAAACGTCAGTCTATATTAGTGTAGATTAGCCTCGTTCCCAGGCCCGCGCGCCGTTTCGGTTGCACGAAAGAACCGTACTGCAAGCGACGAATAGCTGGGCGGGGCCTGGGAATGAGGCTAAGTGTAGATCATGTGGTTTCATAAAGATGCTTTAAAATCCAAGTTTTGACACAAACGGCATACCATACCAATTAGCTGTATGCAGTAGTTGACAGGATTGTATGGACCTGCCTGTCCAACAATTGAGAAAGATAACTCCTATGAAGCACAACTCCCCATCGTCGGGATTACATAATGATTACACATGCAGTAATTACATACAATATACATTACATCATTACATACAACACACTTACATCATTTGGATCTCTTCTACTTGTGCTTACAGCCCCCTTCCTCGCGGGTGGGTCTGGGAAAACCAGACTATTCGTGCGAGTGGAAGAGACTAGGAACAGGGCTAAGTCGAAAGTACGTCCCCCCAAATTTCGGTTCTACATGCACTTCCTGCCGGACCAATATCCACGTCGGGTATGATATACTGCTGATTGTGTTGACCTTGCAAATTCAAAGTGGGAAGTGCTGTGCACTTGGTGGGTTTCTAATTGAGTTATGGTCAATACTAGTAGTAGTGTACACAGCAGTTTGCTGCACGTGCATTGGTAGCGTTGCTGACCATAACTCAATTAGAAACCCACCAAGTGCTGCTTTGAATTTGCAAGGTCAACGCAATCAGCAGTACGAAGTGGATATTGGTCCGGCAGGAAGCAGGGCAATGGGTTAGGGCCAGGGCAGGTTCTAGATGCGCGCGCGTTTCCGGTACCTATACCTAAACATAAGCAGAGCAATAATATACTCTGACCATAATATTGCTTCTGAGTCGAGTCTAGCAAGGCATGGCGTCATCGTACAGGCAGCTAGTTTACCGTATCTCTCAGCAGATCAGTACAGCGGACCTCCAAACACTTGTGTACATCAGGTTGCACCACTGCAGGCAACTATATCGAGATGAATCAGCCTTGATCGTTCTGTCGAAGCTCGAGATGGATGGCGTTTTCTCTGCCAGTAATCCGGCGGGGTTAATTCAGGTTGCCAAAGACATCGATCGTTGGGATTTGGTGAACCTGGTGAAAGAGTTCATGAAGAGGTCGAAACCGGGGAGGAATCAAGGGCACTTGCTGTATGCAGCGCTACTGGACAGCAGCACGGGCTCTGAGGAATACCAACAGGGTGAGCTAGAGACACCTGCATCATCTATGATAATATGTGAGGTGCCCGGAGGCGCTTCACGGGTCGGCAGAGGCGCGAAGGTTTTCTTCGCATGTTTTTTTAGCGATCAGGAAGCGCTTTCGTAGCATCCCTACGAATTTAATTACCCCGCGCGCGCATGCGCGAAGTGGGGTTAAGCAATCGGTTTTGTCTGTCAGTCTGTGACTCGAAAAAAATTGAAATCTCGCCACATAGACCCTCATAAACCATCGAAATGGAGTCAAACAATAGCAAATAGCAAAAAACTGCTCTGTGTACCTGACTGAAGTCAAGTCGCTCTGTTTCGCTGTATTTCGGCTATTTCCTACTTTTCATAACTATTCATAACATTGGCTCCACCTCTTCGTGACCTCAGAGTCCCATCAAGAACAGGACACACGGTGCATTTGGAAACTTCATGCTTCGAGATGACCGCTAGGAAACAGTGTTTTCTCACGATCTATGTACTTCACAGGCATCGTGGCTATTGTTTCGGCTGTTTTTTCCAGCTATTTCCTATTATTCGTAACATTTGGCTCCACCTCTCCAGTATATACGGTAAGCGGTCACTCCCACACCTTGGATATGGCCATACACGAACACAGTATACGCGATAGCTGTTCGATGCGCATCTGCAGAGATGTCACGTTGATTGTAGCTGCACTGCATGCATCCTGGCCTGTAGACGTTCATGACAGCGCGGGGTATGTGTTCTATGAACACCTCTAGTTTATGTTAGTTTCAATGGTAGGCCCAGAACTAGTACGAGAAACAGATGCCATAACTGGTCTGTCTGGAGTACCAGCACAGCGCTGACCATGCACGAGAATCGAGGCTTGAAGTTTGCCACATTTTATTTGAAGTGGTGCCAAAAAGTGGGGCAGTGCCAGCCCTGCATGATTGGAGGTCAGTCTTTGAGCTTATTAAAGCTATGTACACCCTAGCTACAGGTTTTTGTGCTCTAATCTACACACAGACTTAGTGACCTTACCTCACCCACCATTAATAAAAGTGCTTGTAAAAAAGTGAGGTACATGGATCTCACTGTGATGGTCATAACTGGCTCATGCAATGCTGATTAAATTATTATTGATTGGCCTGATCAGGGTTTGTCCTGCTTGTGAAGGCATAGATAATAGAGGTGGTGAAGGGAAGTCCCTGGGACTCTCCCCACTCCCCACCTCCATTTGACCTCTGCACTGCCCTGTTCACTTGGCAGTGGGGGGAGTCCCTGGGACTTCTATA
Organism: Axinella damicornis; assembly: GCA_963931865.1. NCBI lineage: Eukaryota > Metazoa > Porifera > Demospongiae > Axinellida > Axinellidae > Axinella > Axinella damicornis. Next base: position 17,677,372 of record OZ007509.1, on the reverse strand, counting down.
TCGCTATTGGGTATTCATCTTTTGGATAGCCAGGTGGTGGGTTGAATAAGTGGGGAGAGTCCCTGGGACTTCCCTTAGTGAATGGTCATGTGTACATTTAGTCTAGCCACTAGCCACTAGCCCCCCTCTCCGCCCGGCCGTCAAGTGGGCACGCCCGGCCGTCAAGTGGGCACGCGGCGACGTGATCAAGTGCAATGTTTGCTAGACCCTCTCCGCCCTCCGCGAAGCCGCGCCCGCTAGATCGGCCGGGCGGACAGGGGCTAGCGGCTAGACTGGTGTACATTATATCAGCTATTGGGATCTGGTTTAGCCTGGTGGCTGGGTTTAATCACAGAGTCAGTAGACTCTGTATGTAGGGATACCACGTACACGCAATATGCTAATACAAAAGAATCTCTCCAAATCTTACACTTATAAGCCTTTATAACCACATACCGTTCATCTTCGAGTGTTTTCATGACCAACAAGACTCCTCGCGTCGCGAAAAACCGTCGCGAAAGTACCACACCAGGTACTCGCAAAACGGGCAAATTGTTTTTCTTTCTTTCTTCTTCTTCTTTCTTCTTCAGACAACTTAGCTCAATGTTGCCTCAATCTGTCACGATGGTTTTCGCACGAAACAGCAGCATTTTCAACCGAGCAGTGCAACGTCCCATCGCTTTTTCGCTACCTCCAAGTCTTCACATATCTTTTATCATTGTACATGTATATATGGAAGAAGATCTCTGTGGGGGGGGGGGGGGGGGGGGGGGGTTGTATACTTCACTGTTATGTTCGATCATCCCTCTTGTTTCCTTACTTTTTGCCGTTCTGGTATCCCTACATCTAGCCTCGAACCCAGGCGCGGAGGAGGGGGAAAAGAGCGCCTGGTATCCACTGTTTGCGCATGCACTTAATTTCCCGACATTCCGGGAATCCTGGATAAGACCGCGTCATTCCCGTGGCTTGTTGACGTCAGATACGTGTTCGTTACCGTATCACGATCGTATTTTGTCAATAATGGCGACTTTATTCAAGATGTAGACAAGGCTGTTTCGTACCTTCAGCGACTTGGGTGTGCAGCGATGACGCTCAAACCCCAGCAGAGGGCATCTCTGAAGTGAGTATACGAAGAGACTCTATCTACGCACTGGTTTTGGTAAGTCATTGTGTTATTCCGTTCGTGTTTGATGTGAAGCTTGCCCGAGATGACAGCGTAGTCATTGTAGTCTCATCCCTCATGGCACTGATGACAGACCAAGTTCCAAACATGAGAGTCAAAGCTGCGATCATGTCTTTGTGGTTTCGTTGTGTGGTATGGACGTCATTGTTTACACTTGGATAGTTTTGCGACGTCATCTGCATAAATCCACGTGGTTTTATGTAATAAATAAGCGCATGCGCAAACAGTGGATACCAGGCGCTCTTTTTCCCCTCCTCTGCGCCTGGGTTCGAGGCTATCCTACATCCTGCTACATTTGTAATGTTTTTTATTACTTGTAAAACTTAGCAGTGGGGAGAGTCCCTGGGACTTCCCTTAGTAACTAGCCAGCCGGTAATGTGTACCTGGACAACATTATTGGGGCGAGCCTGAGCGAGCCCCACATAGACGAGTTTGCTGTGAATTTTCCATATATTTATTTATTTCTTTATATCTATCGTACGTCGTGCCGTAAATCACTTCCTGCTCGTATTTTGCGTGTCATTGCGTCATGCGTTAATTCAAACCACAAGCGAACTCGAACAGCAGTGCAACGTCCGAAACGACTGAGACACGAACTGAACGGTCTACCTCAACAAGGATGGAGACTATAGCGCGCGGTGAGGGGCTAAAGCATTTCATGAAGACGGGGAGAGTGCTTCAAGCGATCTCATGTCCTGCATGCAGAGCACATCATGGTGTGTAGCAGCTAACAAGCTAGCATGCATGCAGGCTTTAATACTGCATGCATAGCTATATTAAAACCATCACGGTGTGTTAGACTGCTGCTTCAGCTATTGCCAGAGGATGGGAACTTGACTGGCCTGCGCTTGGTAACACGTAACCCACTGGCTGACTGTGACCAGTCATGACAGATCTGGCATCAGCAGAGCCTGAATAAGAAAGTCGCCCTCCGGTGGCGACAACAAAGACAGAGAGCTCTCCTGGACCTACCTAGCTACCAGACTGCTTCAGCTAACCTGATTCACAGTTGCTGTGAAGTGCACGGGTGTATTTTTAGTGTCATAACTTCTGGTGTGATCTGTGTCCTTAAGTTGTACTATGCTCTCCGTCACATTCTGATGACATGCACTGACAGTCATGCACATCATGTGTGCACATGCATGTGCACATGCATATGCGCATGCAAGTGCTCCATGCACATTCGACAACTGTACTGGCTCAGGCTCGCCCCACAATGTTCTGCATTCGTCTAGTATCAGCTATTGGTATTTGGTTGGCTGGGTTTAATAAGTGGGGAGAGTCCCTGGGACTTCCCTAAGTAGCTAACCAGATTAGGTGAATGGTTATTAGGTGAATGGTCATGTGTAACTGGACAACACTATCATAGACTCGTGTAGGGGGTGTAAGGGTGTAGGGATAAACAAACGGACACACAATAGCATGGTTGGAGCATGGTTGCCACATGGCATGTGTGTTAATTGGAACGAATGGTAAATACTTAGCTTGCACTACCAGCAGCAACTTGCAACAGGGACTCTATATACAGTGGTCCCGAGGACCTGGGACCGGGGACCCAAGGGCCCGGGACCGGGCTTTCATACTCCAGGCAATGATATAACCATGAGTTTGTAGTTGCATTTCTGTCTCCCGTAACAGCTGAAGATCCTCGGATCCCGGGTCCCCGGGTCCACTGTTTATAGTGTCCCCTTGCAACCAGTGTTGAACAGCTATCAGGAGTGCGGGCAAGTGGAAAAAGCGGATACGGCCGGGCTCGGACGCGGATACGGACACGGACACGGCCTCAGACGTGGATGCAGACACGAACGGGAATGCCCGTCTACAATCGTAGGACTGGGTCCTGGACTCAAACCAGAATTCCTTTTTTCAGCCCTTTGCACAGAAGCTAAACATGCTTATTCATTTGCTAAAGTTGCTTGCTTAGCCTATTGAACCATCTCACGTCTTTCCTCGAGTCAGCAGAGGTCAAAGGTCATGTGCATATTATAATGAGCTTCAATGAAAAGATTACAAGAGCATTTATTTAGTGCAGAAAATCCAACTCAACAAATCCTCTATGACTATGGCTGATCGAAGCTCGAAGCTCATTATATGCACGTGCCCTTGACCTCTACTGACTCGAGGAAAGATACGGGCAGCAGCTGCAGCTGCAGAGAGGTGAGGAAGAGTGAGAGAACAGAGCCACGGAGATTTGCATCGCTATCCTGAGTAGATGGAAATTTGCGTTCAGTCAACTGCTCTTGACAAAATCAGGTTATTGTGGCACTGAAATCACCAAAACTGCCTTGTAGTTGCTCCCTCACCTCTTTGAATAGTTGGGTGAATGGGTGCTCTTTTAGGCAGCTAGAGGAGCGGAGCATTGTCCATGTTTTCCAGAACACAAACCAATGTCTAATACACCATGTGTGCAATTGTTTTACCTGCACATGCACCCATGTTGAGTTTCCAGGATGAGAAACTAACAAACAGGTGACAGTTGCAATTGTACACATGGAAACTTATGAGATTGATCACCCCTTGCAATCTGTATGCGGAGTACATAATGTGCTCCTACTCGGGTGTACTAAGGCATGGGCAATCTATTTCACGTCACGCGGAGAATAATTTATAGTTTGCGGAAATATTTATTCATTTAGTGTACGGAGAAAGATAATGGCAGTGTGAACAAACGAGCGGAGTATAGTCTACTAGTGTGTCTCTCTGGTTTTGTACCGTAAGCGCTCTAAATTTGCGCCACTCTAATTCTGCATCATTCTGAAACTAATTTTGCGTGAAACTTTATAAAATTTACCTCGTGTCCATTCTATTGTTGCGTCGCTCCGCGAAGTGTTCTGTGGCTGGGCGCAATTGCGGGTGTAGAAGTGCAAACAGAAGCTGCAGAAAAGTGGCGATGTCATCTGGCATGGTGGATCCTTCGTATGTTCGCTGTCGCTACTTGTAAAAATCAATGGGCTCTAGCGCTACTACCTTTCAAGGTTTCCACCATCCCGCTTGGAACGCACTCGAAGTCCAACGAATCGGCTGAGGTCCTTCTGTACGTGAAAAGAAGACTGTGCATGCAGGTATCTTAGCAGCCATAGTGCTCGAGCTCGCACACGCGCTCTTGTAATTATGCATCACATTTCGCGATTTTTCTGAACCGTATTTTGTAATCTTGCCTCGTCTGGAAAAATAATTATTATTTTGGTGACGCAAATTTAGAGTGCTTACGGTAGCTTCACTTTGTGCTAGTTGTACCCTATACCTTTGGTAGTTGCTTGTGTGACTACGTGGTGCTGCTTGTGTGTGGATTTTGAACGGCAGTATATGCTTGAACTTTACACTGTATGCTGCCGACTGTGTACATGGAAAGTGTTGGAGGAAAGGCGGAGGTGAAGAACGCTACACAAAGTTGTCGGATATGGCTTGGGGGGTTGAGTATGAATTGGCAATAGCAAAACTTGCCACGTGGAAGTGAGTTCACTGTTGATACTCGTTTATGGGCGTGCTTTGTGTCGTAACGCTAACTCGATGTTGATGACCTTCGGTGTCCAGCAGGAGTGTTGTTGGCGGCTGCCAATTCATGTAGATGGTTCTGTGTGTAGCACCATCAGCTGAACATGTACAGAAAGTTTGGTCGCGGACAAAAGTTGTCTTCACCTCCGCCTTTTGTGATTTATTCTTAAATATTGGACAATTGATGTGGGCCGCAATTACTAGCCACGCCCACATATGGGGTTTCCATGGTAATGTGGATATAGCTTGGGGTTTCTATTATATAGGTTTGATCATCTGATTCCTTGTAGTTTACAAAATAGTGATGAAAGTGTACCTGTATGTCTAGAACTCAAATTATATGCCCGACCTGTACCTTAGTTTGCTTGAGTACTCCCTCCCTGTTCCTCCCTTTCAGGGGTGCAACCAGAGAAGCTTTCAGGACTACCACCAGAAAAGGCTGGAATTGAGAGTTCCCTGCTTCAGCATCTGCAGCAGCTGCAGCAGCTGCTGCAGCTGCTGCGGCAGCATTTTCAGGAGCTACATCAGTTGCTGCAGCAGAAGAGGCTACAGCTGCAGCAGCGGAAGGAGCAGCACGAACAGCAGCTGCTGCAGAGAGGTGAGGAAGTGCAAGAGAACAGAACCACAGAGATATTGTATCTGAGCAGGGCTCAATATAACGGTCGGTCATCGGTCAAAATCCGCGCATGCGTGTTAGATGACCACCCATACTTAACGTGTGCCTGTCAAAATGGCCATGCAGTCTAAAATGTTGGAGTGACTGGTGTAGATTAGCAAACCTCAAAAAAAAGCAAAGCACCAAGCCAGTGTGAAAACATCTGAACGGTGGCAGTGGCAGTGCAACGTGGAGTACAAGTCTGCGCTGAGAGCGGGGACTGCGTGATAGAACCCGGTGCTTTAACCGTTTGTTCTGGGCCAGTCAGGCGTTGTGGAGGCACCTGGTGGCATGTTTGAGGACGCTACTGGCCCTCTCTCTGGTTGGACGTACCTTCGCTCCATGCCGATCTGCTTGCTACAAATTTTTGTTTTGTGTTGTTGGCATACTTCGCACCACGGCACAAAATTTATTGATGACTAGTCTCGATCTCGCGCGATGTCTGCAGATCTGGCCCGCGGCCGCGCGCGCACAAGACTAATTAATAGATGACGTAATCTGTGTACTGTCAAAAACTGCACATGCAAAGTAAGTTCTTTTTTATCCACGCATTGTGCATACGATGACAAAGTTGTCTTTCATTGGGAAAAAAAATAAAGGGGGGGGGGGGGGGGGGGGGGGGGCATTTGATAGTGCTGGTAATATCTATGGCAGGTCCGAGTGGTCTGTCATTTCAGTTTACAGTCTGCCATAATGGAAGGTGCACTTGAAAAATTATATTGAGCCCTGCTGAGTAGATGGAAATTAGTGTTCAGTGGTTGGTGCACGTGTATGACGTGTGCATGCCAGCTGTTAGCTACATTAGATGCTAATCAAGATGCTTACTGACTTGGTTCCCCGGCTTAGCACATTCCCCTTGCACAGATTATCTGAACTGTCAGACATTCCGTCATGTATGATATGCAGGATGTGTGAGAGAAATGAATGGTGTGACAATTCCAATTGGCTGTACTTTCATTTTACGACACACACATCCATAAATCCACACATGTATAGATCTTGATGATGAGATGACCCTCTACGCATGTGGCACTCTATCTCCTGGAACTCTGCGGAAGAAGATAACAGGTGACAAGAAAGAACTGAGGTACGTAAGTATGAAGACTGTGTTCGGACAAAGCTATCTTTTGATGCAGTACACAACAAAAAGCTTACAGTATGCTGGGAAGGAGCCTAGGAGCCTTTTGTCAGATACTGTGACAAGCTGAGAAGCTTGGGATGGAGCTATGGGAAATTATCACCAGCACCTGAACAATGTTTTTAGTTTCATGTATTGTTGGGTGCTGTTCCCCATTTCTTCTCTAAATCAACTCTCCCTGAGAGTTTTGACAGCATCAGGTAGTTTCATGACCCCTCTGCCAATGGCCCACTTTAACCCAGAAGTCCTGTAAGTAGCTCCAGAAGACCTTAACTCTGCGCACTTAAGTTAATAAATCCCTTTCAACCCGATAGCGCCCGTATGCGCCCGAAATTTTCACGTGCTTAAACCCCGAGAGCGCCCGTATGCACCCGAAACTGGATTCTGGCTCTTTATCGCCATAGCTACGCGATCGGACTTTGGATAAGTGATTTACGTGTCACAGGAAGTCGAGCGAAGCATAATTAGCTGTGGCTTTCCATAGGGACTTTCCCCACAAATCGTGTTAGAAGTTTACTTGTCGATCGATGTGTACTTAGTGACGGCATATTACAGCTTATATCCTACGAGCAAGTTGTTGTATCGAGTTTGTACTAGCCAGTTAGCTCACCCACACTGGTAAACCCACGGGCTGAATCGATAGGCGAGGATGCACCTTCAAACAGCGAGACGGTCTTGAAGCATAAGGAGGAGGTTTTCCTTTCCGAGTCGAGCCGTTTTGTGTGCTCGTCAGTCGTCCACCATTACGTATTGTCTTGGTCAGACTCGTAATGCAATTAAGTCACATGCAAGTCATGTGTTGCCGCGTGATCGCAAGACGTTTGCGGCGCAAAACAGACAACTAACTTTACGCGTAAAGCAGAACAGCGTGAAGAAGCTACCTAGAGATGCGGAGAGTCTATAGCAGCAGTGACCAACACTGGAGCAAGCGTTGACAGCTAGCAGTCCATATTTCTTCTTGCATCTGATTATCTACTTAGCCAACCACATGTGAAGCCATAATACATGAAAACTTAGAAGGGTTGCTTGTAGTAAGCAGAACTGTCCTTAACCGATTATAAACTAGATTTAATGGAATGCAATCATTCCCAACGCAGAAATAATTAATGTCACGTGATGTGTATTCTTTTATAAAGGCTTTTACTGTGTTTTATAAGCTTCAGAGAAGTCAAACAGAACTCTACTGAGTGAACAAGGGATAGAGAAAGGCTCTGTGCTGTAAATTTAAACTTGTGTATGTTCTTGAGAAGCATTACAGTACAGTTTATACTGAGCGCTTACCGCTAATTGTTTCTGTGTGCCGTCTTTAGCTTTTCTCGTTGACAGCAAGGTGCAGCTGTAGAAGTGCCTCGATATTTACGAAGCCTAAGGTCCGCTGCACCTCCGTAGTTAGTGTTGTATTTCTACTTCCAAGCGTTCAGAAGAAAACGTGGCCAGTAAGTCGGTTTCACGATCGAGGCGATCGACGACCATCTTGGCTTCTGGCACTCATCACGCTCCGCCCGTAGATAGCCTCCAGACAAAACCACATAATTAGTAGGGGGAGGCCCCAACCTAACCACAGACCGGATACAAGAGCTGTGGCTATTTGGCCATGGGCTTTGTAAAGCTAAAGCGTAGCCATGACGCGTATCCGCATCTACCGCGCTTTGCGTAGTGCGCATACGTGACGCGCATGCGCGTCTATCGCCTATAATCGGTTAACTGCACAGAGAATGAAGCTCCTGAAGGTCCATAATAAGCACTAGCGAAGTTGCATTGTTTTTCAGAAATTTATCCATGCACAAAGCCAGAGTTCTTTGCAAGAAGCCTTCCACTTCTTTGGAAGATGCTGTCCAATTCTAAGAAGAAGCCTTCTGATTTCTTTTTTCGGCGAAGGTTCCCCGCAAATGGATGTCGGGAAAACATTCTGAATGTCAGCATCATTTTTGAAACTTATATTGTTCATGACATCCGTGCTGTGGTGAAAACATGCCAGCCTCTCCCCCTCCTGATGTTTTGTCACCACAAAGCAGGAGTCTGTGAATGAGGCTAGCTATTTTCCAGATTCCTTCAAGTAAAAGCAGTACTGCAGTATTCTGGAGAGTACTAACTAAAGGAATCTCAGGGTACGAGGCTAAGTTATATTGTGGTAACTTACATTGGCCAACCCTTCAAGGTAATTCGCTGGCCATCATGTAACTGAGTTATCATACAGTAAGGAGAACTACTTCTTTTCTTAGTGTTTGTGTTCACATTTGCGTCAAGACCCTTGTCAAAGGAGCTAGTTCGCTGGATATCCCTTTTACAAGTGAACCACAACCTTCAGGAGTTAACACGAGTCCTGCCACTGATGTCCATTTGTGGAATTCTAACAGGCAGAGAGTGTTCTCACAGCTTTAGATGCTGAAGTCTTGCTACCGTGGTACAAAGGGATAAAATTGTATATACCCGATAGTACACTTTTGTGTACAATTTAGTAGTGCTAACTTCTAAGGCTTCTGTTTCTCGGGCAGCGATGTCAAATGGCTTTATGCCGCTCCAGGTGATTGGTAAGTACTCTCCCGCTCTGTAACTACCGTAGCTTTGCAGAAGCATGTCTGTCACTCATGAGCCAGAAGCAGTATAATATACCGTAGTGTCCCGCTAATACGCTCCCTTCGAAAATAGTCGGAGCTCAATGATGCCCTTAGCAGACAAATTAACTACAGTTCGACAGTTCTTAGCCTCCGAAGTTGAAGTCTACTCAGTAATTGCTGAGATATGTAACCTACGCAATAATTGCTAACAGGAGTCTCGTGACCAAACTTCAGGAATACTAATGAGTGCGTTCAAAGAAAGCTACCAGAGATGTGGACGAGCAGATGATATGATGCAGGGCCCTATGCTCTTCAAAGGGAAATCTGAGGGCACAGACTTGCAAGGAAGGGTCGAGGTACTTCCATGATGCTGCTGCCACATAAACGAGTTGCGTCAAATACACTTGACATTCCCCATAGGCCTCCCTGCTGCCCTTCTCTGTAGTGGTACCAACAGGTCTCCCCAGCCCCACAGGTGCTTGCTCACATGGCATTTCATGTGGAGGAACACATCTGTTCCATCAGTAGCAGCACACTAAATTCCTCTGCACTGTCAGCACAAAGCTGTATCTAATAATTGTTGTTTTACCAAAACGTGATCTGGCTGCAGTATATATTACAAGATGACAGATTAACTGACTTTTCTCAAAGCCACATGTACACAAAAATGGCCAATTCTGTTGTGTTCACTGAATGCTGCCCTCAATTGTTGTAGCTGAACAACATTGCCTGATTATATAGTTTGTCTGATCGATAAAATACCACTTCGAATTCTACACCCCGATGCATAAACCACACACACACACACACACATGCATACACCACACGGACACACTCGCACACACACATCAGGGAGATGATATTCCAGAAAGCAGACCTTTCAAACCATCGCAAGAAGATGGCAGACATGATGCTCTATAAGATTTCAAGGTTCAAGGAACAGATCTTGAAGGAGGTAGTGACGGGGGAACTGGGAGAGAGAGGAAGAAGGAAGAGAAAGGGGAATATACGATGGAGGGGGGGAGGGGGGAGGGGGAGGGGGGAGGAGGAGGGGGAGGGGGGAGGGGGAAGGGGGGAGGGGAGGGGGGGAGCAGGCTGGTTGAAATGATCGGCCGACAACAATTTCTTGCCAACGAACGCCTTGAAAAAACATTCTGTGCCAAGCTGATGTATATGGAGACTCTGGACTCTGACTAAGGCAGAAAAGACCTAACGGCAGCCATGCAGTCAAAGAGCATAAAATCATGTGGCAATTACTGGGTGTGGCTGCAAGAACATGCCTTTTATCACCACAATATTGGGTCCGGCCGAAACCGGACTGCTTGGCCCCTGTAGTACATGTATCAACTTTTGAGTCTTGGTCTTGCAGTCAGACTGGCTAGCCATGGACTCAGTTAAGTGGTGAAACCATACAAGTATCATGACATGATTAATTTATTTGCCTTCCAGGTATTGGAGAACCCTACTGACTTCCCTTTTTCCACCGTTCTGATCATGATCAACATGCTGGTTTACCAGTTCAGTCTTTTCGTCTACCACACCCACCATTTCCCCTACTACTGTGGATAACACAGTAGTAGGGAGGGACCACCCGCCATCCATGGTCCTTGATTCCATCACCTGCAGCAATTGCAAGGGGTCATTCACCAGAGACAGACCTCAGTGGAAGACACACACTCTGACGCAGAGTAGCCTTGGCACCAGGTCCCCGGGGAACAGGGCCACTCCCAGCTGAAAGATTGAGCATCGCTCTTGGGAGAGTCGTTTGCTTGCCTAGTGTGTAGTAAGGCAAACCCCCTTGACAATTTGAGCAGGAATGTCCATCAAAACTTTTCTATCATCAAATCTATCGTTCATGTAGCATAAGTGGTAGTTTGAGGTGAGTAGCCTCTAAAGTTCATCTTCACAACAATCCTTTTTGCTATTGAGTTTACTTCATCACAACACTGCTGGGATCAGTGTTCCTATCGGCATTATCTTTGTATTGATAGGCTGTACCGTTCCACTTGTCAGTTTAATATGAAAAGATTTATATATAGAGAGTCTGTGCTAGGTAAAGATAATCAAGCGACAAAAGATGGGCATGGAGACCTGGGAATGAAGTGAGGCGCAAGAGGTGGAAAAGCTCCTGGGGGAATATTTGTCAGCAAGGAAGTACTGGTCTTATACTGGCTTCCCAATGCACATGCAATTGGGCCAGTGGATAATAATTATGACAGGTTTCTATGCATTCGTCTTAATTGATTCTGAACCTGAATATATAATACCTAGCTACTGTAAAACTTATTTGTACGTTGCTCCGTGATTATTACAGACAGAATATTATATTGCTGTGTGGGTTAAGCTCCAGAATACAGTTCAGCATGTTTCAAGCTTAAGGATTTTGTACGGAGGTTTTAACAAGTGATATGATAGGTCAGTAATAATATTAAGCATTAATACTTTGTAGCCTCGTTCCCAGGCTCTCCCACGCGTGAATTAAGCGACTAAAAGCTGGGCGATGGGATGGCCTGGTAACAAGGCTAAAGACTCTGTACTAGCCTCGTACCCAGGGCGGTCGGGCCTGGGTACGAGGCTAACTTTGTACATGCTCTCTAAGTCTTCAATCTGTTTTTTTTTCTTTCAGTATATAGCTATATAGTAGGCGAGATAACACCTTGCATAACCAAATCCTAAGAGATATCTCAATTGCCAGTGCTTGGAAATGGGGACACCTACAGTGCCACAAAAAAGGGAAGATAGCTAGATACCCGAATGATTGAAAGTTAACTCTTTACCAACCAATGACTGCAAAAGCCGTCATGAGCTCCCATAAGCCCATAAGAATTTATATGGGGAATTTAATACTAGGCGTTATACTTTAATACAGGGTTTTGCTTCCCTAAGCTGTTTCTTATGGTTGGTAAAGAGTTAATTGCCACTATATATAGCTACGTAGCTACATGCCAATTCACTGTACATGTGCTGATGTACTAGTGAATGGGTCCGTACGTATCTTTGGAAACTCCATGGGCCATGGGTAAGTCCTCAAAGTCTATTTGCACATTGTGACCTATGATGGAGCCACCTAGTCTCGTTCCCAGATGATTTTTCTTTTCGTAATGTAAAGTCTGGCCTGCAAGACTAGGAACCACCACTGTCATGCATGCAGGTTGTGTCTTGAAAATAAACGTACTAAGAGAACTGTGGGAGGATGTGGTCATAAACTGACATAAAGCACTCGAGGCAGTAGCTATACAAGAGAGTGTTTCCGAAACCTGAAGGACACACCATACGACATGCTTCTAAGGTGTAGTCTGGCAATCTCGAAGCTAGCCAAAGAAGTTGTGGGCTGAGATGAACAAATAATGGGGTGACATGTGAGAACACCGATACAACTTCTACAGACTGAAGGGGGAGACCTAGCTAACTGATAGTAGAGAAATAGCGGAGACTATATGTGCACTTCTGGCAGATACCATTAGAGTGGAAGTATGCAAATGTCACTCTGGTCTTGAAAAATGGTGATGAGACGTAAATGGAAAACTATCGACCCATCTCTGTCCTGCCAGTTGTAGCCAAGATCATAGAGTGCATTGTGTATAGCTGTTTTGCTTTCTCCAACAACACTCATTGCTCACACAACATCAGTCCTAATTCCGGCATAACCGCTCCACCCAGAATGTCCTAATCAAGACCATTGATGACTGGAGGAAATGTGAATAGCTACTATCAAATAAGAGTTTATCTATTGATCTAGGAAACATGGTGTGTCCTTGAGTTTCACAGTTCCCAGACCAGATTTCCTAGTCTCGCGGGGCCAGACCCACACGTGTGGGTCTGGCCCCGCGAGACTACAGATTTCCTTACAGGTTATGATGTAGACAACTGTGACTGAGCTGAGGCTCCGCAAATGTCCCCAGTACAGTCGCTGCCCAATTCCCGATCCGGGTTCCGATCCTGTCCTCTCACCGTCACGTGACCTAGTTCTACGTGGACGGCCGGCCGGCGATAGTCTCGTGCCCAGCCGGAAGGGATGGGGTCTGGGCACGAGACTAGCCGGCGATCGCGGACTAGACTAGATCGACTGGAGATGCTCTTGCTTGTGACTCTGCTTGTGGTGTTCCTACCCATTGACGGTGATTATCATAAACATTCTGTATTTTAGATCAGTGCTTTGCAATCCACTGCAGCTGTGCAGCTACTATATACAGCTAGCTAGCTAGCTAGCTAAGACATTGTAAGAGTCCCTTGATGTACATGATGGACCGCGGCCTTTGGGGTGGAAAAAGAGAGGCCTAACCGTGTTATCAAAGTGCTGGGGAAAATGAAAATTCAAGGCGCTAGCCTGCTAAGCTACTAAATTGTTTACAGGCATGAAGTGCACCACCTTAATGATAGATGTAAAACTACTAATCATTCTAGCTTAAGTCTGAAAGGGTGCCTTCACTGGAGAGATACCCTAGAGCTCATATATTAATCTCGTGTAGCCGAACTCTGCAGTGAAAGTCTGGGTATGCAGCTAGAGCAAGCTACTCTTGTTTCCTCATAGGATTGACATCTAGTGCTGCTCTGCAACCTGAAGATGACTCAGCACATCTCCAGTCACAGTTCATCCTCAACTGTAGCGATAATTCTACCGTGCCACAGCTGAAGTCTATCAATCTGGCAAGGTGCATCTCCGGAGCGATATCACTGGTCATAGTGTCATTAATACTTCTCTTCCTTGTGCTCTATAAGGCATACTCAAGCACACTCCAGCGTTTGTTTTTCCATCTTACAATCGTGACCTGCCTGCACGATGTTAGCTTCGTGATTCAAATAGAGCACCAGTTTGAATACCATGGCCAGGCACAATTCTGTGCTTTTGTCGGCTTTTTTGATCTGTGGACCTCCACCATCGTATACAATTTCATCATGGGATAAATCTGCTCTTAGTTTACACAATTTACAAACAGTTCCAAGGCGATCCATTTTCAAGGCTTTCAAACTCGAAGTATCCAAGGCTTACACTGGAGTGTTTCTTAACTTTTGTGATGGTCTTTTTGCCCCTTGCCTACCTATGGCTTCCTTTTACTAAGGGATCTTATGGAATGGGATCGGGACCATCAAGTGCACTTTGCTGGATAAAAGACGTAGAGAAGGACTGTAAGACAATTCAGCCTTACAGCCAAATAGTGTACACCGAAACCTTTCTTATCGCAATCGCTTGCGTACTTCACATCCTGTTTACGATTGGAATTGCAGTTGCCTTTTGTAGACTCGCACACACTTACCGAGGAATGAAAAACAAGCACATCAAGAATGTCAGAGACGTATTGCTGTTGATGTGCTTTCTGCTCACTTCGGTCGTATTTGACAGCCCTGCAGTTGTTTTTCTTTCGGTAAAGATTGGAGAGGACGTCTCTGAAACTCATTCCTTTTGGATGTTTTCTGCAGTAGGACCTCCTATCTCCATGCTGATATACCCGATTGGCTTCTTGTTTTACTTATACTCTGCCAAAAAGTTCAAATGGAGTTCAATCAAGCGAGCAGCAGAAGAGTGGAAAATTTCCTGTGGCTGCAAACGAAAGCAGAAACGAGCACGTTGCGGACAAAAACCTGTGACCCAGAATCTTGTCACCAGCCCAAGTTCTCACCCGGCTTCTGATCCAAGCTACTCATTCTTTGCTGTGCCACACACTGGAACATTTTCGGACACCATCGTCACTGCTAGGGAGAATCAGCCACTTTTATCCCACAGTGACACTGGATATAATGGTGCCCTCCAGTGATGATGTAATGGTAAGTAATGGATTATATTTATAATCAGATGTCAATCGCATGTATGATGCATTTATATAAACAGGAGCGTATGAGAAACTTCCTTGCTGTGCTGGTTGAAAGAGTGTTTAGCGAGGCAGGAGTCGTCATGCAAGCAAACTGGTGCCGACTATACTGTACAGCTATCCAGCATAAGTACTCACACTCATGAAGTTAACAACAGTACCGATCACAACGTCACTGGTTACTGTTGTGCATCCAGCTTGGTTGTACCAGTTGGCTTGCAGTGATTATAGTCCCAAATACTAACCGTGAAACATGCACTAAATTACTGGCTGTGATGCTTATGAGTTCCTGTCACACCAGTGTTGTGGTATCATGAGTATATTGTTTTTACACTGAGACCTGTAACCTAATTATACAAGAGTAAAAAAAACAATGGTGATGTAGGGATAGCAGAACAACGAAGAGTACAGGAAACAATTAGGTATAGGCATCAGTATACGACGCCCACCAATCCACACAAACTCATGCATTTATATATGCATCCAGGGGTTCAAAATGTCACTGTTAGGATGTACGACGTATATATTAGACACACCTCAAATTGAAAGACTGGAACACCAGCGCCTGATTCTGTTGATGACTCTGATTGAACTTACCTGCTGATGGTGAGAAACTAGCCTCGTTCCTAGTCCCACGCCCAGCTTTTGCAATTTACCATACTGCAAGCGACGAAAAGCTGGGCGTGGGACTGGGAACGAGGCTAGTGACTAATAACCTCTGTGTAGCCATATACGAGAGTAGGGGAGGTTGATGATCCATAAAATAGTTTGCATACCCCTAGCAGCTGCAGACAGCTGTTCAGACAAGGGGGTAGTCACTTCTACATATCACCGAAGAAGCATTTGTGACCATGCAGGATCAAGAATCTTTGATAGGTGAAAAATCGTTCTTGATCGGTCTCTTTCAAAGACTTGATTTACAGGGGTTCAAAGGACAAGAACATTGCCACACCTCCTTGATCATTTGATCTTAGTTTGTCTTGATCCAATGATCAGCTCTTCCAAAAAAAAAAAAAAAAAAAAACACGATCGCCTGATTCCATTTTGATCCTGATTGCAAATGTAAGTGACCATGCACCCCTTTCTAGTTATTGGGTGCACACAGGAGGGTTGCGAAGTATTGCAAAAGTAAAGTTGCTTAACAGTTTTCATCTTTTTTCAGACTGGCTATAGTTAAAAAAATTGCGTGATCTGTCACAACGGTTTTGCCTGCAGCATTGTACAGTGAACCGTGCATGCATTGTTTTTTTTACAACTTTGAAGTGTCTCAAGGAGCTTGAAACCACGTACCCACTCAAGAACTAGGGCTTCATTTGTGATTCCATTTGTATGCATGTGCACAAAGCAACTTTGAACTCAATTAAAACTCAAGACTACCCTGCATGTGTGTGGGGTTAAATTATGCCTGTTGGGCATGTCGGATTTGCTGTTGTCTTTTGTAGACTCGCACCACTTACCAGGGAATGAAAAATAAATGTCTTAAGAATGTGCAAGAGTATTGCTGTTGATGTGCTTTCTGCTTATTTCGGTTTGTGCTTGACTGCCCTGCAGTTGCATGTGTTCGTTGCTGTGAAGGTTGCAGAGGATGTCTCGGAAGATTATATGCCTTTGGGGCATACTCTGTAGTAGGACCTCCAATTTCCATGCTGATCTACCCGATTGGCTTCTCCTTTTCTTATAATATTATTCCCTCAAGAACTTAACTAAGTCAATCTATCGATCTGTAGCTGTAAACAAGGACAATGACCTGGTACGCAGACCCTTATCACCAGCCCAAGTTGTCGCTCACCTGTCATTCTGAGTTCCACTTTCTTTGCTCTACCATGCATACACACAAGCATTATCGAATACTGAAGTGACGGTTAAGATCTGCCACTTGTATCCCACAATGACACTGGATACAGTAGTATCGACATACAGTGAAGTAGTATTTTGTGTGTGTTGTTATGATGTACGTTATAATTTGTATACGGTTGTGTTTTCTGAAACAATAATGTACCCCGGGACTGCGGCTTTACATCCCCTCCGAAGGATGAACAAGTCAGCATGTGATGAAGTAATACTCTACCTGCACTGGTGCTTGAACAGTGAGAAAAATCAGTAGTTTCAGTTGAAGAGTGTCCCCCCCCCCCCCCCCCCCCCCCCCCCCCCCCCCTTCAGTGATGATGCATGGCATCACCTGCCCCGTCAGTAATATGGCCCATGCAGGACTTGCATGAAAACCTACTGCACTGGGCCCGGGATGCAGCGTTCCAGGGATATCAAATCAACTGAACTGATGAGAAACCACATTCTAGTACATTCATTATGACGCGCAAATTTGGTCAGTCGGACACGCCTTATTGGGGTTTTTTTCTGGAATGATGGAGCTCCCGATCCTGTCGGTGATTCTGATTTTGGTGTTCTTACCTGCTGATGGTGAGAAACAGTTACTCGATAATAACGTGTAGCCAAGTCATTTGCAGTTCACTGTAGGTACCTACGTAGATATACTCTGGTCCGCGGGGGGGGGGGGGGCAGACGTTCTCGAACGCGTAGTCCCCACTGGATATACCGTAGCTGTGTCGCCATAAAATTATACATAGATATACGAGAGGGGAAGGATTGAAACCGGTTGATGATTCATATGTGTAATAATAGCTAGCTATAAACCGAAATCTAGCAACAGTTATAATTAGGTTGGCCTCAGTTGCAGATGACTTCATCCCCCTTAACGGGGCAAGCGGCTGCTACGGTTCACTGTTATGCTATCCTACGGACATATCGCGGACAAAACTGACCTTCCTTGACCATGAGTGGTGGAAAGGCAGGCCTAGGGTTGTATCTTTCTTCAGCCATTGCGGTGCAGCCTTCAAATTCTGTGTACAGTAAACAGGACAGGGCGTTCCGCTATGATACTAAGTAATATGGGGATAACCTGAAATCAAATTAACAGCCCGCAGAGGGGAAAAAATGTATTGGGTGCATGATTGTTTCCCCATCCGATTGCATGTTTATCGGATATGCCTTTAAGTGACAATGGCAGGCTACTGGGCACCAGTCATCAGTGGTGAGATGGGAGGTGTACTGTGTCGCTACAAGGTATTGCAACAGGGCCGAGTGGCCAGCATCGTTTATAATTAACTACCGCCTTCTTCACAGATGGCAATATGCAGCATGGCAATGATTAGCTAGTTACACTTCGAAGTATGTATTATTGCTATCTATATAGTACGACTACATTGTGAGTAACCTGCGTATTGCAGAACTCTTCAACACGAATTGGTGGACATAGCTAATGCTGGACATAGCTACCTTTCCGAGTTGTACTTGTGACCTTGTCCTTGTGATTAGTAAGTCGAACCTTCTTTGTACCGTCCTGTTGACTATACCATGACTCATTATCATACCATATACCCTGCTAGCTGGTTGCAAGAGCCTTTGCATGCCACAACTATTGCTAATGAAGTGTAGAAAGTCACTGTTCTTACACTGGATTTAGTGGTTATGGTATAAGCATACAAAAACTTGCTGGCCAATGTGAGAGCAAGGAAAACCAATTGCAAACTGATCACCTATACGTGTGCGTATGTATGAATATGAATATATTATCCTTGACCCCACAAAGTACAACTATGCAATTGCTGATACGTGAATATTGTAAGTTTCAATACATGAATATTTGCATATATATCTATAGGTGGTAAGTATCATCACCATGTGACTGTCATCCCAAAGATCAGTAGGTGGACACCATGCAAGATGCAATAACAATTAATAATTGTGCGTTCTTTCAGGTGTACGCGATTCACCTGAAATAGTTCACCTTCAGGAGGGACTGGTTTCTCCTTTCTCCAGGCCCTCATTAGCTATATACCATCGTGCTTAGCGGCAACAAAAAAAATTAAAACAGAAGAGACGGTTGCAAAACTTGACAATGACTCGACTTACACTGTATATGCTTGTGACTGCCATGGTGTTTGTCAACTGTTATGAGAGCCTGGTCCGTAACAAGCATCCGACAATGTCTCCATATGGTACAGTAATGATAGGCTTGTTTCATATGCTACACCATGCATTACATTATCATATCTAGATTTGTGTCAGTATGTATTCTCCTGCAGCTGAGATACCTCCACTTGGGGATTGCTGTGCTTCCTGGAATAAGATTCCAATTCAGAGAACGGTAGCCATGACAACCTCGCTTCACTGTACATTGTGTATAAAATCGGAAATGCCCATGCAACCCTCCATTGAGTAGCTAGCCAGACCTTGACTTAGGCACACTATAGATATACAAGGGGGTTAACATTCATGTGATGCTTTAGCTACTTAGAGTATATAGGTCATAAAGTCCTATAATTTGAGTGGCATTTTGCACAGTCTAGCTACTCAATGGTATGGTGGGCGCAATTCATGAGACTAAGTACGGCACTGTGCTGTTGTTAAGATCATGCTAGCTATAGCATTAGAACTGAAGTTAAAAGTCCTGCATAGTCATGTAAGTATGTGCACTGTCCCCTTGTTATACATGTGCACACATACATTATAGATTTAGCATCTAGTGCTACTCTCCAGCCTGAAGATGACTTGGAATATCCCCAGTCACAGTTTAACCTCAACTGTACCAACTTTACTGTGGAACAACTGAAGAATATCGATCTGGCAAAGAGTATCTCCGGAGCGATATCACTGGTGGTAGTGACGTTGATACTTTTTTTCCTGGTGTTCTACAAGGCATACTCAAGCACACTCCAGCGTTTGTTTTTCCACCTTACGATTGTGACCTGCCTACATGATGTTAGCTTCGTGATTCAAATAGAGCACCTGTTTCAATACAGTGGTCAGAAACAATTCTGTGAATTTGTTGGCTTTTTGGATATGTGGGCCTCCACTATGGTCTATAATTTCATCATTGGGATAAACGTGTTCTTGGTTTACACAATTTACAGACAGCTCCGAGGTGATCCGTTTTCAAGACTAACCAACTCTAAGTATCCGAGAATTATACTAGAGTGTTTCTTCACTCTACTGATGATCTTTTTGCCTCTTACATACCTATGGCTGCCTTTTCTTAAAGGCACTTACGGAACAGGGTCGGGAGGATTAAGTGCATTTTGTTGGATAAAAGATGTAGAGAAGGATTGTAAGACAATTCAGCCTTACAGTCAAGTAATATATGCTGAAGCCATTCTTATCGCAATCGCTTGCATACTTCACATCCTGTTTACAGTTGGAATTGCTGTTGCCTTTTGTAGACTCGCACACACTTACCGAGGAATGAAACGTAGGCATCTTAAGAATGTCAGAGACGTATTGCTGTTGATGTGCTTTCTGCTCATTTCAGTTGTGCTTGACAGCCCTGGAATTGTTTTTGTTGCCGTGAACGTTACACTGGATATCACTGAAAATTATGCCTTTTGGGTATACTCTGTAGTTGGGCCTCCAGCTTCCATGCTGATCTACCCGATTGGGTTCTTCGTTTACTTGTATTCACTGAAGAAGTTAACATGGAAGTCAATCAAGAGAACAGCAGCAGAATGGAAAGATTCCTGTGGCTGTAAATGGAAGCAGAAACGAGTACATTTTGGACAAAGACATGGAGTGACCAAGACACTCATCACATACCCAAGCTCTCACCCAGCTGATGATCCAAGCTCAACATTCTTTGTTGTGCCACACACAGGAGATGTTTCAGATACTAGTGTGACGATTAAGGAGGATCAGCCTCTTGTATCGTGCGTTGGCACTGGATATAGCAGTGTTAGCAATGATGAGCAGTGAAATCTTGTAAAGTTGTGATCGCCGCCTTGTATTTGTTGTGTTCACTGTTACAGAGGCATCTCTATACTGAACGTACATGAGGCTTAGTGAGGAAGGCTGAAGATGAAGTACAGTTCCAGCACATGTACAGCCTCAATCCAATCCATTGTCTTGTATACACAAGGCCAGTTGTTATGCATGTCATGGTCAAGTGTGTACATGATAGGGGGACATAAAGTATGTGTACTGCCAGTGTATAGTGGGAGCTACATGTATACATGTATGTGACTTGTATACTTGTTGACCGAGGCATCAGCACCATATATAGGTGCTTTCATTTTGTATAGAGTCATTCTAATACCACCACTTAATTGTCGGAGACATGCATGACACTGTATTCTATTTATTCTGACTCAACATGAACTAGTTGGGGCGGAGGCTCAATGAGTTAGCTGGTGATTATGGATGATCACGTTCTCCCCTCCCCATGCAGGATGGGGAGGGGAGGAGAAGGGGGCGGCATACATGGCTCATCCTATTATAATCCACATGCAAATTGGTGGTATCAGTATAACAGCAACCTTGCCGTAGCTGCAGAGTGTCCTCCCGACCAACGTACTGCTGGTTGACAGCCACCAACACCACACTCCTGATTATGCTGATGCTGTGGACGGACGGACGGACGAAGGAATGGTACCAGTAGGGAGGGATGGTCGGACAGAGTGAGAGTACACATCCGGCGCCGCCCCTCAATCAGAGCCTTCTGATAGCAGCGTTTATACGTTTACAGTACATCTGTCTGCGTACGTGCTTGGCGCCGCCCCTCAATCAGCACTGTCTTGTGCACGTGGTATAATTATTTACAGTCAGCAAAATCCAGCGGTTTAATTTCAAGAATGGCAACCTACAAGCTGACCTACTTCAACTCCAGGGGAACCGCCGAGCCCAGCCGTTTCGTCTTCGCGCAAGCTGGCGTCAAGTACGAGGACGTGCGGGTTGATCATGCAGGAGAGCAGTGGAAGGAGCTGAAGCCCAACACACCGTTTGGCGTCCTGCCCTTGCTCGAGGAGGACGGCAAACAGCTGGGAGGGAGTACAATCATCGCGAGATACCTTGGGGAGAAGTTTGGGCTCGCTGGAGAAAACGCTTTCGAGAACGCCCAGTTAGCGAACGTCGTTGACGCCGCCATGGATCTCCTCCAAGAGCTCGGCATAGCTTGGTTTGAGAAAGACGAGGATAGGAAGCAGAAGGCGACGAAGAAACTGAAAGAGGAGTCCATTCCTACGAAGCTGAAGCAGTTTGGTAAGCGAGTTGCTGGTAACGAGAACGGCTTGCTGACAGGGAAGCCCACATGGGCCGACTTCTTCCTCTACATGACCCTGGATTTTGTGATGATGACGGCCGGCAATGAGGTCCTGAAGGACTATCCAGGACTCACCAAGCTACGGGCATCAGTTGAGGCTCTGCCTAACATCGCCAAGTGGATCAAGGAGCGCCCCGTCACAGATAACTGAGATCACAAGCTGGCATTTTGCTAGGAGCTGCTGCAGTTCAAATCCATTATCTTGGTATTAGACCAACTTAATCATTTTGTATGATAAGATGCTACAAAATGCCCTTACTTATGTTGGCTATGAATGGCTATGAAACACCTCTTCTGAATTAACTACTGTTGGGGCAGAGCCTCAATTAATTAACTGTTGATTACAGAGGACGACTTCACATGCCACATGACAGGTCATGTAACTTGTCCACTGTGTTAAAAATGGCAGTCCCCTGGTCATGGTATACAATCAGCAGGGAGGGAGGGAGGGAATTTCTCACCATATAAATTATAATAACTACTCGTAACTGATTCACTAACATCTGCTTAATAGGATTCATATGTTTTTCATCCCTCCAACTGACAATACATTCCGCATGGACCAATGCCTGGTAGGAAATGTGATCCTTGAATTTGATGCAAACCTGCCCAAGGAGGCTATAGTGTCTGTTGATGTCCACAAGAATGATGCTGGTTGATAGGATTGATCTTGAGTGCAACACCACTCGATGCACCGCTTCACTGTCATCTTTCTCCAAACTCTCCTTCTTCCTGGCTGTTGGTGGGGAGAGGTGGTGGCTGAGGACAGAGACACCTCCAATGTGTAAGTGGATTCCCCCTCCCTGCATTCCACACCTGTTCACTGTGTATGTAGATTTGTGGTGGCAATGTTCTTGGGTTTTCAGTGATGCCGGAATGTAACCCCTTCTGTTCACACATCAGGAGAAGAGAGATGCTCTTGGGTACCTATTGTTTTCTGTAATGCCTTGTAATTAGAATGTAAACCTCTCACAACTCCTGGTTTTTGATGATGTAATCCCTAAGAGACCTGAAACACCACTTACATTTGCTTCTTTTCTTGACTGCTGCCACTTGCATTTTTTTTTCTTGGATTACAGTTCTCCTATATAACAGAAATACAACAGATAGCTAGCTACATGTGAAATTGAACACATCCAGGTGCTAGCCTAGCTAGTTCCCAGACCCTAACCCTCGCAACCACTTACTTTCTCTAGGACTGGGGTAGCTAACCTTCACTGCTCTCCGTACCTTGTAACCTTCCTCAAAGTCTTCATCCTCCTGATGTGAACAGATCCCCTGGAATAGCTCCAGCAGTAACCCCATCACCCATGGGTGTGATTTTATGTAGCTATGTAGATTTGTTGTGGCAATGCTCTTGGGTACCTATTGTTTTCTGTGATGCCTTATAATTGGAATGTAAACCCCTCTGTTCACATCAGGATGAAGACTTGGAGGATGACCGCTCGGAGTATGAACTCCACCGAGCAGAAAAGGTGGCCAAAAACAAAAGGGTCCTGCTTACCCTAGGCTTAATAGTGTGTGTTATGCCTTCTCTCATGTTAAATTTGCATTATGTGCATGCATGTACCGTAATCTCTCAGAAATATGCCCAAGGGTGATGGAATTTAGTAACTTACTATTCCAGTGTTTGTGTGGACATACCTTCAAATGATAAATGACCATGTGCAACGGGTGTACGTATTATCAGGAGCTACTGTCGGGAGGTTACGGTGCTATATACACGGGGATTGTGCTTGTAGATTTTCAAGTTCTTGATGTAAATTGCTTCCTAAGTAGATTCATCTGACTGTATACATCCTTTTTGCAGGCACCCCTGGAGGACGAGGATGCCATCATTGTGGCTCGGCAATGGCTGATTCGTGATGGAGTAAAGGGGGTGAAAATAACGATGGAAGACATTGAAGATGAAATTGCTTGTCTAGGACTAGAGAGCCTGCCCAAGGGGAATATTAGGATCCGCTGTGCGATTATACACCTGGGGAACGAACTTGTAGTTAAGAACTACGTAAAACTTAATAAAGTTGGAGGACTTCAGCCTCATGATGTTGTGATAGATTTATAGTTTTGTACATGTAACATGCATGGCCAGCTTTCAACCAGCAGGGCATTTTTGTTTTTTTCCGTATGCACTTCCGTATGTCACTCTCATTCATGGCAGAGGAGCAGAACACAAGCTGCATGATTATACCAGCTCCAGGTATTGTGCGGAGGCCTCAGCTGTGACTCCAATTGATTCTCTGGAGATAACTGAAGTCCTCAACTCATGGATCGAGCCACCTGTGGATGGGGTTGCGGGCCTGGGTGGGTTGACTGTACAAGCACATTGCCTGATCAGTGGATACTCTTCTCCGACTGCCACAGCCTCTGACGTTCGGTCCAGTTAGAGCATCTGCATGACTCGTATTCGATTCCCAGCTGGGCCTAGAATCTTTCTGTGGATTAAATTTCTCTCTCTCTCCCCCTCTCTCTGTCTCTAGATCTCTCTCTCTCTCCCAGCATCACTAACTAGCTACTACTAATAGCATGTACTATAGCAGTCTCGCCGCATCTGATTGGTCAGTCCGCTAATTAGGATACCGTACAAAATATCGTATTGCGGCTGCGGGACGATGGAGCGCATGGTGACTCTGATTGTGGTGTTCTTAGCTACCGATGGTGAGTTTGTTCATGGAAACGTGATAACATCCTGGGGTGTTGTAGCGAAGTTCTTTGCGGTTTACTGCTAGCTACGTAATAGTCTGGAAAAGCCAGACCGAGCGCGATAGCGCTATAGCGGGCAGACCAGTGACGCAATGGCCGACTACGCGCGACTTGGAGGATATTACCAGTCAATTTGCCATTTTGCCTTAGATCTGGTTCTCTCGGGTTTTCATCCTCCAAATTTCACACACTGAGGACAGCCGTGACAGTCATTCAAACCACACCCTGACTCGTTAACGAGTAAAGATGCGCAGCACTATAGAATGGGCATCTAGTGCTGCATGCTCTGCAGCCCCAGTCAAAGTTTAACCTCCTCAACTGTAGCATCTTAACTGTGGAACAACTGAAGAATCTAGGGGTATCTCCGGAGCAATATACCTGTTGACAGTGGCATCAATACTTCTTGGTGTTCTATACAAGGCATACACAAGTAGCTACACTCCAGCATTTGTTTTTCCACCTAACGATTGTGACCTGCGTGCATGATGTTAGTTTTGTGCTTAAACTAGAGTGCCAGTCTCAATACCACCGTCAGAAACAATTCTGTGAATTTGTTGGATATGCGTGCCTCCACTATCATGGTCTATACTAGGTCCACAATTTGCAGGCAGCTGAGAGGTGATCCGTTTTCAAACTCTGAGGCTTACATTGGAGTGTCTCTTCACTAGTATGTACTCTACTGATGATCTTTTTGCCTCTTACATACCTATGGCTGCCTTTTACTAAATACACCCTGAAATTTTACAATCGCAATTGCTTGCATACTTCACATCCTAGGACTGGCCATTGCCTTTTGTAGACTCTATAGGACGTTCAGTTTCCATGTTGATTACCCGACTGTCTATTCTCTCAAGAAGTTAAAATGGGGGTCAATCAAGAGGGCAGCAGATCTGGAATACCTCCTGAGCATGTAAACAAAAGCAGAACGGAGTGTTCTATATATTCTATGAAAAGTGGCTATGCTAGTGACAAAAATGGTGCTTGGCAATCCAATCTTCTGTCTTACATTGCAATGTCTGCAGATCATATCAGGCAGCACCATTCACACTGTTGTCTGACTTCTTTCATCCCTTATCAGTGGCAGATCTAGGGGGGGGGGGGGGCACCTGGGGCTGGTGCCCCCCCCCCCCCCCTTTTGCTTCTCCATCACTTTATTTTCCTCCTTACTAACTTGCTGCCGCTACGTTGCAACTCTTGGCCTGGCCTCCTCAGCTCGCAATACTGTGCGTTGCCTGAAACAGAATGGCTTGGGAACGAGACCATGATCTAGTATACCCCTCCGTGTACGTACGTATTACATTCGTGAGCGAAATTTGAGCAAGAAAGAAGCTCATGCATATGGCGGCCCCGGGACCTGCAATCCTCGTACATCTGGAACTTGCAGTGTGTAATATATAGTGCCCCCCCCCCCCCCCCCCCCCCCTTTACAAATCCTGTATCCGCCCCTGCTTATCACCCTCAGAAGAGTCCTTTATTGCAGATTATGGGTCCTACGTAACTACATGCTATTAAATATGCATGTATCCTGGCCTTTGACCCCAGAGACTACAAAGAGGGGCACCTGATAGCCTGGTTATGAATAGGATAGTGAGTATAACTATAATGTATAGCCAGTTCACTCCAGCCCACTCCCATCCACTCCAGTCCAGTGAACACTGTTCACTGTTATTTTAACTGTAAGTGCACATTGAATGTGCACTTACAGTTGTGATAACAAGCCACAATAGGTATACATATCCTGCCACAGTATCATGATAAGGTGTATTCCAAGAACACCTATACGTAGCTACCCACAACTATTTATCATGGGTCCCTCATCTGGGAGAAGGCTATATAATTATGCTGTAGTTACTGTTATTGTTGTTGAAGACATTGCTGAGTTTGCGGGTAATACATGTACAGCCTTTTGCTGATACTTTTGTACATGTCCTCTAGGGGCACATGCTGTCACTAGATCTCTGATTCTAAAGATACTGCAGAGCTCATGAGCAGAGTATATATAGCGTAAAAAGCGCAATTGGACTTTCATACTGTGGTCATGGAGCATGCCTCCTATAACCAAGTTGATAGCTATAAATGGGCAACATTCATATATAAATGCCTTGGCACCAAACTGCTCCCTCTGCTTGATAATGCCTACAACTCAACTTCAAGGCCCTGTGTTAAATGTACATTCTCCAGCTATAAAAAGTAACATGGGGTGTTCTAGTTAGCAAGACCTTTGGGGTGTTCACACTTCATGACAGACGTAGCACCCCACTTTTGATAAAGATGAGGGATGCTATATGAGTAAGTGAAAAATGTGGATACGGGCTGGCTCGGACGTTGACATGGACACGGATTCGGACGCAGACACGAATGAAAATGGCATCTATGCAATCACTGGAATGGACTCCTGGACTTCATAAAATGCCCTTTTCAGTGTAGGACAGAACCTAAACATGCTTGTTGATTCACTAAAGATGCTTCCTTAGCCGTGTTTCATGTCTTTCCTCAAATCTGTAGACAAAGTGCATATTCAACAATGAACTTCGGCCATTGTCATAGATAATATAGGAGTATTATTTCTGTTTGCTATGCTTCAGGCTGAAGTTTTTGGTTTCTGCACTAAATAAATGTTCTAAACTTTTTGTTGATGCATGTGACCCTTGACCTCCAACTTGAGGAAAAGACATGGAAGATGCTTTAATAGGCTAATTTAGCAAATACTGAATAGCACACCTTCCAACTCACCCTCATTATGAGGGTACGTGACACCTTCATTTTGCAGTGGTCACCCTCTCGCCATCCTAGTACATGTTATCACTTAGTCTTGTGCCCAGACCATACCCCTTGTGGTCTGGGCATGCACAAGAGGAGTCTATTTACACCATCACAGTATGGGCCAAGTATGTAGTAGTAAGTCTTCTTCCCGTGAGACTAATGACCGAATCTGGAGCCATCTGAGCCCCAACAGTAGCTATAGACTGTCTTGCCAGGAATGGGGGGGGGGGGGGGGGGGGGGGGGGGGGGGGGGGGGGGGGGGGGGGGGGGGGTTGTGTGTACGCAGCTATTGTAAAGTCATAGCTAACACTTTTTTTTTCCTTATAGGATTAACGTCCAGTGCAGCTCTGCTGCCTGAAGATGGCTTAACGTACCCCCAGTCACAGTTTAACCTCAACTGTACCAACTTTACTGTGGAACAACTGAAGTCTCTCAATCTTATAAGGGGTATCTCTGGAGCAATGTCGCTCTTCACACTGGCATTGATACTTCTCTTCCTGGTTTTCTACAAGGCATACTCAAGTACACTCCAGCGTTTGTTTGTCCATCTTACGATTGTGACATGCCTGCGTGACGTTAGCTTCGTGATTCAAATAGAGCACCAGTTTGAGTACCGTGGTCAGAAACAATTCTGTGAATTTGTTGGCTTTTTTGATCTGTGGACCGGCGCTATGGTGTATAACTTCATCATTGGGATAAACGTGTTCTTGGTTTACACAGTTTACAAACAGTTCCGAGGTGATCCATTTTTGAGACTATCGAACTCTAAGTATCCGAGGCTTATACTTGAGTGTTTCTTCACTCTACTGATGATCTTTTTGCCTCTTACATACCTATGGCTGCCTTTTACTACGGGTACTTATGGAACAGGGTCGGGAGGATTAAGTGCTTTTTGCTGGATAAAATATCTCAAGGATGACTGTAAAACAATTCAGCCTTACAGCCAAATAGTTTACACTGAAGCCATTCTTATTACAATTGCTTGTATAGTTCACATCCTGTTCACGATCGGATTTGCTGTTGTCTTTTGTAGACTCGCACACACTTATCGAGAAATGAAACATAAGCACCTTAAGAATGTCAGAGGTGTATTGCTACTGATGTGCTTTCTGCTCACTTCAGTCCCGTTTGACAGCTCATCAATTGTGTTTGTTATGATAAGGATTGGAGGAGATGTCACTGAAACTGAAAGTTATGCCTATTGGATATATGCTCAGATAGGACCTCCATTTTCCATGCTGATATACCCAACTGGCTTCTTTCTTTATTTGTATTCTCTCAAGAAGTTAAAATGGGGGTCAATCAAGAGAGCAGCAGCAGAATGGAAAACATCTCGTGGCTGCAAACGAAAGCAGAAACGAGCAAATATTGGACAACAACCTGTGACACAGACCCTAATCACTAACCCAAGTTCTCACCCACCTGTTGTTCCAAGTTCCACTTTCTTTGTTGTGCCATACACGGGAGCATTTTCGAACACTGATGTGACTGCTAGGGAAGATCAGCCACTTATATCCCACAATGACACTGGATATAGTAGTATTGTTAACGAACATTGAGGTAGTATTTGTGTGTGGTGTTGCGATGCACAACATACTTTGTACTGTTGTATTTTCGATTAATGTGGCCCCTGCTAGCACTGTGAAACATGAATATAAACTTACCAGGACTGAATACAAGTGAAAGCAAAACAAATTCTCTAAGGACCAAATGATGCATGTGACTATGCAGGATTTTTACTTTCAGTTTTAAGGCTATAGCTAGCATAATCTTAAGCATGATCTAGCATGATCTTAACAATAGCACAGTGCCGTACTTAGTCTCATGAATTGTGACCATGCCTTAGGCACACTATAGATATACAAGGGGGGAAGGGACTAGGTTAACGTTCATGCGATCCTTTAGTTACTTAGCGTATAGGGTCAGTGAAGTCCTATAATTTGAGTGGCATTTTGCACAGTACTTGCTATATGGTGGGTGGCATGCAAGTTGCATGTGGTCACTATACTTGCTGTGCCATGGGTTGACAGGTGTTTCCCTGCTGAAGTAGCTATATAGTATACACTTGATCATGAGGAAGTGAAGTTGAACAGTTGCACTTCAAAAGATTCTTCAGTTCCTCACTGTAGCTTTATACTTCATAATACACATCCTCAGTCCAAAAACATGCATGGATGGTACTGAGTGAGGATGGGTAATGACCTTTCACCTAATTCTGAAGAAGTTAACATGGAAGTCAATCAAGAGAACAGCGGCAGAATGGAAAACTTCCTGTGGCTGTAGCTAAATGGAAGCAGTAACAGGTACATTTTGGACAAAGACATGGAGTGATGCATGCCACGTATAATAAGCACCTGTCAAACCACATGCAGCGTGTAGCTAGTGAGTTATATGTGGCTAGAAAGTGCAGATGTGACTTCAGGGCCACAAATAATTAGTCACCAACTTCCAACTCCAGTTATACACAGGACCAGGCTATGACATTAATTTTGTTTAGTTGGGCTTTAGCTAGTTGTGGTGGTATTAACAGGTTAGTATGCATGTGGGTTTGGGAAAATGAGTTAGTGGCATGCACACCCACCGCATCTGGCCCACAAGAAAGGTCTTAGTTTCGAATCCCAGAATTTGGGTTCCATTTCTTTCTCTCAGCATCACTATGGAGTTTCAAACAAGAAAATGCTTGTTGCCAAGTGACTCGTACTACTATCCAAACATTGGACACTGCTATCCAAACTTTGGACACTACTAGACAATGATTTAGGCCGTGCAACGTGTACTCTCTTCGTAATTGCACACATCTACCGGTATTGGTCAGTCGGCTAATTAGGATATCGCGGAACGTTATCGATGTCTGCATGCAGTGTACGATGGAGCGCAAGATTCTGCTAGTGACTCAGTCTCTGATTGTGATGTTCTTACCTACCCATGGTGAGTTTGAAACGTAATAACATCCTGGGGTGTTGTCGCTAAGTTCTTTGTAGTTTAGTGTAGCTAGCTAGCTACGCGGCATAGCAGCCTGAGACTCGCATAGCCTCGACTATGCGTGTGCTGTGCGAGGCTAGTCTAAAGCCCACGTCAGTCTCTATGATACCCAGATAATGTTCTCTCTGGTGGTTTTTCATCATCCATATCATTGCACACAGGACAGCCAAATTCGTGATTCAAACTACACCCACTCATCAACTAGTAACTTGAACGCTGGAATTCAAGGCTATGCAAGATGAGGAGACTGTTTTCTGGGCCCATTTACGCTTAGCAAGAGAAATGGCCAACCCGTCCATGCTGTTTGCACTCTCCGGATGCATCCACCCCCCACCCACCCTGCATGCCCCACCCACCCTGCATGCCCCACCCTTCGGCCCTTTCTGCTCAGGCAGAACCGGCTCAAAGTCCCATGATAATTATATGCATTACTGGTTGTTAAAGGGTTAAAGTGGGTCCTTCCGGCATGATATGCCTTGTAGTGCATGGTGTTGTTGTTAGCTGAATCATTTGACTGCAGCAGTGCACTCTTTACTACAGGATTGGCATCTGCTCTGCAGCCTGAAGATGGATCAACATACCCCCAGTCACAGTTTGACCTCCTCAACTGCAGCAATATGACAATGGAACAACTGAAAAGTCTCAATCTAGCAAGGGGTATCTCTGGAGCAGTATCCCTGTTGACAGTGGCATCAATACTTCTCTTCCTGGTGTTCTACAAGGCGTACGCAAGTACACTCCAGCGTTTGTTTTTCCATCTTACGATTGTGACCTGCGTGCATGACGTTAGCTTTGTGCTTCAACTAGAGCACCAGTTTCAATACCGCAGTCAGAAACAATTCTGTGAATTCGTTGGCTTTTTGGATATGTGGGCCTCCACTATGGTCTATAATTTCATCATTGGGATAAACGTGTTCTTAGTTTACACGGTTTACAGACAGCTCCGAGGTGATCCGTTTTCAAGACTTTCGAATTCTAAGTATCTGAGGCTTATACTAGAATGTTTCTTCACTCTACTGATGATCGTTTTGCCTCTTACATACCTATGGCTGCCTTTTACTAAGGGTACTTATGGAACAGGGTCGGGAGGATTAACATTTTGCTGGATAAAAGATGTAGAGAAGGACTGTAAGACAATTCAACCTTACAGTCAAGTAATATACGCTGAAACCTTTCTTATCGGAATTGCTTGTGTACTTCACTTCCTGTTTACAGTCGGACTGGCTATTGTCTTTTGTAGCCTCGCATACACTTACCGAGGAATGAAAGATAAGCACCACAAGCATGTCAGAGATGTATTTCTGTTGATGTGCTTTCTGCTCACGTCACTAGCATTCGACAGCCCTGGAGTTGTGTTTCTTTTGGTAACAGTTGGACAGGATGTCAATTACACTGAAAGTTATTCCTTTTGGATGTATAGTGAAGTCGGACCTCCAATTTCCATGCTGATATACCCGACTGGCTTCTTCTTTTACTTGTATTCTCTCAAGAAGTTAAAATGGGAGTCAATCAAGAGAGCAGCAGCAGCATGGAGAACATCCTGCGGCTGTCGACGAAAGCAGAGACGAGTGAATATTGGACAACAACCTGCGACGCAGACCCTAATCACTAGCCCAAGTTCTCACCCACCTGTTATTCCGAGTTCCACTTTCTTTACAGTGCCGTACACTGGAGCATTTTCGAACACTAACGTGACTGTTAGGGAAGATCAGCCACTTATATCCCACAATGACACTGGATATAGTAGTGTCGTTATCGAACAGTGAAGCATTATTTTGCTTGCATCATTGTGATACTGTTACATGTACTGAAATGCTATGGAATGTGGCCCCACATGGAAATCCCTTCACTCTAGATCTCACAGTGCTGAGATGGTGCTAATAAGCCTAGAGATTGTATTGTGTTTAGCATGCATGTGTCCAGATGACAACTTGGCCAGGGGGGAGCATGCATTTGTCCAATACTGTCCATTTATGGAGATTGGTGAGCCGCTATTAGCTATAGGACTGTACTAGAAACTATTAGCATAGTGCTTACTGTTTTGTGCATATAATAATTATACCTATCGAGGGGCAACCGCACTCCTGGTAGCCGCGTTGCAACCGGTACGCGGTTGCAGCTCGACGATAGCGCATAGGTATTGCAACACATTCCAATTAACGCACATGCCACGTGAGGACCATGAGCGCTCGCGTCGATCGATTGAGCTGAGTCAGCAATGGCGGCCCAAGGAGATGGAGAAGACAAGAAACTTGTTATACAGCGCTCACAACTTCGCCAGCACGGTGATTTTTGGCATGTAAGCGTCAGTGAACGGCAGAAACTTCGCGTGCTTTTCCTAGGAACGGTACTGCCACCGGAAGTCGGCGCGGAGAGAGCGCTCGAGCAATGGCGTCCACGGCGAGACAAAAGCGCTCATACCTCCACCACTAAGGTGAGTTTCAGCTCCAAAATTGTACGGTTGGGACAGTGCATGATAGCGATCATGAAGGTGTAGTCAGAATCTTCGTAGGCCATTCCTCTCACTCGAACGAGTTATTTATATTATTTATATTACGCGGCACAATTTTTCCTATACCAGGAGTGTAATGTTTTAGCTACCATGCACCGTGGCATATAATCATACGAGATTAGTTAGCCTAATCTCCAGTCCCCTCAGGCGCCAGCTGGCTAAAACCAAAGCGGAAGTGCATCTTAGTAAGGTCTTAGTCGGTTAATTATTCATTGTCCTCTGTCCTACATGCACCACGCGCGCGGAAGTAAGCGACTGAGCACGCGCACACAGTGGGGAATTTTGCCAGGCGTCACCAGCTCTTCATACGTACTCTAACCCGTACTAATTAATTGAACAACGCATCGTCTGTGCGGAACGATGGAACGGCTGATTCTGCTGGCGACTCTGACGTTGTTACCTACCAATGGTGAGTTCGTTCATAGTATATAACGTAGACTAATAATACCTGGCTTTCGGTGTACAGGTGTAGTCTAGCGTAGGCACTCTAGTCTCGCGGCCCCGCGAGACTATAGGCACTCCCCATCGACTACCAAGACTGTGGCTATGCGAGGCTGAACTATTCTATAGTGCGCTACTACACATTAAAGCTGGCAGTGTAGTACGCAGTGGCATTTGTATATACTACTCATAGACTGCCATGGTCCACAGTGAAGTTGACTTTATAAAACAGCCCTCTTTTGTTTGCTGTGTGGGTATATACTGCTAGGTGATTTCGGACTGCTGTAAGGCATTCTCCCATGTGCAGAATTTTCCACGGGCACTCCAAAGTATCCACTAAAAGAGGACCCATCTAAACTCACCTGGCAGTATCCAGCACTGAGCGAGTTTTGTTGTTAATCAATTCACGTTTCGCTGTGTGCTGCACTATCTTGCACCTAATCTGTAATTAATTAAGTAATTACTACCTTACTTCCAACCTGTGGTGTTGGTGGCTATAACAACTGCAGCATTGCAGTAAAGGCTCAAGACTCTTGTTTTCCTCATAGGATTAACGTCCAGCGCTGTTCTGCAGCCTGAAGATCGCTCAGCATACCTTCGTTCACAGTTTAACCTCAACTGTACCGACTTTACTGTGGAACAACTGAAGTCTCTCAATCTGGCAAGGAGTATCACTGGAGTAATATCCCTGGTGGTAGTGACATTGATACTTCTGTTCCTGGTGTTCTACAAGGCCTACACAACTACGTTGCAGCGTTTGTCTGTCCACCTTACAATCATGTCATGCCTGCACGATGTTAGCTTCGTGCTTCAAATAGAGCACCAATTTCAATACCAAGGTCAGAAACAATTCTGTGAATTTATTGGCTTTTTGGATATGTGGACCTCCACTATGGTATATGATTTCAACATTGGGATAAACGTGTTCTTGGTTTACACAATTTACAGACAGCTCCGAGGTGATCCGTTTTCAAGACTTTCCAACTCTAAGTATCCGAGAATATTACTGGAGTGTTTCTTCACTCTACTGATGATCTTTTTTCCGCTTACATACCTATGGCTGCCTTTTACTACGGGCACTTACGGAACAGGGTCGGGAGGACAAAGTGCATTTTGCTGGATAAAAGATGTAGAGAACGACTGTAAGACGATTCAGCCTTACAGCCTAATAATATATGTCGAAGCCACTCTTGTCGCAATCGCTTGCATACTTCACTTATTGTTTACGGTCGGATTTGCTGTTGTCTTTTGTCGACTCGCACACACTTACCGAGGAATGAAAGATAAGCATCTTAAAAATGTCAGAGATGTATTGCTGTTGATGTGCTTTCTGCTTATTTCGGTCGTGCTTGACTTCCCTGCGTTCATAGGACATGATATCAATGGAACTTATGCCTTTTGGATATATACTCTAGTAGGAGCTCCGACGTCCATGATGATATACCCGATCGGGTTCTTGTTTTACTTATACTCTGTCAAGAAGTTCAAATGGAGCTCAATCAAGCGAGCAGCAGAAGACTGGAAAACTTCCTGTGGCTGCAAGCGAAAGCAGTATTTGAAACGAGTACATTTTGGACAGAAAGCTTTGACCCAGAACCTTACCACGCACCCAAGTTCTCACCCAGCTTCTGTTCCAAGTTATTCATTCTTTGCTGTGCCGCACACAGGAGCATTTACAGACACTAGTGTGACTATTGAGGAGGATCAGCCGCTTATATCCCACAAGGACACTGGATACAGTAGTATCACTACTGAGTACGATGGGCAGTGAGCTATTCACTCATTGACTGAGCAGTGAACTGTGGGCTATTCACTCATTGACTGAGCAATAAACTGTGGGCTATTCACTCATTGATTGTATTGTAATGTTCTTTTATCAGGGTTGTTACATCCGTGGGTTCGTTTTCAGTAACGCCCAGTGTATAATAATTACAAGCAAAGCAAGTGTACAACGATAATATGCAGCAACCAATAACCCAGCCACTTATATCCCACAATGACATGCACTGATATAGTAGTACGTGTCATTATTGAAAAATGAGGCATTATTTTGTATGTGTTGTCGTGATTCTTTACTGTGGCCCACAGGGAAAATACCCTTCACACTCACAGAACTGAGGTGGTGCTAATTTATAATTTTCATTGCTTCATGAATTTACTTGGCAGGACATGTAGTGTGTAATCAGGGTTATGAATACATTAGTATGTAGTGCTTGCTTTATAGTTAGATTTTAGCTAACAATCCTGCTGGAGAGGGTCTTGACATGAGGCTCACCCAGCTTCTGTTCCAAGTTATTCATTCTTTGTGTTGCTGCACACAGGAGCATTAATTAGACACTAGTGTGATCAGCCTCTTATATCCCACGAAGACACTGGATACAGTAGTATCAATACTGAGCAGTGAACAGTGAGATATTTACATGTACATGTTTACATGGTAAATGAACAACTAGCATTGGCCATCCCATTTTAGTAACAGTGGTGTGTCATTTCCCAGTTGGAGCCTTGTACTATTTCAGTAGTTGGAAAACCATGCAGCTGCAAGGGGTTGGCTAATGTTCTGCTCCACCGGGTTTCATACAGGATATTGACATTTTGCTGGGGGTGGAGATTTTTATGGGATGGTAAACTGAAGCACGTAAATCAAAGCATCTGCTCAATGGAAGGCCTACTTGGGGTGAGGGCAGTTGATGAGAACATAGCTGTCCACCAGCTGGCATATAATTATACGAGATTAGTTAGCCTAATCTCCAGTCCTCTCAGGCGCCAGCTGGCTAAAATTTAAACATACACTTGATCACGAGGAAATGAAGTTGCACTTCAAAAGATTCTTCAGTTCCTCACTGTAGCTTTATACTTCATGATACACATCCTCAGTCCAAAAACATGCATGGGATGGTACTGAGTGAGCCCATGCATGATTTCTTTCTCTCAGCATCACTATGGAGTCTTGTTCATCCAAACAAGAAAATGCTTGTTGCCAAGTGACTCGTACTACTATCCAAACATTGGACACTGCTATCCAAACTTTGGACACTACTAGACAATGAATTAGGCGTGCAACTTGCACTCTCTTCGTAATTGCATGCAATCTCACCACATCTACCGGTATTGGTCAGTCGGCTAATTAGGATATCGCAGAACGTTATCGATGTCTGCATGCAGTGTACGATGGAGCTGCTGGTGACTCAGTCTCTGATTGTGATGTTCTTACCTACCGATGGTGAGTTTGAAACGTAATAACATCCTGGGGTGTTGTAGCTAGCTAAGTTCTTTGTAGTTTAGTGTAGCTAGCTACGCAGCATAGCAGCCTGAGACTCGCATAGCCTCGACTATGCGTGTGCTGTGCGAGGCTAGTCTAAACCCCACGTCAGTCTCTATGA
Organism: Axinella damicornis; assembly: GCA_963931865.1. Taxonomy (NCBI): domain Eukaryota; kingdom Metazoa; phylum Porifera; class Demospongiae; order Axinellida; family Axinellidae; genus Axinella; species Axinella damicornis. The sequence goes on along the minus strand of OZ007509.1, from coordinate 17,640,668 downwards.
TACCCTAGATAATGTTATCTCTGGCGGTTTTTCATCCTCCATAATATTGCACACAGGACAGCCAAATTCGTGATTCAAACTACACCCACTCATCAACTAGTAACTTGAACGCAGGAATTCAAGGCTATGCAAGATGAGGAGACTGTTTTCTAGGCCCATTTACGCTTAGCAAGAGAAATGGCCAACCCGTCCATGCTGTTTGCACTCTCCGGATGCATCCAGCCCCCACCCACCCTGCATGCCCCACCCACCCTGCATGCCACACCCACCCTGCATGCCCCACCCTTTCCCCTTTCTGCTCAGGCAGAACCGGCTCAAAGTCCCATGATATAATGCATAATTATATGCATTACTGGTTGTTAAAGGGTTAAAGTGGGTCCTTCCGGCATGCCTTGTAGTGCATGGTGTTGTTGTTATTTGAATCATTTGACTGCAGCTGCAGCAGTGCACTCTTTACTACAGAATTGGCATCTGCTCTGCAGCCTGAAGATGGATCAACATACCCCCAGTCACAGTTTGACCTCCTCAACTGCAGCAATATGACTATGGAACAACTGAAAAGTCTCAATCTAGCAAGGGGTATATCTGGAGCAGTATCCCTGTTGACAGTGGCATCAATACTTCTCTTCCTGGTGTTCTACAAGGCGTACGCAAGTACACTCCAGCGTTTGTTTTTCCATCTTACAATCGTGACCTGTGTGCATGACGTTAGCTTTGTGCTTCAACTAGAGCACCAGTTTCAATACCGTGGTCAGAAACAATTCTGTGAATTTGTTGGCTTTTTGGATATGTGGGCCTCCACTATGGTCTATAATTTCATCATTGGGATAAACGTGTTCTTAGTTTACACGGTTTACAGGCAGCTCCGAGGTGATCCGTTTTCAAGACTTTCGAATTCTAAGTATCTGAGGCTTATACTAGAATGTTTCTTCACTCTACTGATGATCTTTTTGCCTCTTACATACCTATGGCTGCCTTTTACTAAAGACACTTATGGAACAGGGTTGGGAGGATTAACATTTTGCTGGATAAAAGACGTAGAGAAGGACTGTAAGACAATTCAACCTTACAGTCAAGTAATATACGCTGAAACCTTTCTTATCGGAATTGCTTGCGTACTTCACTTCCTGTTTACAGTCGGACTGGCTATTGTCTTTTGTAGCCTCGCATACACTTACCGAGGAATGAAAGATAAGCACCTCAAGCATGTCAGAGATGTATTTCTGTTGATGTGCTTTCTGCTCACGTCACTAGCATTCGACAGCCCAGGAGTTGTGTTTCTTTTGGTAACGGTTGGACAGGATGTCAATTACACTGAAAGTTATTCCTTTTGGATGTATAGTGAAGTCGGACCTCCAATTTCCATGCTAATATATCCGACTGGCTTCTTCTTTTACTTGTATTCTCTCAAGAAGTTAAAATGGCAATCAATCAAGAGAGCAGCAGCAGCATGGAGAAAATCCTGCGGCTGTCGACGAAAGCAGAGACGAGTGAATATTGGACAACAACCTGCGACGCAGACCCTAATCACTAGCCCAAGTTCTCACCCACCTGTTATTCCGAGTTCCACTTTCTTTACAGTGCCATACACTGGAGCATTTTCGAACACTGATGTGACTGCTAGGGAAGATCAGCCACTTATATCCCACAATGACACTGGATATAGTAGTGTCGTTATCGAACAGTGAAGCATTATTTTGCTTGCATCATTGTGATACTGTTACATGTACTGAAATGCCATGGGATGTGTGAGATGGTGCTAATAAGCCTAGAGATCGTATTGCGGTTAGCATGCATGTGTCCAGATGACAACTTGGCCAGGGGGGAGAATGAATTTGTCCGATACTGTCCATTTATGGAGATTGGTGAGCCGCTATTAGGTAGGACTGTAGCTACTAGAAACTATTAACATACTAGTGCTTTAACTGTTTTGTGCATATGATATACCTATTCCATGGCATAATTATACGAAATTAGTTAGCCTAATCTCCAGTCCCCTCAGGCGCCAGCTGGCTAAAACCAAAACGGAAGTGCATCTTAGTAAGGTCTTAGTCGGTTAATTATTCATTGTCCTCAGTCCCAGTTGTAAATACATGCACCACGCGCGCGGAAGTAATTACTAGTACACCACATGACTCGACTGAGCATGCGGTGGGGAATTTTGCCAGGCTTCCATACTTTAACCCGTACTAATGTAATTGCGCATGATTGACAATCGATCAACGCATCGTCTGTGCAAGTGCGGAACGATGGAACGGCTGATTCTGCTGGCGACCCTGACGTTGTTTATACCTACCAATGGTGAGTTCGTTCATAGTATAACGTAGACTAATAATACCTGGCTTTCGGTGTGCAGGTGTAGTCTAGCGTAGGCACTCTAGTCTCGCGGGCCCCGCGAGACTATAGGCACTCCCCATCGACTACCAAGACTGTGGCTATGCGAGGCTGAACTATTCTATAGTACGCTACTACACATTAAAGCTGGCAGTGTAGTACGCAGTGGCATTGTATATACTACTCATAGACTGCCATGAAGTTGACTTTATAAAACAGCCCTCTTTTGTTTGCTGAGTGGGTACTGCTAGGTGATTTCGGACTGCTGTAAGGCATTCTCCCATGTGCAGAATTTTCCACGGGCACTCCAAAGTATCCACTAAAAGAGGACCCATCTAAACTCACCTGCATGGCAGTATCCAGCACTGAGCGAGTTTTGTTGTGAATCAATTCACGTTTCGCTGTGTGCTGCACTATCTAATCTGTAATTAAGTAATTACTACCTTACTTCCAACCTGTGGTGTTGGTGGCTATAACAACTGCAGCATTGCAGTAAAGGCTCAAGACTCTTGTTTTCCTCATAGGATTAACATCCAGCGCTGCTCTGCAGCCTGAAGATCGCTCAGCATACCTTCGTTCACAGTTTGACCTCAACTGTAGCAATTTCACAGTGGAACAACTACAGTCTCTCAATCTGGCAAGGAGTATCACCGGAGTAATATCTCTGGTGGTAGTGACATTGATACTTCTGTTCCTGGTGTTCTATAAGGCCTACACAACTACGTTGCAGCGTTTGTCTGTCCACCTTACAATCATGTCATGCCTGCATGACGTTAGCTTCGTGCTTCAAATAGAGCATCAATTTCAATACCAAGGTCAGAAACAATTCTGTGAATTTATTGGCTTTTTGGATATGTGGACCTCCACTATGGTATATGATTTCAACATTGGGATAAACCTGTTCTTAGTTTACACAATTTACAGACAGCTCCGAGGTGATCCGTTTTCAAGACTTTCCAACTCTAAATATCCGAGACTAATACTGGAGTGTTTCTTCACTCTACTGATGATCTTTTTGCCTCTTACATACCTATGGCTGCCTTTTACTGAGGGCTCTTATGGAACAGGATTGGGAGGACAAAGTGCATTTTGCTGGATAAAAAATGTAGAGGATGACTGTAAGACGATTCCACCTTACAGCCAAGTAGTATATGCTGAAATCACTCTTATCACAATTGCTTGCGTACTTCACTTCCTGTTTACGGTCGGATTTGCTGTCGTCTTTTGTAAACTCGCTCACACTTACCGAGGAATGAAAGATAAGCATCTTAAGAACGTGCGAGATGTATTGCTGTTGATGTGCTTTCTGCTGATTTCAGTCATGCTTGACTGCCCTGCGTTCATAGGACTCGATATCAATGGAACTTATGCCTTTTGGATATATACTCTAGTAGGAGCTCCAACGTCCATGATGATATACCCGATCGGGTTCTTGTTTTACTTATACTCTGTCAAGAAGTTCAAATGGAGCTCAATCAAGCGAGCAGCAGAAGACTGGAAAACTTCCTGTGGCTGCAAGCGAAAGTGGAATTCGAAACGAGTACATTTTGGACAGAGAGCTATGACGCAGAACCTTATCACGCACCCAAGTTCTCACCCAGCTTCTGTTCCAAGTTATTCATTCTTTGCTGTGCCGCACACAGGAGCATTTACAGACACGAGTGTGACTATTGAGGAGGATCAGCCGCTTATATCCCACAAGGACACCGGATATAGTAGTATTAATACTGAGTACAGTGAGCAGTGAGCTATTCACTCATTGACTGAGCAGTGAACTGTGGGCTATTCACTCATTGACTGAGCAGTGAACTGTGAGCTATTCACTCATTGATATCAATACTGAGCAGTGAACTGTGTGCTATTTACTCATTGAGTAAACTGTTCTTTTAACAAGGTTGTTACATCCACGGGCTGGTTATCCTGTGTACAATAATTACAAGCAAAGCAAGTGTACAACGAGAACAAAAGGAGCAGCAACAAAGAGGAAGTAAGGAAACAATTTTACATTACAAGGCAGATCTCCATATATAAGTGGATACATCATTATTGCCCACTTACACAGTAATGAACAACTACCGTTGGCCATTCCCCTTTCAGTAACAGTTGTGTGTCATTGACCAACTGATGACACACCACTATACTTCCATTTCCCAGTTGGACCCTTGTACTAGCCTCATACCCAGTCCCACATCCAGCCTTTTGTCGCTTGCAGTACGGTAAAGTGTACTGCAAGCGACAAAAAGCTGGACGTGGGAGAAATGAGGCTACCTTGTACTAGTGGTTGCTGCCCCACTTCTTGCAGGGATTCATACTGGACTCTTTGCTGGGCCCGGGGGGGGGGGGGGGGGGGGGGGGGACTTTTATGGGATAATAAACTGAACTATGTAAATTATCAAAGCATGCCTGTTGTTCTAACTAAAATATTGGTCAGTTTTAGGACATACTCAGGGGTTTAAATGAGATTCATTGCAAGAGAAATGGCCAACCCTGCTCCACTATTCGCCAAGTGCAGCCATGCTGTTTGCACCCTCCGGATGCGCCCACCCTGCATGCCCCGCCCACCCTGCATGCCCCACCCACCCTGCATGCTCCGCCCTTTCTGCTCAGGCAGGACTTATCGCTGGATGTGACATCATGAAGCTATTATGTGCATTACTGTTTGTAGAGCACAGTTTCAATACCACGCTCAGAAAGAGTTTGTTGGCGTTTTGGATATGTGGGCCTTTACTGTGGTCTATAATTTCATCGTTGAGATAAACGTGTTCTTGGTCTACATGTACAGTTTACAGACAGCTCCGAGGTGATCCGTTTTCAAATTCCGAGGCTTATACAGTACTTGAGTGTTTCTTTACTCTACTGATGCATAAAGAAGGACTGTAAGACGATTCAGCCAGCAGGTAGCTAATATATGCTGAAACCGTTCTTATCACAACTGCTTGCCGCTGTGTACTTCACATCCTGTTTACGGTCGGGTTTGCTATTGTGTTTTGTAGACTGGTGCTAATTAGGTACTCTTCATTGCTACTTGCCAGGACTGTAGTGTGTAATCAGGGTTATGAATGCATTGCTTGCCTGATTTTAGCTAACAATCCTGCTGGAGAGTACGCTTGCGGACATTATTCCCCAAATTTTGCCCATTATTCTGTTCCCAAAAAATTTACCTATTAATCTTCCTAGAATAAAATTACTCCCAAGACAGCCAGCCACCTGAAAAACCAAACCGTGAGACCTTCGTCAGGGAACTCCTTCACACGTTGTGTCGGCGAGACAGAGTGTGACCAGGACTAATAGAGAGTCTTTCCCTAGACTTAATTAACCCTAACTCTTACCCTGAACCTAACCATGTGACTCTGAACCCCAGTAACCCTGACCCTGAACCTAACCATGTGACTCACTGCGGCTCTGAACCCTAACCCTGACCCTGAACCATTATAAGTACTGACTCCTGAGTAAATGTATTCTATACCCATCCCCACTCTCTTCCCCCGGGCCGTGAGAATGGATTTAGAATTTTGGATTACTCATTTCGGAGGCTGTTTTAGTGTTTGCTTCCAAGTCTCATTCCCAGACTATTTTTGAGGACCTCCCGGAAGAGTGACTGCATGATTGCAGGCTCAAGGAGCATTCTTGGTACAAATTGTCTATGTATCTATGTGTCTATTTTTCGCGTGAAAATGGTCTGGGAACGAGGCTAGTTATTTCCTGGGTTTGCAGTGTTTGCGAAGTAAGGTAAATCGGGGTAATAAATTTCGGTCACCGCACAATTCCGGTCAGTATAGCCCAAAAGCTAAGTTTACATAGAGCAATGCGGATATAATTGCAGTTCTAGTACGAGGAGTAGTTAGTGTTACTGCAACATAAGTGGGACTCCCAAAGAATCTATCGTGTACAATTGGCAGTGGCTTTTGTATAGACAGACCGGAATTTACCTTTAATAGTACGAGCGCGAGGTTCCTAATGATTACGTCATAGCAACGTGACCAATGTGGTACGTATACGTATACTATACTGTAGAAGCGTAGGAACACGCATCGCCAGTGTGGATGGAACGATGGAGCGGCTGATTCTGCCGGTGATTCTGATTGTGGTGTTCTTTCCTACCAATGGTGAGTTCGTTCGTACTACGATAACATCCGGCCTGCGGTCTTGTAGCTAAATCCCTAGGCTATTGGCAGTGCAGCTATGGAATGCATGAGTCTGGGCTCCGACCCCCTCGAGGCCTCACAAGCAAGTCAGCGTAGTGTGGGTCTGGGAATGAGACTACTATGGCATAGTTATTAGTCTAGAGCAGCGCGAGACTATAACCATTTACGCCACTACACAAAGCCTGGCAGTGTAGTATTTATAGTGCTGCATATATTATATGCATGAATGATGTTAGTGAAGACTATCTAGAACTTACCTGGCAGGATCCACTGGCTTACAACTAAATACTGCAGCACTGTACATGTAGCTATTTAGAAATTAAGGCTCAAGACTCATGTTTTCCTTGTAGGGTTGACATCCAGCGCTGCTCTGCTGCCTGAAGGTGGCTCAACGTACCCCCAGTCACAGTTCAACCTCAACTGTACCAACTTTACTGTGGAACAACTGAAGTCTATCAATCTGGCAAGGAGTATCGCTGGAACAATGTCACTGGTGATAGTGGCATCGATACTTCTCTTCCTGTTGCTCTACAAGGCATACTCAAGTACACTCCAGCGTCTTTTTGTTCACCTTACAATCGTGACCTGCCTGCATGACGTTAGCTTCGTGATGGAAATAGAGCACCAATTTCAATACCGTGGTCAGAAACAATTCTGCACATTTCTTGGCTTTTTTGATACGTGGGCCGCCAATATGGTATATAATTTCATCATTGGGATAAACGTGTTTTTAGTTTACACAATTTACAGACAGCTACGAGGTGATCCGTTTTCAAAACTATCAAACTCTAAGTATCCGAGGCTTACACTGGAGTGTTTCTTCACTCTACTGATGATCTTTTTGCCGCTTACATACCTATGGCTGCCTTTTCTTAAAGGCACTTACGGATTAGGGTCATCGGGATTAACTGCAGAATGCTGGATAAAAAATGTAGAGGATGATTGTAAGACTGTTCAGCCTTACAGCCAGGTAATATATGCTGAAGCCAGTCTTGTTGCAGTTGCTTGCATAGTTCACATCCTGTTTACGCTTGGAATTGCTGTTGTCTTTTGTAGACTTGCACGCACTTACCGAGGAATGAAACACAAGTATCTCAAGAATATCAGAGACGTATTGCTCCTTATGTGCTTTCTGCTCACTTCAGTCGCGTTTGACAGCCCTCCAATTGTGTTCCTTTTGGTAACAATTGGAGAGGATGTTACTGAAAACGAAAGTTATGCCTTTTGGATGTTTGCTCTATTAGGACCTCCAATTTCCATGCTGATATACCCGATTGGCTTCTTCTTTTACTTGTATTCTCTCAAGAAGTTAAAATGGCAGTCAATCAAGAGGGCAGCAGCAGAATGGAAAACTTCCTGTGGCTGTAAACGAAAGCAGAGTCGAGTGTTTCATAGACAAAGTCCTATGACCCATACTTTTGTCACCAGCCCAAGTTCTCACCCACCTGTTGTGCCGAGTTCCACATTCTTTTCTGTGCCGTACACGGGAGCATTTTCGAACACTGACATGACTATTGAGGAGGATCAGCCTCTTATATCCCACCAAGACACTGGATATAGTAGTATCAATACTGAGCAGTGAACAGTGAGATTTTAATAATTATTTGTGTCTATAGCTGTTGTCAGGATCTGATGTGTGGCCCTGCATGTACACTGTGGCCCTTTTATGGTGATGCTTGAAAGGACTGTGAATGCATAATCAGGACTATGAATATGCAAACGTGAGCACATGCTTTTCCTTTTGTGGTCACCACTGCATGCCACTTATGTTTTTACCTATAGCGTTGGTCCCAGGCCTCCACGCCCAGCTTTTGTCACTTGCAGGGGGTTGACATCAGTCTTGATGCTCACATTATTACTTAACTGTACGAATAATTATGTTGAGAGGAATTAGCATTACAATACCTGCAAGTTTGTATTGCTTATCTAGGTGATTAAAATTAGCACAAACAGCAGCCCATACTAGAATATAGTTAGATCCCAGGAGCTTCAGAACAAGGCTATCACATTATGCAGTCGGCGTATTCAGATTCTGACTTTTGTATTATAAATGTGCAAATACAATAACTATATTCACGGTGTGCTAATCATTGGTGTAGTATCCTGGCCAGATTGGCAGTGGGTGAGCCTCTGTGTTGATCACCCACTTGTCAATACTCAGCACACTATCATCATCAGAGAAGAGCAAGAAGAGGTACTTGAGGGTCTCTCCAAGAAAAAAGCTTTCCATTTTGTCTCTGAATTCTGGGTTTGTAGGGTCCATGACATTGTTAATTGAGGAGTAACCACCGTCCTTCAGTCGAGTATGTTCTTCGAACGATTGGAAGATCTTGTATCCCCAGTTCTGGTACATTGTCTTCTTGGTGATTCGGTAGACGTAGAACAGCGACTCCACTGTCTCTGGGCGGAGGAGGTTGTGACGGTCAAGTGGCTGGAGGAAGTTAGAGTAGTCAGAAACTACGGCTTAATTGAGGGAGGGAGAGTGATTGAACTATGATCACTTGCATGAAGGCTAAATTCAATGAGTACGAATAGGGCTTATGTGTATGTCTGGTAAACAGATACGGAGTTATCGTATGCCTTGTATATATTTGGATGCGATAGTGAATTGCTCTCTTGTTTGGCTCTGGAGTTCAAGAGATAACATTCCGAGGAAAATTGTGTGCATTGTCAAACACACTTCCTGATTTTCTGCAAGATTTCTGCAACATGGGGAAGCTCCAAGATCCTTCTCACCGTCCACGCTAGCACATCCAAACATACAGTATACTGTCACAGGTATTGAGGGGTGATCACCTTCCACGCTAAGCGCATCCGAACATACAGTGTACTGTCACAGGTATTGAGGGGTGATCACCTTCCACGCTAAGCGCATCCGAACATACAGTGTACTGTCACAGGTATTGAGGGGTGATCACCTCCCACGCTAAGCGCATCCAAACATACAGTGTACTGTCACAGGTATTGAGGGGTGATCACCTCCCACGCTAAGCGCATCCGAACATACAGTGTACTGTCACAGGTATTGAGGGGTGATCACCTTCCACGCTAAGCACATCCAAACATACAGTGTACTGTCACAGGTATTGAGGGGTGATCACCTCCCACGCTAAGCGCATCCGAACATACAGTGTACTGTCACAGGTATTGAGGGGTGATCACCTCCCACGCTAAGCACATCCAAACATACAGTGTACTGTCACAGGTATTGAGGGGTGATCACCTTCCACGCTAAGCACATCCAAACATACAGTGTACTGTCACAGGTATTGAGGGGTGATCACCTCCCACGCTAAGCGCATCCGAACATACAGTGTACTGTCACAGGTATTGAGGGGTGATCACCTCCCACGCTAAGCGCATCCGAACATACAGGGTGTACACTAAGCAGACAGGAAGGTCTAAACGACTGGAAGATCGGAGAATCACACGCTTACCTTCACATAGATGTCTTGTTTAGACTTGCTGCTCATGTTGAAGTGGACGATCTCAGGGCTCAGTCCAGTTGGCATCTGCTTGTACATCTGATAGCATGTATGCAGCAGTTGCTTGGCGATGGACGAGTAGCTCTGAGGAAGGCCATTGCGAGTCCCAAGGGCTAAAGTACCAGGGAGGTAGCATACTAGGTGGTCCTGTGTGTGTGTGTGTGTGTGTGTGTGTGTGTGTGTGTGTGTGTGTGTGTGTGTGTGTGTGTGTGTGTGTGTGTGTGTGTGTGTGTGTGTGTGTGTGTGTGTGTGAGTGCGTGCGTGCGTGCGTGCATGCGTGCATGCGTGTGTGTGTGTTTGGCGGTATGGGAATGAAGCCTGGCCTACCTACAGTATGTCAACTTGTCACAAAAGGAAGCCATCATCACAAGAGTGTTCCCTTTTGTAAAATCTAAATCGCTAAGTCTATAATGCTGAGCTTTGTAGTATTAATAAAGGGCTTAGGCTGTGTGCTGCAGTGGTATTGGAACAGGCAGTATGGAATGGAACTGATGCACAAAGTCTGGGAATGAGCTAGCTTCTGGCCCACCCACCATCTTGGGGTAGAACTGCCCTGTGTCTCTCTCCTCCCCGATGAACACCAGTTTGTCGGGCTGTGACTTTCTGAGCAGATGTTTCCGGACCCCCTCCATTGAGGTCACAAACCAATTGCGGAACCTGCAGAGAAACACACACATGCAGTATCTCCATCTTCACACAAACCCTTCTACCGTGTTTCAAAGTCTACACCACCTTGTAATTCCAATGTTCAAAATCCCGGTACTACGATAACATCATCCATCCCTAGTACGCAAATGTCATTAAATTCATGATCCCCCCTCAGGCCCCCTGCTGGATTCATAGCACAACTTCTTCAAAATAAGTTGGCTCAGAGAAACACACACCCAGGTACTGTACCTCCCGACACTACTTTTTACTTTTTCTCTTTCTTCCCACTCTGTAGCCATTGCTTCAGTAAGTATTCATAGTAGGTGTCGGCCCGAGCACCCAGGGTCAGCGTTCCTGGACGCAGTTGACCCGTCTCTGCATTGATGAAGAGCGGGACCAGGCCGTCCAGTTTCCTCAATCCCTGGAGCTTCTCCATCACACTGTCTACTGCATCCTGTGTGTGGAGTGGTACAGTCAGGGAGGGGAGAGAGGGAGGGAGGCAGAAGGAGGAGGGAGGAGGAGGAGGGAGGAGGAGGATGGAGAAGGAGGAGGGAGGAGGGAGGAGGGAGGAGGGAGGAGGAGGAGGAGGAGGGAGGAGGAGGAGGAGGAGGAGGCGGAGGAGAAGGGAGGAGGAGGGAGGAGGAGGAGGAGGAGGGAGGGGGAGGAGGAGGAGGGAGGAGGAGGAGGAGGAGGAGGAGGAGGGGGAGGAGGAGGAGGGAGGAGGAAGAGGGAGGGGGAGGGAGGAGGAGGGAGGGAGGAGGAGGAGGAGGAGGAGGAGGAGGGAGATGGAGGAGGGGGAGGAGGAGAGAGTGGAAGGAGGAGGTGGGGGGAGGAGGAGGTGGGGGGGAGAATGAGGAGAGAGAGAGAGCAGGAGCGAGGAGGAGGAGGAGGCAGAGGAGGAGGAGAGAGGAGGAGGTAGAAGGAGGACAAGGAAGAGATGTAGGAGGGGCAAGGCCTTAAAATTCACCTCAATAAAAGCCAGGCAATAGTTAGCCTCAAAGCCAGTCTTTCTGTCCCTGAAATTGTCTTAGGGAATACTATGGGAGAGGTTCGCATGTCAGACAGAGCCACTGTGACGCCACTGATAGCTTTGGTAGCTCCGTCTTGGATGCTGTCATCCCGGTCTTGTGGTTCTCAGCTCAAACGCTGATAATAATCACGAGAATGACAAGTGTTCCTAAATCTGGCAGATTTCACGTCACTGTGCAGTGTGTGAAATTAACGGGCGCCACGTCGCCAATGGCGACATAAAACTACCCTTTAGCGACTAATTTCGCTCTTCTTGGCGCCGTTATTGGCGACTTAGTACCCAGCCGGCTCGTGTAGATGGCGTGCGGCGGTTATCAAGCGACACGTGGAGCTGACTCAGCAGAAAAAGCAACGATGACTCTCGAACTTTGTGAAGCGCCCTGCTTCAGCTTCCTCTGCTGCCGATCCGCTAGCGACCGATGGCGTAGAACCGTCCAGCAGCGGGATTCCAACTTCTGCGTCGAGGAGCGGGGATCCGCTCGCACCGCCCTCCAAGAGGAGGCGCTTCAACATGGACTGGACTGAAGGACGCGAGTGGCTTACGCACGATACCGATGCTGAAGTGATGTTCTGCGAGTGGTGCCGTCGCTTCGACAGGAACGATCACAGGAACCAGTTCGTCAAAGTCTGTCAGTGTGCATGTATGGCCAAGTTGTTATCAGTTGTGTTTTGCATATATCCTCATATCATTCATTGTAACAAGCGTATACTACCAAAACAATGTTTGGCCACTAAAAATTTACAGTGGAGACGAAGTCTAGAAGTTAGTGGTCACCACTGGCGACCTGGATTTAGCTCTTAATTTCACACACTGCTGTGGAACACTCATGAGCAACATCGTCCCAAACGTTCCTTCCACAAAGCTGCGAAACAAAATCTTGGACGGAAAGCCTGGGTACAAGGCCAGGGAATAGCATCAGCAGACATGCTTCAGGGGATGTCCTGAAACAATCGTCGAAATTGAACTCTTGGTCAATTCTCTTTTAACCAGAGGTGGGAGAAAAGGGGAAATTCCTACCTTTGAACCTTCAAAAACTTTAACATCAAAACATCCAATCTAAGCAATACCTGATATTTGCGGTCATTGGTGAGCTGTGTCAGGTCCCTGAATTCCATCTGAATGGTACTGACTTCAGACACAGAACTGTCAGGGCCCCACTCTGGACAATGGGCGTGGCCCGTCAGCAGGTTCACATCCGAGAAGGGAATGCCAGAGGCACTTTCAAAACAAGGAAGAAGGCGATCACCGAGCTCTATCTGCAGGGAGAGGAGGAGACGGGGGAGGATGGAGGGGACGGGGAATGGGGATGGGGAGGGGGGATGGGGGAGGGGGGATGGGGGAGGGGGGATGGGGGAGGGGGATGGGGGAGGGGGGGAGGGGGATGAGGGAGGGGGGATGGGGGAGGGGGGGAGGGGGATGAGGGAGGGGGGATGGGGGAGGGGGGATGGGGGAGGGGGATGGGGGACAGGGGGGTGGGGGAGGGGGGAAGGAGAGGCAAGAAGACTAAGAAATAATTGACACAGATGAGGTCATGTGACAAAGGCAAATTTATATGGAGGTTTATTTACTGAAGTGTGTTCTTGGTATAGTCTTTGCGAGTACTTCATTACCAGAAGAGATTGGACACACTTTCTGTGCACATGACTATGCACTGGAAGTAATTGTGTGATATACATTCCTAACCTCAACAGTCTCATTCCCATTGGGGGGGGGGGGGGGGGGGGGGGGGGGGCTTGAGTCTTTGCTGCCCCCCCCTTGACTTTCTAAATGAAGCAGTGAAGTACCACATGACATTCCAGCAACATGAACTGAGCTGGATAAATAATGCACATGGATACTGGGCAGTTGAACTGTCATTTGAAGAAGTTCTGATACATACCGTCAGGAGCTTATGAGCTATGGGCTCCTGATACCGTATACATATCTGCTGAACAATCCGAGATGGGCCCATGACAGACACAACTATGTGGAGTTTAGCATATTTTGCTGTCATTCTACAGTGCATAGAGTGCCGTACATCTGAAGCTGTACTGTATTCAATGTCAGGTGACTCGTAACTGGAGAGGCACAAGTTTCCATTGCAAAACAAACACCAACTCACCGCACGGTCCAAGAAGAGAGTATCTCCTGTCAGGTGGAACGTGCTCAGGAGACCTCCCAAAACACGTATGGTGGTCTCAAACAGATTCACATCCTTGTCTTGTGCAATGACCATCTCCTTCTCCACCCACTCCCGAGCTTCGTTGAACTCATCTGTGAGACCCATCAACCACATTGTGTCCAGGGCATCCACCAGAGTCAAGCCAAGATTAAACCACTCGTTACTCTTCCTGGAGATTGGTCTAAGCTCGTCCTTTCCCCAAGCGTACATCTTGTATGCCTTCCACGCATGTTTAAAAGCAGCAACGACCTCTTTCTGTCGTTTTGTGTGATTTGACAATAGAGGAGATCCACGAGGCATACCTCCAATTTCAAGGGGTCGCTCATTCGCTGGAATTCTATTGTCCAAACCTTCAATGGCTCCATCGGTGATGAATCTCCAGTACAACCAAGGTGCGGCTACGGCCAAAATCAGTACAATGGCCGCCACTATTAGCAGTAGTGTGGTCTGGGACTTGAAGATAGAGGAACGAGTAGACTTCCGCCTTCGCCGTGGAGGAGCCTATGCACAGAGTATGAACACAGTGTATTCATCACGTATGAAGTAGTGCAAAGTCAACATTTGTATGGGGTCTGGGAACGAGACTAGATATATCTGCAATTTGCACTGCACTCAGCAGGTACCATGATCTGATGATCATGCAGCTGCAAATTCAATCAGCACATGCTCCATGCAAACACATCAGCACAAACCTTGGAGTTTCCGCCAGACCTTGTGTGACCCATAGTATCGGTGCGTTCTAAAAAGGATAACCGAGCATGGTCTCGTTCCTGGCCTGGGCGAAGTCTGGGCCCGGGTACGGGTCCGGTCTGGGCCAGCTCCAGAGCAGAACGTACGCGGCGCGCGTACCGCGAACGTCTGGCCCGCGAGACAAGTTTTCATGCTTCTTCAGCTTCATGCCGATCTGATGCATAAGTCTAAGCATAGTACTTTCCCTCTCCGTTATGCCTTGCCCAAATATATATATCTCTTTCTTTCCTGCCTTTGGAAACTAACAAAACAAGTTTACATTATTGATGAACTATAACGATCGCAACGTTGCATGGAACATGAATTTTGTTACTAGGCATCATCAGATCATGTGACAAGGCAACTGACAAGGCAATGGAACGATGATCCCTCTGGTGGCTTTGATTGTAGTGTTCAGTGGTGAGTTTTTATGACGGTGGAGCGGTTGTGCACGGCTAGCTAGCTAAGTAGCTAGCTACTGCTGTCAGACTGAGGATGGTCCCTTTTCTGAGCAGACCCCCAGACTGTCCGTAGCATAGCTAATCCGTCCTCCCGTACCGAATATTGTAGCCATACCTGGACCACCTTACTGCAAACAAGGTCACCTAACTCATTGAAACTTTGTTCCCAGGCTCTCCCTCAAAAACTCAATCCTGTAAGATGTGACAGCTTTTCGTTTGTAGCAAGATGGCACTTGTGGTCTGCAAGGGAATGACTATAATATTTGTACATGACTTTCTGTTGATCTAGTTTGGTGGGCTCATGCAGGCTCGGGATACAAAGTTTATGTTTCCTCACTCTCATGAGGTAACGGAGGGGATTTCCGGACAGTCTTTAATTCCGGACACGGCATTCAAGCCCCTCACATTCCATCTGTTAGCAATTCTTTCAAATTATGGTATGTGCACATGGATACCATACCTTCGAACTTTCTAGTTGTTAGCAAAACTGCTCCTAGTGAGTGAAAGCTGGGGCCGTGTCCGGAAATCCCCTGCTGTCCGGAAACCCCCTCCATTACCTTAGATTCCCTAGTCAACTTTTTTAGCCTATAGCTGGGCTGGTGAGCAAACTGCTTGCAGTGCCATGGATGGCCTTTAGGAGGACCATATACGGTGCCTTATTTGGTTCAGGCAGACTGATTATTCAGCAATGAGCAGTCCAAGGAGACCAGTACAGTGAATGAAACCACAACACTCTTCTTGTTTTCCTAATAGGATTTATGTCCAGCGCTGCTCTGCAGCCTGAAGATGGCTCAGCATACCCCCATGGTCAGTCACAGTTCAACCTCAACTGTACCGACTTTACTGTGGAACAACTGAAGTCTCTCAATCTGGCAAGGAGTATCTCAGGAGCAATATCCCTGGTGGTAGTGACATTTATACTTCTGTTCCTGGTGCTCTACAAGGCATACTCAACTACACTCCAGCGTTTGTCTTTCCATCTTACGATCGCGGCCTGCATGCACGATATTAGCTTTGTGCTTCAAATTGAGCGCCAGTTTCATTACCACGGCCAGAAACAATTCTGTGAATTTGTTGGCTTTCTGGATTATTGGACCTCCACTATAGTATATGATTTCAACATTGGGATAAACGTGTTCTTGGTTTACACAATTTACAGACAGCTCCGAGGTGATCCGTTTTCAAGACTTTCAGACTCTAAATATCCGAGGCTTATACTCGAGTTTTTCCTTACTCTACTGATGATCTTTTTGCCTCTTCCATACCTATGGCTGCCTTTTACTACGGGCTCTTATGGAACAGGGTCGGGAGGACAAGGCTCATTTTGTTGGATAAAAGACGTACAGGATGACTGTAAGACGATTCAGCCTTATAGCCAAGTGGTATACGCTGAAGCCATTCTTATCGCAATTTCTTGCGTACTTCACATCCTGTTTACGGTCGGATTTGCTGTCGTCTTTTGTAGACTTGCATACACTTATCGAGGAATGAAAGATAAGCATCTTAAGAATTTGCGAGACGTATTGCTGTTGATGTGCTTTCTGCTTATTTCGGTTGTGCTTGACAGCCCTGCGATCATATTTCTTGCTATAAAGACAGGAGAGGACATCGATGGAACTTATGCCTTTTGGATATATACTCTAGTAGGAGCTCCAACGTCCATGATGATATACCCGATCGGGTTCTTGTTTTATTTATACTCTGTCAAGAAGTTCAAATGGAGCTCAATCAAGCGAGCAGCAGAAGTGTGGATCGCGTCCTGTGGCTGCAACCGAAAACAGAATTCGAAACGAGTACGTTTTGCAGGACAGAAAGCTGTGACCCAGAACCTTATCACGTACCCAAGTTCTCACTGGGCTTCTGATCCAAGTTATTCATTCTTTATTGTGCCGCACACAGGTGAATTTACGGACACTATTGCGACTATTAAGGAGGAAGAGCCTCTTGTATCCCGCAATGACACTGGATATGGTAGCAGTGTCAACAACGAACAATGAAGTATTGTTGTGTGTGTGTGCATGTGTGTGTGTGTGTGTGTTGATACACAATACAATCTTATTACCTATTCTGCATTGTCTAATACATAGGC
This sequence comes from Axinella damicornis, assembly GCA_963931865.1. Taxonomy (NCBI): domain Eukaryota; kingdom Metazoa; phylum Porifera; class Demospongiae; order Axinellida; family Axinellidae; genus Axinella; species Axinella damicornis. Next base: position 17,623,586 of record OZ007509.1, on the reverse strand, counting down.
ATATTATTTTTATTTGCTCTTATTATGCATATTCAGCTAATCACATACACATGTACTGGGACCCATACAGTGCTAAGAGATATTGTTTGAAACAGTGATTTTAACACTCTCTGTGTGGTTAGACTCCAGCTCCCCAGCGGTGGGTAGTAATGTGCTTCATGATGAACACTGCGAGCTTCTTGTAGCGGCTTGTATTCATGATCTTAATTAAGCAAATAGGTCATTGAGACCATGCAGTGTTGTGGCCTCCATTGCCTATATATAAAAGTGGGTACGTGGCAGGACGACAGAGGGGCCCCTGGCCGGTATATATGCAAAAGTGATCCTCTAATGATCTAATCCTCTGTTCTGGTGGTAAGCCGACCTGTTTCAATTTCTTAGCACAAGAGTGACCGTGTCATTCCCTCTTCTTTATTAGCTACATATATATAGCTAGTAGCCTCGTTCCCAGGTCCACCGTCTCGGGCCTGGGAAGGAGGCTATATATAGCTAGCTACATGTCATGTCTGATGCCCGCTTGTTGTCAGGGTTGGTTTACCAAGCTTAGCCTTAATTGCATTGGGCTACATTTGTGAGCCATTTTTCCTCTTCTAATAACTATATATGTACCACACTGAAATTCTTTCATTAATTTAGTAGCTGTAGCTACAGTACAGATAGAAGGGATACTCCTGTGTAATTTAGCTATAGGTACTCTTGGGTCATCTGTTGTCTTTGGGATTGGGACCACAGAGGGAATGGTACAGCATTTGAGTAAAAAGGATGCTGCAGTGAGGATCGAAGGAGGAACAAAGTCTATTTTTAGGCACATCTGTGGGAACTTGTTTTTCTGTATAATGAAGTTTAACCTTGGTTAAACCAGGTTAACATCAAGGGGATAATTGTTGTGGGTGGGGTCATCCCACCAAGGGGGGTTGGTATGGGCTAGGCACGCATGCGCGGTTGGTATCCCGCCATTTGTGTGACAAAGACACAGCTGTATGGGTAGCTGTGAGCGAAACTCCCTCCCACCCAGCCCTGTTGCTACACATATTGGATTGGATAGCGTCAGGGTCGGACGAGGGCTTCTCCTCCATCAAGGTGTTCTTGACGTGATCTCGGGTCAGGCAGGTCTCCTCCATTTGGGCCGGTTGAGAGGCATGGGCCTCTCGATTTCCCCCAAGCAAGAAGTAAGGGTAGGGATTGAGAAAGAGCAAGACCAGTTGAGAACAGTCTGGTTGAGAAACTAAATCCACAACAGGTTACCTCTTCATCTCAACTGGCCTTGAGGATACCCTACCCCGCGTGCCTGCCTGGCTCATCCGCCAAACCTTATAGATGGGCGCATTCAGATTAGTACATTGTGGTGAGAGTTTGGTTAGATCCGAAGATGTTAGCTAACTGTGCTACAATGGGGTGCTTCTATATTATAGCATGTGCCACTGGGGCCTTTGCTATCATCGTCATGCCTCCCTTCATGATGCCTGGCAACATGGAAGTAGCTAACTGTAATGGAGCAGTAACTATGAAACTATAAAAAATAAAGCTATAGCTAGTTGGTTGATGTTTAGGATCGAATTACCATGTCATAGCAGTCCAGTGGCATCTGATTGACAATCAGATTATATTTTTGGAAGCATCCATTACACTTCTTGGATGGCTATGTATGATGCTACACATTTACTTGTGGCTTTCAATGATCGAGTCGGCGACTGGGAGACAGATACATGTACAGTTACCTCATTGCAATCCAGTTCCTCACACTGACCCTATATGTATAGTAGCTGCATTAATTCCACAGCTAAATGAAGTAGCTATAGTGCAACATGTACTCATGTAGGCTGAGTCCTATATAGCTCCCATGGTTGGCGTGCAAGCATAAACATGTCGTGACAGCACACCTGACAGTCCACCTGCAATGGGATGACGTATTATACGAAACGATTCCGCAAATATTACAAATTAACTGACGTTCATGTCGCTTCAGTATGAGGCATGTCAGGGAACCACTTTCATTCACCATGGTGATTAAGGTGGAAACATAGGTGGTATATAATTTTTAAGTGCATGGTTTCTGTGTATGCCACACCTGAGCCTGTCCTGCAAGAAGCACAACAACAACAAACAATTATCTAAAAGTGACTCTCTCAGCAGTATTGTTGTGTACAATGGGAGCTGTCTGACACCTGCACCCAATACATGTATCCAGCAATGGGGGTCTACCTCGCACGTAGTGAAGTCAATGACGTCAGCTACTATACTGAATATTATAATTAAGTTCGAGATCGCTAGATACTTTACGGTAGCTACGTGTATGAATGAGCAGCTATGTACCAGAGCTCAAGATTCCTGCTGTTTGTCGCCAGTGTTGTAGCGCTGGCATACCTTTCAAGCTCAAATGGTAAGCATGTATGATTCACATGGATCCGAATGTTTACTCTGCATACAGCTACACCCAGCGTATCGCAGTTACGTACATATTGCAGCGAGGCACACGGATGCAATATCGCATGACTCGTCCTGCGTGCAAGCGACGAGGTTGAAAGAAGGAAGGAAGGAAGAGAGACGCAGGAGTCAGTCAGGCCCATCCCAGCATGGTGAACCACAGATTGATCTCGCCGCTATAGTATCCAGTCCATGCATGCAGGATGGTTTAATCCGATAGCAGCGGGTCATGGCAGCACTGCCAGCAGAGATCACTAAAGTACTGCACGCACTATAATGTTCCAGTACTAACTCCTACATGCACGGAAAGTAAGACCTCGGTATACTCCTGAACCCGCTGTGCCTCGCCGCTGAACTTTGCTCGGCATTCCTAGGAAATTTTGAACGCCGCGGTTGTACCGAATTCACACCGGCTTACGCCTGTAGTAGTGGTACCATGGTTAGACCATAGAGTGTCTGATATTATCGGGGTGAGAGTTTATCAATGAAGAGTTTATATTACACTGAGAAGAATGCTTGTTTAATACTACTAGCCCAACTGGCTCCTATACTAGTAGCCCATGTGGTAGCTTTTTGGACACTACTAGCTGCAGAAGTCATAAACTAGTGTTACTTGACACAGTCATCAAAGTGTTGCAGCTGTTAGAGTTCCAGCAAGTTAGCTAACAGTCTGTTGAGAAAATCTGTAGGCAGTATAAATGATCTCACCATGCATGCATGCGTATCGGTAGAGCGCTAGCTGCTCTCAGCTCCTATAGTACGTACGTATTTATTGTAGAAACTTAGTAGCTACTAGCTAGCTCAGTGTTGTGTTGGTATTCCACTCATTCCACTATTCCTCCGTCTCTCATCCCTCCTCTCCCCACCTACCACCATCCCAGGCTCCACCACAACCACCCCCACCCCTGCAACCACCCCCACCCCCACCCCCACAACCACCCTCACTCCTACAGCCACAATAGATGTCCAAAGTCGCAACATGTGTAGAGTCTTGGAAATAATTGCCTCCAATGCACCAGCTTCAGCGGGAGTTAATTGCTTCACGAACCAGCAATGTGATGGGATAGACTGCACTGCCATCGGTCTCCTTGGTACCACATACGTATATCGTGTGGTGATACTAGCATGTCAACCAGCAGTGCATATTACCTTCAAGGCTCCAAATGGTGTTATTGTGTTGAGCGAAATTGTGGCCAACTCTGAAGTGGTATTTTTCCAAGATTTGCTGCAACTCAATATAACCCTCGACCGACTCCAGGATGCAATTGGATTGCAGGTTCAGTTGCTTACTTTAATAAAAATGTTGTAAATATTTATCCTCTTGTGAATATTACTGTGCATAGCATAAGAATTATGTAGTTATTACTTTTATCCAAAGATTGAGGTCACGTTTCTTGGTAATCCTCCCATTCCACTCATTGGCTACACTGTTGTTCCACTAGACACCTCCAACTGCCTGCTCTTAACTCCAAGTAAGTGATGTACGTACTCAAACCAACCAAATTTGGGCAAGTCTCCTACCTTTTATATAGTTACTTGCAATGGAGAGCATGCTGCAGAAAGTGGTGCAGTCTGGAAGTGTTTCCATGTAATTCTGAAATGTAAAACTTGTAAGGTGCATGCAGACCAAGCTTTAAACCAGGCCTCCTTTGAATGACAGCTTATACTTTCCAAAGCAAGGATCTACATGTAGCTATCCCATGCTCGTGCTGACCACTGCATTGCTGAGATATAATGGCACCAGCAACAGCAACCATCACTTCTATGTTTTCTGAGGGTATCAGGTGTACCACTGTCACCTGCCATATGTATAGCTTCACAATTCACTATGCAATAATATTCTATAGGCCATTCATTATGCATTATCTTTTACATCACAGTTGGGAATACCAGACTCACAAATACAAAGATAGTAATTCATTGGAGCAACAAACTATGTGTATGTGGATACTGTTGAATTATCTTACATGCACTTACAGGTACTGCCACAACAGCCCCTGTAGACGTCACAAACAGTACAGGTAACTAGTGAGTGACAACACCTAGTGGTCCACTGGAATCACCATTAGGCTATAGTAATGAATTCAAATGACATTGTGTTAGCTACGGAAAGACAGCTGTGGAGAGTAGGAAGGACATGGGGGAGTGAGGGAGGTGGGAGGTTGGGAGCAATGGGAGGTAAGAAAGTAGGGCAGGGAGGAAGGAGTGGGAAAGGAAAGGTAGTGGGGCTAAGGAGAGGAGAAGCAATTTCCGAGTCGATCACACATAACATGGCTACCCCTGACCCTATAGACGATACAGTAACCTGCGAGGAAGGAGCAGTGCGGCTCAATGGGAGGAGCTACAGGTTGCCAACTGTGGGGAGGGTGGAGATCTGCTTCAACAACCAGTGGGGGACAGTGTGTGATGATGACTGGGACACAATGGATGCCATCGTGGTCTGCCGGCAGCTGAACTTCACCAATGAAGGTGAACCATATGCTAGAACCTTGTGCTAAGAGTCTGACGATTGCTCCCCCTCCCAATCCTACCTATTAACACTGTTGATCTCCTTGGTCCCCCTAACAGCTATGGCAACCAATGGAGGACCTTTTGTCCGTGGGAGAGGTGCGATCCATTTGGACCAGGTGCAGTGCAGTGGGACTGAGTCCAGTCTCCAGGAGTGTGCACACGACGGGGTCGGAGTGCATGACTGCAGTCACAGTGAGGATGCAGGAGTCATCTGCAACGGTGAGCATTGCAGTGGCGGCAGAAGATAGTAGGCTTTAGGGAGGCTGAGGCACAGAGGTGTACCACTAGTGCACACTTACTGTTGCAGAAGTTAGGGAGGCAATTTGTAGTGTAATCGTGTACTTACACCTATCTATGTTCTCCATCAGTTTCATGTTCATATGGTGATATCAGGCTCCAGGATGGGCAAAATCCTCATGAGGGTCGAGTCGAGATATGCAGTATCAACAACCAGTGGGGGACTGTGTGTGATGACTTCTGGGATACCACTGATGCTAATGTGGCCTGCAGACAGCTTGGTTTCTCCCCAATAGGTGCGTATCTATATACGTTTTGGTATACAGTGGAGCTGGTCACTGTGGCTGCATGGTATAATACTATATTGACAATTTCATATAGCATGTCAGTTTAGTTCACTTATCCAAATGGTGATATCAGACTCCAGGGTGGGCAAAATGCTCAGTTTTTGTTGGTTTAATTTGTGCAAAATACTAGTGTACCCTTAACTTTATTGAGTGGAGAGTCCACTCAGATTGGAAGAATACTGTGATGTCACTCTTCCTGCAAACAACACTCTTCCTGATGTCCACATGCACTCATCTCAGCGAATATCGCCTGCTCTCACTCTCCTGGTCCTTCTCATGGCTGCTGATGTCCATAGCTGTATGGGTGGGGTGGGTGGGGTGGAAGCACTATGAATGGAGTTGGCAGGATGACCATTCTGCAATGCATAGAACTTCAGCTAGATGGACTACACCTCCTTCAGAAGGTTGTCCCGTGTTGCTGATTCCCAGTCCGCTTGGACTCAAGTGTATACGTGGAATGCAAGTCCACAGGATATTGTAAATTCACTTCTGATCAGCAATGGGACCATTTCAATTTCACTACTGTATTTTTATTCCGCATGCCAAGTTTCACACGTTTCATAGCCTAAAACTATGACTGTGTTGATACTAGCTACTTGCTTTTCTGTAGGAGCAACACCATTTTCAGGAGCGCAGTTTGGTGAGGGAACTGGACCCATCCTCGTCGACAACCTACAGTGCATTGGCAATGAAGCTCGTGTTTTAGACTGCATCCCGAATGCATTTGAAATTAGTGGTCAAAACTGTAGCCACTCTGAAGATGCCAGTGTCAGATGTCTAAGTAAGCAATCATGATTTGAATGGATGGACATTATTACACCGAAGGAGCCAGTCACGCATGGCCAGACTCCAGCTGATATGAACTTGTATACTTGTTTTGGTGTTCTCTTCCTCAGGTGAATGCACAAATGGTGATATCAGGCTCCAGGGTGGGCAAAATTCTCTTGAGGGTCGAGTCGAGATATGCCACAACCAGTGGGGCACTGTGTGTGATAATCTTTGGAGTGATGATGATGCTAATGTGGTCTGCAGGCAACTTGGGTTTGCTCCAATAGGTAGTCGAGATTCACTTAGAATCTTATGTTATGTAACTATTGTATTAGGATGATTCCTATTGTATTCTTCAGTTGAAAGCTTACTTTCCATTGCTCTAACAGGAGCAGTAGCATTTTCTAATGCAATGTTTGGCGAGGGATCAGGACCCATCTTCTTGGACAATGTACTATGCAGTGGCACCGAGTCTCGTCTTGTTGACTGTGGTCACAATGGCATTGGCAATCAGAACTGTGTCCATCCAGAAGATGCCAGCGTCAGATGTCTACGTAAGTGATCATGTTCAGTTTTACACGATTCACAATGACACTGTCATTCATTAACATGTATAGCTATAGCTATCATCAGCGCGGTATGGATGGCAGTCCTGTTTACACCCCAAAAATGTTGCAAAGAACTACAAAATCCGTGCCCTGACAAAATGTTCTTTGTAACCACATTGTACAGTCTCATTCCTCAAGCATACATCTACTATGTACCTATAGCATAAACTTTTAATGGCTGGTTGAAATGCCAGAGAATCATAGGCACATGTATCATGTGCATAGCTCAGGCCATTCCCACCTCCTGTTCTGGCTGCTTACATATGATTCAGAAGGCGGAGGATGGAGTGTGTTATGTCTAGGGATAGATGTGAGGTAGGTAGATTCGACATTATTCTTTAGCCACCTGACAGTTATAAAGTTTTGTAGTGGCTTTGTTCTCCTAATTGTCTATAGAGCTCTGGTCCTGCATGGTTCAGAGATCCGCACATGCAGTGGTGGGGCCGGGGCAGGGAATGAGGCTATCATCATGTGCATGCATGTAAAGCTTGCATATAGCATGTGCATGCAGGCATCTTCATGCATGGTCAGATTTACATCAGTGATTTTGTTTGTATCATGTTGCCCCTATTCTCCCTCAGCTTTGTGTACAGATGGTGATATCAGACTTCAGGATGGACCTAATCTCCTTGAAGGTCGAGTCGAGATATGCAATAACTTCCAGTGGGGCACTGTGTGTGATGATTCCTGGGATACCACTGATGCTAATGTGGCCTGCAGGCAACTTGGTTTCTCTCCAACAGGTGTGTATGGGTGTTTTGGGTATGTCACTAAACTGAAGGATCAAATTGCACACAATTATATCCAGAACAGACAAATGATTGAGCAACTGGCGAACTCCTTTACATTGTTCTGTTGATTCACTGCAGCTGGTGTAGCTGTCAGTGGCCTGCTAGGTAGCCAGCTGGATTCAAACAACTGGTCAACATCATTGCCTCTGATACTAGCCTCGTTCCCAGGGCTGCAGACCTGGAAACGAGGTTACTCTGATGCAGATGCCACAGATGGTTACAGTTGTAGAGAGATAGCTGCAAGGTGCATACAAAGAAAGTGATAATGATTCAACACCATCAGCATTCTTATGCCGTGACCTAACTTAAAGAGAGGCAATTAAGTACAGATGTCAAGCAGCCAGTATAATATCTCCAGATTGCACCGGAATTTGTATTCTGACTAGATGCAATTTGACTACACACTACCGTAATCTTCTTTACACATGCAGACCACAAAAAGGATAGTCAGCCAATGTAATTGTCTTTGTGCTGAGTCAGCAAGAAAAACTTTGACAATATAATTGAATTCCATAAGACTGCTCGGCTGTTTCACTGGTAGATTCCCTCTTCCATAAGGCTCATATGTAGCTATTTCTATGGCTCGAATTTAAATGTGACCTATACCAGTGAAAGGGTTAACCCAGGTATAGGAGTTGAAGCTTTACTACCCCAAAACGTGTACATTACTACAAGCAGATCAATTACAGTGTCACTCAGATTTCAGTAAACAATATTAAGCTCAGTTATTCATTACAAGACTTGAGGGCTGCACCATGCAAAGCAAGGAATGCTAGATGTGCAGCTTCATTCCTATATATGTATAATCCATTACTTGTATGATCCATCTAATGTTACAAGCTTCACCTCCAACATGTACATGTCTTCCCTTTATCGTAGCTATGTGAGTTAGCTTAATTGTTTACCCATCTGCATATATCTGATATTTGAGGACTTATATTGGTCAAGTAGTGTAATTGATGTGCTTGTATGCACGTGCCCTGTTTCGTACTGAAGCAGCAGCTGAACTGGGTTATAGCACCCCTTTGAGGTGTATGAGGTTAATCCGTTACTCATTGTACAACCTCATATTAATTCTTGCAGGAGCGATAAGATCTCAGTTTGGTCAGGGAGCTGGACCCATCCTTTTGGATGAAGTGCAATGCACTGGCAATGAAACCCGTCTTGTGGACTGTGGCCACAATGGAATCAGCACTCATGATTGTTCCAACACTCAAGATGCTGGTGTCATATGTCAAAGTAAGTGAATTAACCGTCCACAGAGAAACCAGGTTTGAAATATAGTAAAATACTCAAATCAGCAGATCCTAGATATATGGTCTGGGTTATCTACACAATGACACAGCTGTAGTTACAGACACAAGTTCATCCCAGGGATGGGATGTGGGGAAGTTTCAGCAGATTTACGAGTTGAAAGCGGATGTATCTTTGTATTCAGTCACAGTCAGATTGATACAAACTGTGTGTGTGTGAGCTTATTGTACGTGTCATGTTCCCCTTCAGCTGTGTGTGCAAACGGTGATATCAGACTCCAGGATGGACGAACTTCTCTTGAGGGTCGAGTTGAGGTGTGCAGCAACAACCAGTGGGGCAGTGTATGTGAAGACAGCTGGGATATCATCGATGCTAATGTAGCCTGCAGGCACCTTGGAATAGGTATGTCTGTGTAGCTTGATGTATTGTGTCTCGATCTTGCTCATAGCTAATCATGCTGTGAACATGTACAGTCCCAATTACAGAGTGGGCATAGCTAATAGATTTGATATAATGTGCATGTGCTTTTTGTAATGGGTTGCTTGTAAGGTACCTACATTGTGACCAGTATATATTTAATGATGCTGAGAATGTGCAGATATAGAAATGAAAAGTATCAACACTGTGTCTCTTGTGCATGCATATATTCCCTGAATAGGATTATTGTTCTACTTGCTGTGCATGCATTGCAGGAGCAACTGCAGTTCAAATTGCACAGTTTGGTCAGGGAACAGGACCCATCTTCCTGGATGGCATACGATGCACTGGCAATGAAGATCGTCTTGTAGACTGTGACCACAATGGAATTGGCATTCATAACTGTAACCACACTCAAGATGCTGGTGTTGTATGTCAAGGTAAGCAATCATGTTGTTCAACTGCTGGTCGTTTAGCCAGTACACTATATATATATGCAAAGTGGACCATGTCACTGTCAGTGTGATTGAAATGAAATAGCAATTATGATCTTTGGGGTCTGCAACAGCAATAATAGAGAGATAGATGATTAATATTATGGTTATCACTTTCTTCTTCCAGGACCTTTAACCAGCCGTTTGACAACAGTGCTGGCTACAGTGCTACCAATATCTGTTGTTCTTATAGTGCTGGTGACTGTTGTAGTGTTAGTGTTTGCTGTTGTGTGTTTGAAGCGAAGGAGAAGAACCTTGAAACCCAAACCAGCTGGAGAAGACCAGAGAGGCACCTGGGCTGATAAAGTGTGTGGAGGTTAGTTTATTAATTACACTGCCACAACTTACATGAGATTCCAATCTTCATGTAATGTGTGTAGTCACCTGCTATACTGTAGGGCTGGGTGTAGGGCAGGTACAGCCTGACCCTGAGAGTAAGTTACCGCTGCATGAAGTGAGAAATTAAGGTCTGGCTACAGGTCTTCTACCATAGCACTTTCGGTATATAGAGGCTGGATACTTGAACTACCCACATATGGCAGCCTTTGGTATTAGTGCATGGCTCTACAAATTCTCATTTATATACTATGGACTGAATAAGGAGTTGTTGGATGCCAAACTGCAGACCAGTTACTTCAATGTCAAATATTCTTAACTATGACATCCAACTAATATTCTATTCCCTTCTTAGCTCATGAATTGGCAATCTACCGGCCATCTGTGAAATTGAGAAGTATACTACCTCACAGGATGATCATCCCCAGCAGTGTGTTGCATCTCCACGCCTCAGTTGGACAAGGTAACATTACATTAGTATACTGTAATCTTTACCTCCCGAGGGATAACAGTTGTTTGTGTAAAACCTTGGTAAAGAACAGACCGTCAGCACAATTCTGATGAACTGAACTGTAAACAAATTAGTCAATAATTACAACCAAGCCACTACCCACCATATAAGTACATATACCACCAGAAACCAATCAGGAAAAGCAACACCAATATCTGCATGTTGGGTCTCTGAATGACGTGTATGTGTATGCCAAGCCACCAGGCAGCAGAGGACATGGAACTGTATACCAACAGTAAACTCTATGACCTCTCCCACTCAGTTTCAGCCGCATACATAGTGGGAATTCAAAGGTCACGCATGTGGCTGAATATGGAGCGGTAGACGGCCTGGGAACGAGGTTGCAAACTCTAATGGGATGCGTTATCTATCATAATATACAGGAATTATTCATACATCATTACATGCCACTCATGCTATAGCTACCATTTGTCTGTGCACCAGTAACTAGTCTTTTATTTAATAAAACTTCATAAATATATTATGTATACATGTCTAGCGAGCTACTATCATTACTAGGCATGCACGTTATATACTATTATTATTGTGGCTACATTCCTTTGAATTCGTGGTTGAGGGGATTGCACACTGTGCCCCTCAGTGTTCTTATTACTGTGTGCTTAGGAGAGTTTGGAGTGGTGTACAAGGCTCACCTGCAGTGGCATCGTGATGGTGCAGCAGAGTTGGTTGCTGTGAAAACTTTGAAAGGTCTTTACTCTTATAATCTGTTTTTATATTGATAGTTCAATGACATTCTGTCATCACATCGGCATCACTATCTATTCTACTGCCATTAGGTCTCTTCACTCAAAATGATGTTGATAGTCTGGTTCAGGAAGTTCACAAAATGCACACTCTCCGTCACCCAAACGTGATGTCACTGACTGGAGTCTGCTTGGACAGTGGTGGTGGCCCTGCAGTTGTGATGCCATATATGGACAATGGCAGTGTTCTCCATTACCTCAAGAAAGAAACAAAGAAACTGGTTCCACCTAGCGATGCAGACTCCAGCACTGTACGTATGTACAGTAATGCATGTAATGATGTCATTCAACGATAATCACAACAAGTAATGAACACTGTATCCACCCACAGAGTGGAACAATAACACAACAGCTGCCTACAAGTGTAGCTAGTACACATACACACTAAGATGGCTATGAGCTTCATTTCATGGTGTCACTAAAACACTGCCTACATGCAGGTTTCACATGTGCAGACACACTTGCTTGGAATGTGCTTGCAAATTTCCAAGGGGATGGAATACCTAGCAAAGGAGAAAATTGCACACAGAGACCTCGCTGCCAGAAACTGCATGTGAGTACATGCATCGAGCTTCTACTTTGTAGGTCGATCTGCCGTAATGATAATATACCAAAGCCATTTTCTGTGTCTACTCTACAATGTTTTGCTAATGCATGCATGAAAATGCTATATATAGCTACTGGTAGTTTAACTCTTATAGCTGGAAATTTTACGTCATTGCATATACATTATTGTTACAATGAGGGTTCTAGTGAGGTAGGGGGAAATCACTCCGATCAACAATATCCATTCCCACAGGATGGATGCTAGTGGGGTTAAGAATGATGACTGTACAATGATCATTGACACAGGATGGATGCTAATGGGGTTATCAAAGTTGGAGACTTCGGCTTCTCTGAAGACATCTACACAACCAATTACTTCCGACTGAAAAAGGGCAGCACAAACGTGAAGCTCCCTGTGAGGTGGATGCCTCCAGAAAGCATTGCAGTTGGGGTCTTTACTGAGAAGAGTGATGTTGTAAGTGCAGTGAATAATGAGTGAGGTTAAACTTCTATGGTGGTACTCATACTGTGGCACTATATTTCAATCTTCCTTGCAGTGGTCATTTGGAGTCACATGCTGGGAGGTGTTCACCGGCGGACAGATCCCCTACAGTGGAATCAGTCCAGTAGCTCTGCTTCAGCTCCTCCGTGATGGTGAGAGGCTCTACAAACCAATGAATCCTGCCTGCTCAGATGAGATGTGAGTTGGAAGTTATGGTATGGGTAGTTGCTGTTGCCATCACCAATACGAACACATTGACTTGGTGTCACTATTTGCAGAATTCCAACTCTTCTTCAATTTTGTTGTCCATGACAGCTATGCTATAATACAGCAGTGCTGGATGGACGAACCACAAGAGAGGCCTGATTTCAGTGAGCTAGTGGTCAGCATCTCTCTAACCCTGGAGGCAGTGGCAGGATACATGAGTTTAAACACAACCTCTCTGAATATCGTTGATGGTAACAGAGATGAACATCCGGTTGTTACTGGAGTGGAGAAGGCAGATCTTAGTGCATCCTCCCTGAGCCTTTCTAGCCCTGAGGAAGATGAGCTTCCATTTGCTACTGAAGAGATAAAAACTGTTGATTCTGGCGAGGAAGCTCAGAGTAAAGAGGAAGGAGTTGAACAGGAGACAGCTTACTAAGCGCATCACCACCATCAACCTTTACCTGTACAGAGTAGCATTGCTGTGCAGGCTCTTGTGCTTTTTACACAACGATATCTATATCATGAATACCATGCGTGTCCAGATTGGTTTGTATAGCTACCTCATCTAAAAATCCTATAATTCATTGTACCTAACCATTATATGCCTGATACAGCACGTTATACATAATTATGCCTGATACAGCACGTTATACTATTACGGGAATTATACTGCATTTACCAGGGCTCCTTTACAATAGCCAGTGTATCTTACAAGTGCATGGTTGCTCTTTCTGTTGCTGAAGGCTGCAGGGTTGGTTTGGCAATGGGCTACATTTGAGAGCGATTTAGCTAATTTTCCTCCAACCATGCTGGAATTCAGAATGGTAGTAAACTCTTTGTACTAGTAATACAGAAAGAAGTGATAGCTATTCCTGTGTAATTAATTTTAAGACGTACTCTGGGTTATAGCTAGCTGAGTGTTGCCTCTAACTGTACAGCACCATAGTTTTGGCTGAAAACGTAGCTTTTAGAATAGAGAAGCCCTTCTCTACTAAGTGACCGGAAATAAACCGTGACCGAAATTACCCCGACTTACCTTAGCGTTTCTAATTGCTGCTATTGACGTATTACCAAGAAACGTTTCCTTGGTGACGGCTATAAGACCACATCCTTTCGGCCTGATGGTTTATATTGCATACGGCTTCGGGCTGCGCACTCAGCCTCATGCAATATAAACCATACAGGTATGGAACTCCTTGTTGTACGGTTGTAGTAGCCTAGGTAACTACAATAGCTTACCTCTACAGTAGCTTACCAAGCGCTTGGTAAGACTTACACCTGAGTAGTCAAACGTTAGTGCATGCTGTATTGCCGTTAGCGCTGAGTTGGCATCAAGTTGCTGTCTTCGTGGTATCAATATAAACTCGAAAATACTTGTAGTCGAGTAGCTTTACAACCGTGTCCACTTTACAGTACGTGTATGAATGAACAGCTATGTACCAGAGCTCAAGATTCCTGCTGTTTGTCGCCAGTGTTGTAGCATTGGCATACCTTTCAAGCTCAAATGGTAAGCATAATTTTATGACTCACATGCATCTGTTTACTCGGCATGCAGCTTAGCTGCTACACCCAAATTATATTGCAGCAAAACACTCCGATGCGATATCGCACGCGGCGCGTCCTGCGTGCAAGCGACGAGGTTGAAAGAAGAAAGGAAGGAAGAGAGACGCAAGGGTCAGTCAGTCAGGCCCATCCCAGCATGGTGAACCACAGATTGATCTCGCCGCTAGTATCCAGTCCATGCATGCAGGACGACCGGTTTAATCCGATAGCAGCAGGTCATAGCAGCACTGCCAGCAGTGATCAATAAAGTAATGCATGCACTATAATGTTCACTCAGTACTAACTCCTACATGCACGGAAAGTAAGACCTCAGTATACTCCTGGAAATAAATGTGGAACCCGCTGTGCCTCGCCGCTGAACTTTGCTCGACATTCCTAGGAAACTTTGAATGCCGCGATTGTACCGAATTCACTATCATTGAACACCGGCTTACGCCTGTAGTAGTGGTACCATGGTAAGACCATAGAGTCTGATATTATTGGGGTGAGAGTTTATCAATGAAGAGTTTATATTAATACCACTAGTAGCCCAACTGGCTCCTATACTAGTAGCCCGTGTGGTAGCTTTTTGGACACCACTAACTGCAGAAGTCATGAACTAGTGTTACTTGACACAGTCATCAAAGTGTTGCTGCTCTTAAAGTTCAGCAAGTTAGCTAACAGTCTGTTGAGAAAATCTGTTGGCAGTAGCTATAAATGATCTCACCATGCATGCATGCGTATCGGTAGAGCGCTGTTCTGAGAGATGCCATGGGTTTGCTCTCAGCTCCTATAGCTAGTACGTACGTATTTTGAATTGTAGAAACTTAGTAGCTACTAGCTAGCTCAGTGTTGTGCAGGTTTTCCACTCATTCCACTATTCCTCCCTTTCTCATCCCTCCTCTCCCCACCTACCACCATCCCAGGCTCCACCACAACCACCCCCACCCCCGCAACCACCCTCACTCCTACAGCCACAACAGATGTCCAAAGTCGCAACATGTGTAGAGTCTTGGAAATAATTGCCTCCAATGCACCAGCTTCAGCCGGAGTAACTTGCTTCACGAACCTGGTCCAGCAATGTGATGGGATAGACTGCACTGCCATCGGTCTCTTTGGTACCACATACGTATATCGTGTGGTGATACTAGCATGCCAACCAGCAGTGCATATTACCTTCAAGGCTCCAAATGGTGTTATTGTGTTGAGCGAAATTGTGGCCAACTCTGAAGTGGTATTTTTCCAAGATTTGCTGCAACTCAATATAACCCTCGACCGACTCCAGGATGCAATTGGATTGCAGGTTCAGTTGCTTACTTTAATAAAAATGTTGTAAGTATTTATCCGCTTGTGAATATTACTGTGCATAGCGTAAGAATTATGTATTACTTTCATCCAAAGATTGAGGTCACGTTTCTTGGTAATCCTCCCATTCCCCTCATTGGCTACACTGTTGTTCCACTAGACACCTCCAACTGCCTGCTCTCAACTCCAAGTAAGTGATGTATCTACTCAAACCAACCAAATTTGGGCAACCGATTGCAAGTCTCGTACCTTTTAGGTACTAGCAATAGAGAGCATGCTGCAGAAAGTGGTGCAGTCTGGAAGTGTTTCCATGTAATTCTGAAATGTAAAACTTGTAAGGTGCATGCAGACCAAGTTTAAACCAGGCCTCCTTTGAATGACAGCTTATAATTATAATGTTCTTTCCAAAGCAAGGATCTATAGCTATTCCATGCTCATGCTGACTACTGCATTGCTGAGATATAATGGCACCAGCAACAGCAACCATACACTTCTATGTTTTCTGAGGGTATCAGGTGTACCACTGTCACCTGCCATATGTATAGCTTCACAATTCACTATGCAATAATATTCTAGGCAATTCATTATGCATGATCTTGTACATCACAGTTGGGAATACCAGACTCACAAAGACAAAGATAGTACCGTAGATCCGGAAATTTTCGCTTTTACCGTACTGCAAGCGACGAAAAGCTGGGCGTGGGACTGGGAACGAGGCTACTTCCAAGCAATGTGCATTCAAGCAGATCATTTACACTACTTGACCACTATAGGTCCTCCAACAGCTGTGCAGATGGGTAAATGATTAAAGTAGCATTAGGGTACCTTCAACCGTCGGGCCCGAAGCGCGAAATTTTTTTGTCAGGGTCATTTTTCAGTTGCCTGGATGGGCTCTCGTAGCACCTTCGTGCTTTGCACTGCACTGACACTGCTCTCTCGTATCCGTGACCGTCTCACTCTCGACGTGGAAAGGAAATGCATTTCCTTTCCACGTCGAGAGTGAGACGGTCACGGAAACAGGCCTATAGGTTTTCCAATCAGATAGGGATCAAAGTAGGCTGCACTTGCGTGCGCATTCCTTGATTACCTTGGTGGAGGAGGCACTGAGATGCAACTATGGTGACCAGAGAAGTATCCTATACTTCTCCAGTTACCTGGAACCAAGAAACTTGATGTAGGTTATCTCAACAGGCCTATAGGTTTTCCAATCAGATAGGGATTAAAGTAGGCTGCACTTGCGTACGCATTCCTTGATTACCATGGTGGAGGAGGCACTGAGATGCAACTATAGTGGCCTTGAGAAGTATCCTATACTTCTCCAGTTACCTGGAACCAAGAAACTTGACGTAGGTTATCTCAACAGGCCTATAGGTTTTGGGCCAATCAGATAGGGATCAAAGTAGGCTGCACTTGCATGCACATTCCTTCCACGGTGGAGGAGGCACTGAGAATAACTGAGGTGACCAGAGGCTAGTTAAAACAGCCCTTCTCTTTTTACAGTGGATCGAATTGTCTTACACTTACAGGTACTGCCACAACAGCCCCTGTAGACGTCACAAACAGTACAGGTAACTAGTGAGGACAGCACCTAGTGGTCCACTGGAATCACCATTAGGCTATAGCTAGTCAAATGGCATTGTGTTAGCTACGGAAAGCCAGCTGTGGAGAGTAGGAAGGATGTGGGGGTGGGAGGTTGGGAGCAAAGGGAGGTAAGAAAGTAGGGCAGGGAGGAAGGAGTGGGAAAGGAAGGGTAGTGGGGCTAAGGAGAGGAGAAGCAATTTCTGAGTCGATCAGACATAACATAGCTAACCCTGACCCTATAGATGATACAGCAACCTGCGAGGAAGGAGCAGTGCGGCTCACTGGGAACAGTTTGTCCAACGTGGGGAGGGTGGAGATCTGCTTCAACAACCAGTGGGGGACAGTGTGTGATGATGACTGGGACACAATGGATGCCACTGTGGTCTGCCGGCAGCTGAACTTCACCAATGAAGGTGAACCATATGCTAGAACCTTGTGCTAAGAGTCTGATGATTGCTCCCCTTCCCAATCCTACCTATTAACACTGTTGATCTCCTTGGTCCCCCTATAACAGCTATGGCAACCAATGGGGGACCTTTTGTCCGTGGGAGAGGTGCAATCCATTTGGACCAGGTGCAGTGCAGTGGGACTGAGTCCAGTCTCCAGGAGTGTGCACATGACGGGGTCGGAGTGCATGACTGCAGTCACAGTGAGGATGCAGGAGTCATCTGCAACGGTGAGCATTGCAGTGGCGGCAGAAGATAGTAGGCTTTAGGGAGGCTGAGGCACAGAGGTGTACCACTAGTGCACACTTACTAAGGAGGAAATTTGTAGTGTAATCATGTAGTTACACCTATCTATGTTCTCCTTCAGTTTCATGTACATATGGTGATATCAGGCTCCAGGATGGGCAAGATCCTCATGAGGGTCGAGTCGAGATATGCAGCATCAACAACCAGTGGGGGACTGTGTGTGATGACTTCTGGGATACCACTGATGCTAATGTGGCCTGCAGACAGCTTGGTTTCTCCCCAATAGGTGTGTATCTACACATTTTGGTATACAGTGGAGCTGGTCACTGTGGCTGCAGGATACTATAATACTATATTTCATATAGCACGTCAGTTTAGTTCACTTGGTGATATCAGACTCCAATGCTCAGTTTTTGTTGGTTTAATTAGTAGTGTACCCTTAACTTTATTGAGTGGAGAGTCTGCTCGGATTGGAAGAATACTGTGATGTCACTCTTCCTGATGTCCACATGCACTCATCTCAGCAACATAGAGATTGACACTCAGATCATTCTTCTAGACCTTCTCATGGCTGCTGATGTCCATAGCTGTATGGGTGGGGTGGGTGGGGTGGAAGCAATGAATGATGAAGTTGGCAGGATACCCTTCTGCAATGCATAGAACTTGAGCTAGATGGACTACACCTCCTTCAGAAGGTTGTCCCGTGTTGCTGATTCCCAGTCCACTTGGACCCAAGTGTATACGTAGAATGCAAGTCCACAGGATATTGTGGTAAAGTGTAAATTCTCTGCTACTCAGCAATGGGACCATTTCAATTGCACTACTGTAATTTTATTCTGCATGTTTTACACGTTTCCTAGCCTAAAACTATGTGTTGATACTAGCTACTTGCTTTTCTGTAGGAGCAACACCATTTTCAGGAGCACAGTTTGGTGAGGGAACTGGACCCATCCTCGTCGACAACCTACAGTGCATTGGCAATGAAGCTCGCCTTTTAGACTGCATCCCGAATGCATTTGAAATTAGTGGTCAAAACTGTAACCACTCCGAAGATGCCAGTGTCAGATGTCTAAGTAAGCAATCGTGATTATGTTCAATAGTGAATGATTGTTATTTCAAGACATTATTACACCGAAGGAGCCAGTCACACATGGCCAGACTCCAGCTGATATGAACTTGTATACTTGTTTTGGTGTTCTCTTCCTCAGGTGAATGCACAAACGGTGATATCAGGCTCCAGGGTGGGCAAAATTCTCTTGAGGGTCGAGTCGAGATATGCCACAACCAGTGGGGCACTGTGTGTGATAATCTTTGGAGTGATGGTGATGCTAATGTGGTCTGCAGGCAGCTTGGGTTCGCTCCAATAGGTAGTCGAGATTCACTTAGAATCTTATGTTATGTGACTGATGATTCCTACCTGAAGTATTCTTCAGTTGAAAGCTTACTTTCCATTGCTCTAACAGGAGCAGTAGCATTTTCTAATGCACTGTTTGGCCAGGGATCAGGACCCATCTTCTTGGACAATGTACTGTGCAGTGGCACCGAGTCTTGTCTTGTTGACTGTGGCCACAATGGCATTGGCAATCAGAACTGTGTCCATCCTGAAGATGCCAGCGTCAGATGTCTACGTGAGTGATCATGTTCAGTTCTACATGATTCGCAATCAGATATATGTCCCTAGATAGCTAGTTCACTGTCATTCCATTGGTGGAGGATGGAGTGTGTTATGTCTAGGGATAGATGTGAGGTACGTAGATTCGACATTGTTGTTTAACCACCTGACAGTTATAAAATTTAGTAGTAGCTTTGTTTTCCTATAGTAGCTAACTGTCTATAGAGCTCTGGTCCTTCATGGTTCAGAGATCCCATACATATGCAGTGGTGGGGGTGGATGCATGGGCAGGGAATGAGGTTATCATGTGCATGCATGCATATAGCATGGCACATGTTGCGTATGAAGATCGCAGACATCTTCATACATGGTCAGATCTATATACATCAGAGTGCAAGTGACTTTTGTTTGTATCATGTTGCCGCTATTCTTCCTCAGCTTTGTGTATAGACGGTGATGTCAGACTGCAAGATGGACCAAATCGCCTTGAAGGTCGAGTCGAGATATGCAATAACTTCCAGTGGGGGACTGTGTGTGATGACTCCTGGGATACCACTGATGCTAATGTGGCCTGCAGGCAACTTGGATTCTCTCCAACAGGTGTGTGGGTGTTTTGGATGGATACATAAACGTTGGGTCAAATTGCATTTCCTGAACAGACAAATGATTGAGCAACTGGTGAACTCCTTTAGCTATAGTGTTTTGTTGATTCACGGTCAGTGGCTTGATAGGTAACCAGCTGGATTCAAACAACTGGTCACATCATTGCCTCTGATACAGATGGCACATGGCTACAGTAAATAGCTGCAAGGTGCATACAAAGAAAGTGATAATGATTCAACACCAACAGCATTCTTATGCCATAACTTAACATAAAGAGAGGCAGTGTAAGGTACAGCGTATCAAGCATGTCAAGTATAGCCAGACCAGGATTGCACCATAATTTGTATTCCGACAAGATGCATGCTATTTGACTACACACTACCATAATCTTCTTCACACAGTGCAGACCACAAAAAGGATAGTCAGCCAATGTGGAAATAGAATTGTCTTTGTGCTGTTTCAGCAAGAAAAAACTTTGATTGAATTCCATAAGACTGCATGCTCACTGCAAAAACAGTGGGACTGTTTTCACTGGTAGATTCCCACTTTCCTCATATGGCACCTTTATAATCGCTAGTATAAATATACGCTTTCCTCTATTTCAATTTAAATGTGATCTATACCAGTGAAAGGGTTAACCCAGGTATAGGATTATGACCCCAAAACATGTGTACATTACTACAAGCAGATCAATTACATTGTCACTCAGATTTCAGTACATGTAAACAATATTAAGCCCAGTTATTCATTACAAGACTGAGGTATATATACTGCTGCACCATGCAAAGCAACATAGGAATGCTATAGATGTGCAACTTCATTCCTATACAATGCATATATATAATCCCTTACTTTTATGATCCATTCAAATGTTACAAGCTTCACCTCTAACATTCTGTCTTTGCATGTGAGTTAGCTTAATTGTTTACCCGTCTGATATTGGAGGACCTATAGTGGTCAAGTAGTGTAATCGATGTGCTTGCATGCATGTGGCCTGTTTGGTACTGAAGCAGCAGCTGAACTGGGTTATAGCACCCCTTGGAGGTGTATGAGGTTAATCTGTTAGCTATACTCACTCTACAACCTCCTTCAAATGTGCATACTCTTGCAGGAGCAATAAAATCTCAGTTTGGTCAAGGAACTGGACCCATCCTTCTGGATGAAGTGCAATGCACTGGCCATGAAACTCGTCTTGTGGACTGTGACCACAATGGAATCAGCACTCATGACTGTTCCCACTCTCAAGATGCTGGTGTCATATGTCAAAGTAAGTGAATTATCTGTGCAAGGTGAAACCAGGTCTGAAATATATGTCCACAAAATACTGAAATCAGCAGATCCTAGATAATATTATATGCTCTGGAATTCATAAGTTATCTACACAATGACACAGCTGTAGTTACAGACACAAGTTCATCCCAGGGATGGGCTGTGGGAAAGTTTCAGCAAGACTTTGCAGATTTACGAGTTGAAAGCGGATGTATCTTTGTATTCATTCACAGTCAGATTGATACAAACTGTGTGTGTGTGAGCTTATTGTACGTGTCATGTTCTCCTTCAGCTCTGTGTGCAAACGGTGATATCAGGCTCCAGGATGGACAAACTTCTCTTGAGGGTCGAGTTGAGGTGTGCAGCAACAACCAGTGGGGCAGTGTATGTGAAGACAGCTGGGATATTATCGATGCTAATGTAGCCTGCAGGCACCTTGGAATAGGTATGTCTGTGTAGCTTGATGTATTGTGTCTCAATCTTGCTCATCACTAATCATTCCATGAACATGTACAGTCCCAATACAGAGTGGGCATAGCTAATAGATTTGATATAATGTGCATGCTTTTTGTAATGGGTTGCTTGTAAGGTACCTACATTGTGACCAGTATATATTTAATGATGCTGAGAATGTGCAGATATAGAAATGAAAAGTATCAACACTGTGTCTCTTGTGCATAATTTTATATATTCCCTGAATAGGATTATTGTTCTACTTGCTGTGCATGCGCATGCATTGCAGGAGCAACTGCAGTTCAAATTGCACAGTTTGGTCAGGGAACAGGACCCATCTTCCTGGATGGCATACGATGCACTGGCAATGAAGATCGTCTTGTAGACTGTGACCACAATGGAATTGGCATTCATAACTGTAACCACACTCAAGATGCTGGTGTTGTATGTCAAGGTAAGCAATCACATATATCATGTCGTTCAACTGTGCTTGTATGCTGGTCGTGTAGCCAGCATAAAAGTGGACCATCAGTGTGATTGAAATGAAACAGCAATTTCATCACTATGATCTGCAACAGTACTAATAGAGAGATAGAGTAGATAGATGATTAACTTATAACCTTCTTCTTCCAGGACCTCTAACCAGCCGTTTGACAACAGTGCTGGCTACAGTGCTACCAATATCTGTTGTTCTTATAGTGCTGGTGACTGTTGTAGTGTTAGTGTTTGCTGTTGTGTGTTTGAAGCGAAGGAGAAGAACCTTGAAACCCAAACCAGCAGGAGAAGACCAGAGATACACCTGGGCTGATAAAGTGTGTGGAGGTTAGTTTAATTGCACTGTCACAACTTAGATGAGATTCCAACCTTCATGCAATGTGTATATAGTCACCGGCTACACTAGTGTTGGGTGTAGGACAGGTGCAGCCTGACCCTGATAGTAATGCTGAAGTCTGGCTACAGGTCTTCCACCATAGGACTTTGGGTATACTGGAACTTCCCACATTTGGCAGTCTAAGGTATTAGTGCATGGTTCTACAAATTCTCATTTCGAAAATGTGAGTACTATGGGCTAAAGGAGTCGCTGTATGTCAAGCTGCAGATTAGAATGTCAATAGTAACTTGTCTTAACTTTCAGTTAACTATGACATCCAACTAATATTCTATTCCTTGCTTAGCTCAAGAATTGGCAATCTACCGGCCGTCTGTGAAATTGATACTACCTCACAGGATGATCATCCCAAGCAGTGTGTTACATCTCCACACCTCAGTTGGACAAGGTAATGTGTACTGTAATCTTTACCTCATGAGGTTATCGATAACTGTTGTTTGAATAAAACCTTGGAAAAGAACAGACCGTCAGCACAATTCTGATTAACTGTTACTCATCAAACTGTATCAAATTAGTAAACAATTACAACAAAGCCACTACCCACCATATAAGTACATACCATGCATCAGAAAACCTTGTAACTGAATCAGGAAAAGCAACACCAATATTTGCATGTTGGGTCTCTGAATGATGTGTACGTGTATGCCAAGCTACCAGGCAGCAGAGGACATGGAACTGTATACCAACAGCAAACTCTATAACCTTGTTCCCAGGCCGTCTCCCACTCAGTTTTAGCCGCACACAAAGTGGGAATTCAAAGGTCACGCATGTGGCTGAATATGGAGCGGGAGACGGCCTGGGAACGTTACAAACTCTAATGGGATACGTTATCTATTGTAATAAATTATACATCATTGCATGCCACCCATGCTATAGCTACCATTTGTCTGTGAAGATTACATTGCCTCAAGTAACTAGTCTTTTATTTAATAAGACTTCATAAATATTATGCATACATGTCTATCGAGCTACTATCATTGCTAGGCATGCACGCTATATACCATTATTATTAAGGCTAGATTCCTTCGTGGTGGAGGGGATTGTGTACTGTGCCCCTCAGATTTCCTATTACTGTGTACTTAGGAGAGTTTGGAGTGGTGTACAAGGCTCGCCTGCAGCGGCATCGTGATGGTGCGGCAGAGTTGGTTGCAGTGAAAACTCTCAAAGGTCTTACTCTGATAATCTGTTCTGTTGATACTTTCAAATTCGATAGTTCAATGACATTCTGTCATCACTTCGGCATCACTATCTCTTCTGCTGCCATTAGGTCTCTTCACTCAAAATGATGTTGATAGTCTGGTTCAGGAAGTTCACAAAATGCACACTCTCCGTCACCCTAACGTGATGTCACTGACTGGAGTGTGCCTGGACAGTGGTGGTGGTCCTGCAGTTGTGATGCCATATATGGACAATGGCAGTGTCCTCCATTACCTCAAGAAAGAAACAAAGAAACTGGTTCCACCTAACGATGCAGACTCCAGCACTGTACGTATGTACCATTATGTACAAACTCTTCCACCAGTAAATATCATAGACCTTTGTAATTACCACTAGAGGGATATCAGAACTGGGCGAATAAAAAATGGATTCAAGAATGATAACAAGGGAACAGTCAGCATTGCAATATAAGTATCCAATTGCACGATCTTGAGCATCAATGTATATAGAAAGAAACAAAGAAGCTGGTTCCACCTAACGATGCAGACTCCAGCACTGTACGTATGTACCAGTATGTACAAACTCTTCCACCAGTGAACGTACGAACTCTTCCACCAGCGAACATCATAGACCTTTTACCACTAGAGGGATATCAGAAATGGGCAAATTGTGGAATAAGAAATAGATTCAAGAATGGTACGAAGGGAACAGTCAGCTTCATTGCAATATGGGTATCCAATTGCACGACAGATTATTAGAACATCAATGTACATAAGTGTTTTGATTGGGTTAAGGCCTCTGTTTGGAATAATAGAGTTACTCTGTGAGCTGACAGTAATGATGTCATTCAACAATGATCACAACAATTAATGAACACTGTATCCACCCATAGAGCGGAACAATAACACAACAGCTGCCTACAAAGTGTAGTTCACACTAAGATGGCTGGGCTTCATTTCATGGTGTCACTAAAACACTGTCTACATGCAGGTTTCACATGTGCAAACACACTTGCTTGGAATGTGCTTGCAAATTTCCAAGGGGATGGAATACCTAGCAAAGGAGAAAATTGTGCACAGAGATCTCGCTGCCAGAAACTGCATGTGAGTACACTAATCATATTTAGTGAGCTTCTACTTTGTATATAGGTCAATCTACTGTAATGATACAACAGCCATTTTCATCTGTTTGTGCTGTCTCTACTATACAATGTTTGCTAAGGTATGCAGTGTATCAACTCAACCAGAAGTGGAACCGTAATGAAATTGGTAGTTTAACACTTATAGTTGGATATTGTATGTCATTACGTTATTGTTGTTACAGTGAAGCTTAAGATACCAGTAAGGCAGGGGGAAATCACGTACCAATCGATATTATCCATTCACACAGGATGGATGCTAGCGGGGTTATCAAAGTGGGGGACTTTGGCTTCTCAGAAGACATCTACGCAACTAATTACTTCCGACTGAAAGAGGGCAGCACCAATGTAAAACTCCCTGTGAGGTGGATGCCTCCAGAGAGCATCGCAGTTGGGGTCTTTACTGAGAAGAGTGATGTTGTAAGTGCAGTGATTACAGAGTGAGGTTAAACTTCTATGGTGATACTCATACTGTGGCACTATATTTCAATCTTCCTTGCAGTGGTCATTTGGAGTCACATGCTGGGAGGTGTTCACCGGCGGACAGATCCCCTACAGTGGAATCAGTCCAGTAGCTCTGCTTCAGCTCCTCCGTGATGGTGAGAGGCTCTACAAACCAATGAATCCTGCCTGCTCAGATGAGATGTGAGTTGGAAGTTATTGTAGGGGTAGCTAGTTGCTGTTGCCATTGTGTGTGACCAATATGAACACATTGACTTGGTGTCACTATTTGCAGAATTCCAACTCTTCCTCTAAAGTTTGTTGTCTGTGACAGCTATGCAATAATACAGGAGTGCTGGATGGACGAACCACAAGAGAGGCCTGATTTCAGTGAGCTAGTTGTCACCATCTCTCTAACCCTGGAGGCACTGGCAGGATACATCAGTTTAAACACAACCTCTCTGAATATCATTGACGGTAACAGAGATGAACATCTGGTTGTTACTGGAGTGGAGAAGGCAGATCTTAGTGCAAACTCCCTGAGCCTTGCTAGCCCTGAGAAAGATGAGCATCCATTTGCTACTGAAGAGATGAAAACTGGTGATTCTGGCGAGGACGCTCAGAGTAAAGAGGAAGGAGTTGAACAAGAGACAGCTAACTAAATATATCCCAACCATCAACCTTTACCTGTACAGAGTAGCATTGCTGTAGCTAGTGCTGTCTACACAATGTTTGTCTCTACCAAGAACACCATGCGTGTCCAGATTGGTTTGCATACTTCATCTAAGAGTGCTATTCATTGTATTCCTGACAGCACAGTACTTGTTACATGCATCTTCTGTCGTTACTGTAGCGGCAACTGAATATTATTGATGTCAATCATTGCACATTTAATGATTAATACATGCTCATGCACCAAATTTGAATTGTGAGTGTACGCTGCAAGTATGCTCTGTTCACTGAAGCATGTGCTATGCCACATGCAGTGCTAGCAGTGTAATGAAGAAGGGTTGCCGCTACACAGGCTGTGTTTGGGCCAGAACATGCATCACTGCAAAAACAGAAAATATATACTGTCATTTTTTATTTACTGGATTACAATTGCAAGCTTCTAATATAAACAAGATACTGCATGTAAACTCAACAGAAATTACTGTAGAGAACATTTGTTATTGCATATGGAACTCAGGCACAGTGCTCACGAGATGAGGGGTGGAACTTATGTACATGTAATATTCATTCGTTATTAAACTTCTGCAGATGAAGTCGAACTTGTGCATATGAGGGGTGCAACTCGATCATCAGCTTCATCTGTTTCAGCTGCTGCTCCTTAACTGTGTTCTATAATTAGTGTAAAAAACATTAAAAAATGTATGGAGAAGAAGAAAACTGAAAACTGATTTTGGCGATTTGGCGACTTTTTGGCGCGGTACTTTCGCGACGGTTGTTCACGACACTGGGAGTCTTCTGGGCCAGGAAAACACTCGAAGACGAATAGTAAGTTGTCATAAAGGCTTATTTGCCGCCTGTTCCCGTTACCAAAGTACAGGCGCTTCTTGTGAAAGGATACCAATGTACAGCATTAATCACGAAGTGAAGAACAACCCGTCTTAACCCGCACAGTATCGCTAAAAGCTCACCATTTCGGAGTAGCTAACACTTTTGCCCTTTCAAGTGCTCTTCATGGATAGTGCGGTGGCTTATGAGTTATCAGTGGCACACAGGTCCATTTCCATTTCCATTTCCATTTCCATTTCCATTTCCACCTCCCCCTTCAATTCAATTCATTTCAGCAAATATAGGTACCGATAGTATCTTAGTGCCAAGTCACTCCATTCCGTCATGTTTTACACATTTCCCTGTAGCTATACTGCAACAGCTACAGGCTGATGCAGGTGCATGCATGGGAAAGTTTGCATAGTTACCAATAAGGTCAGGTATATGTGGCTTGCTTGGAGTCTCCCTGCTGACACAGTACTTTCACGATATTATAAGCCCATGAGAAGTTTGCGCTGTACTGGGAATCAGGGCAAAGAATCTGTGGGTTTGTTTGGTGTGTCTAACTGTGCTGACCAGGACACATCTGTTTGAAAATAATTCAGTAATAAGTGCTTGCACCAATAAGTGCGTGTACGTATACTACTGCATGCAGCAAGGAATCACTTCATGAATCTCTGTGTTGTGGTGCAGACTACTTTTTTTTTTTTTTTTTTTTTTTTTTTCTATAAAACTTTATGCAAATGCAAAGGACATAGTGAATAGTGAAAAACACTAATACAAGCACATGCCCATACAAACTATACTAGATGAACAAGGTTCTTAAATGTATATATAGAGGGTGCAGAAGTAATAGAGTCAGGTAATGTATTCCACAGGGAAGTTACATACGGGAAAAAGGAATAATAGAAACAATTTCATTTGAAGGCCACTCTTTCAGTTTGTAGTTAGTATTAGTTAAACCATGCACACTAGTAAGGGATTTATACACAAGTGTAATAAACTCTGAGATCATGAGGGCAAAGGTCCGAGTGGTCTAATTGAATTACAGCCCATGACTGGTGTGGTTTAACTAACTTGTAGCTACCCTACGGATGGCTTTTGGAATAGATTTCAGTGTGTATAAGGCAACAACCAAAAATCATAGACTCGGTAGAGTCTATATGTAGGGATACCACGTACACGCAATACATGCCAATACAAAAAAATCTCTCCAAATCTCAGAAACGGTACACTTATAAGCCTTTATAACCACATACCGTTCATCTTCGAGTGTTTTCATGACCAACAAGACTCCTCGCATCGCGAAAAACCGTCGCGAAAGTACTTCACCAGGTACCCGCAAAACGGGCAAATTGTTTTTCTTTCTTTCTTTCTTCTTCTTCTTCTTCTTCTTTCTTCAGACAACTTAGCTCAACGTTGCCTCAATCTGTCACGATGGTTTTCGCACGAAACAGCAGCATATTCAACCGAGCAGTGCAACGTCCCATCGCTTTTTCGCTACCTCCAAGTCTTCACCAGGCGGCTGCAGCTGCCCACTCAATAACTATGGCTTCGTTTGTCACGCCATTTTCACGTTTGTACGCATGCGCACTTAAACGATCACTTAGCAACGATACGTAATTATTACTCAAGATCGCTGAATTAGAAACAGTGGCGATGTGTTGTCACAGATCAAACGAGGCACTCTGAGGTTAGCCCCTGTACGCATGATTTAGCTAAGCTTATATTGCTACCTATACCGTATTCTGTGAGCAGGGTGAATGCCTATCTCAACTCTCAACACCCATATGAATGTCCCTACTATAAACTGCCTATGCCATGGTCTTCAGACAGGGAGAACTCGGTGGCTTTGTCATCCATCTAGGGAACAGTTGACTTGAGATGCCCGGGCCTGATTCTTCAGCCAATGCTGGAAGTGTAATACCTGAGTAATATTGTCCACATACCAAGGCAAGGGCACCTACTGCCCAGGTGCCTGTGAGGTCACTGACTTCTGCAGCAAACTTCAGCTCAAACGTGTGCCTGCTGCCCACAAAAAATTACATAAACAAGTAATAAAAAACATTAAAAATGTATCAGGATGTAGGGATACCAGAACGGCAAAAAGTAAGGAAACAAGAGGGATGATTGAACATAACAGTGAAGTATACAATCACCCCTACATATCTTTTTTCATTGTACATGTATATATGGAAGAAGATCTCTGTAGGGGTGATTGTATACTTCACTGTTATGTTCGATCATCCCTCTTGTTTCCTTACTTTTTTCCGTTCTGGTATCCCTACATCCTGATACATTTTTAATGTTTTTTATTACTTGTATAATAAGGTAGGGCACTCCTGTGCAGCAATCCCTGAAACCAGGAGTGCATAACGCTCTTTAAATTACGTCATTATGCACTCCTGCCAATCAGCACATAAATTTAGCACAATTGCATCACAAAATACCATACTACAAGATCGGAATAATTCGGTACATTATATAATGTGTAGTGTACGAAAACTGATTCTCAGTTTTAGCGTCCAAACAGCACACCATGTTTCACTGTGGCTCTGTCATTCGTGAAACGACAGTTTTGCAAAACTCATTAACCACATCCAAAGTATTGGCTTGAACAAACAAGCGACTTTCACCAGATGGGGGGAGTTCCCACTTTGTATCAGCGAGATAACATAGTGGTGCATCAGTATTCTGCATGGTTGAGCTCATCGCAAACAATACCGATCTGCCATCTCCAAATAACTCAGTTCCCCAGCTGGGATCTGCCTTGTCAATTGGACGTGGATCTCCATCTGTTGAGACTCCATCCGAAAGAATAAACAATACTTTCGGAGTTGCATTTGTTTTGTTAAAAACAGCCTCAGCATCCTTCAATGTTTTGCACATTGGGATTCTGCCAGAAATGTATGGCTTGATGGTCTCTATGAGTTCCCCGATTCGATCGTGTAAAGATGGTGAAGACGTTAGGGCGAAACCTTGGTTTGAAGTAGGTCGTCCAGCAACTCAGAAACATGTTGTACTGTTCTCGGCTTTGGTTGTTGTTGTTGTTGGTGGTTGTTTGGAGTAAATGCCTACTCATGCACTATTACAAATACATTTGTTATTACAAGAGTGGGTAATTTGATCCTGATCCCCATATATAGTATTATATACTGCTGGAGATACTGATATTCACTGGCTACAAGTATGACTGTACCATTGGAGTGGGCATTTGGATCCTGACCCATACAGGATCCTGCCGAGATACTAATATTCACTGCAAGTATAATTTGTACATGTAGCTACCGATGGAGTGGGCATTTGGATCCTGATCCCCTTCACAGGATCCTACCGGAGATACTAATATCACCACTTTTGTTACAATGAGTCTTTGTATATGACGTTGTATTGTTGTTACAACAGTGCCAATGGGACATCACATGACACTTAAGTGCCGTGGCTGTACACTCCTAATAAACTTCCATGTGGAGGCCCATCTGGACTCTTGAATTCAAGTAGCTAACAGGCTTATGCCATTCTAAACACAATGTGGTGACTGTTGGCAGCCATATTTATATTGCTGAGGGGAAGCATAACAAGTGACGATTCTTTTTATGACACATTTGGTGCGTGTGTCAAGCACTACAGTAAGTTTCTAAGCTTTGCTCTCTTGCTCTGTTGCACTGTATACCTACAAAGTCCATGGAAGCTTCTGCTATGTGGATAAACACAATAAATCGTTATGAGGATGGAGCTTTGCAGAGTAGCTATGTCATGCAGTGCAAGTGGAGAAACCGACGGAATATTACGGCTACGTCAGAATTAGAAATTCGTGACTGCCAATTTCCTAAAAGGTGGGTGGGGCTGAGAAACACAGGTAACCCCAGAAGAACACAGTTACCATAGCCTCCCGCTAATACGCCCCCTTCGAAAATACGCCCTCCACCCTCGTTCCGCCCAAGTTCCTTCACAGAGTAGTTACCGTTGACGTCAACGCGTCGACGGTACAAGTCATCTCGCTGCCACTCTTCCGCAGGAAATACCAGGAAAGGGGACCCCCCTAAAATTGGTTCCCCCAGGAACTAAAATCAGTGCATATGTCAGAAGTCGGGAAGGTGCGCATGCTATAAAAGGTGTCTTCCTCCAACACTGTCAAAAGCACTATCACTGAATAATTAATCGGTGCCCAGGTTGCCATTGAGGTCAAAAGAAATTTCAAATCTGCCAATGGCAACAAGACTGTAAGGTGGTGGTGGCATGTGCTTAGCTAGTGGGGATGAGGAAACAATGGTCCTAATTGAGAAAGAATGGGGCAAGGTTAAAGCACAGACATCTTGGAACATACAACCATGCCTCTCTCACTGCCCAGGCACCCGAGAATTCCGGTCTTGAATCTAACATCACTCCCTCTTAGTCACCCACAGCACCACTAGCAACAGTGCTTCCCCTCCTTCACTCCACCAACAGGTTCAACCAGCCTCAGGTTTCAACCAGCTCGACAACGGCACAATGCACTCAGCTCAGTATAGTAATTCTAGTAACAATACGACAGAAGTTGACAATTGCAGAACAGATGGTGAGCATGGACAATAGGTCCTTCCCATCCCTTGGGGGGTGAAAGCTCTCGCCTTGCTACAGACAATGTGTTTGGTGGAGTGAATAATCAAAATTCCAGAGATGGTGTTCCAGCTTTGTCTGTCCTCTACTACAATGCAAGAAGTATCCTTCCAAAAATAGATCTGTTGCGAGCAGAGGTCATCGCTGCGAACTTCCCCTCTGTTGTTTGCATTGTAGAATCTTGGCTTGCAGAGGAAACAGAGGACAGTGAGGTATCTATTGATGAAATTCGATTGGATAGAAACAGACATGGAGGAGGTGTACTCCTGTACATTCATAACTCATTAACCTGGGAGTCCGTGATCAAGGGTCCTAACGAACTAGCTGGAGCTCTTGGCTATTTCTATTAGTTCAACACACTCTTCTTGTATCTCAGTTTTGTATCGTCCTCCCTCCTCAGCAGTTACCTTTTTTGATAATCTTTGTACAGCAATACAATCTATTTCGCCAAATCATTTTACTAGTTTTGTATTAATAGGAGATTTTAATATTAATTTTTGTAGTAGAGATCACCCCTATTTTTGTAAGCTAGATACTATTTTGCAGACGTTTTCTTTATCTCAAGTTGTGAACACTCACACTCACACGGCTCCCAGTGGCGAAACATCACTGATTGATCTAGCCCTTGTCTCAAACCCCGATCTGGTCTTAGACTGCACAACAGTTTCTCCCCTTGAAATAGCAGATGTGCGGTCATATCATAATGGTGTGAAGCTGACCTTGAGATGGAAACATAAGCATGCCAAGCAAGTTCAACAGCAACCGCGAACAATTTGGAGGTATGCAAATGCAGATTTTCAAAAGGCCAATCAAATGATCCAAGAAGTAGCCTGGGATAGATTGCTACCGGAAGACAATGTTGATGTGGCTGCTGTAAACTGGCACAACAAAGTGATGGAAATCATGCATGCTTGCATTCCACAGCAAACACTTAAAAAAAGGAGAAATTTACCATGGCTCTCTAAAAATGTCATTCGACTAATCAGGCAACGTAATGCCACATTCCAGGCTGCAGGAAGGCCTCATCTGGTTGATAAGTTTAAGAAACTGCGCAACCGGGTAGTCAGACTCTTGCAAAATGGCAAAACGTTTCAGACAAGAGGAAGTTTTGGAAGGCTGTTAAGTTTCTGAACAGACAGCAATCCTCAATCCCTCCCCTCCATTACCTGGGTATTACAGTCAACTCAATCCCTCCCCTCCATTACCTGGGTATTACAGCCAACTCAAGTCAAGAAAAGGCAACTGTACTCAACCAATTCTTTTCAACATGCTTTAACCCTTTAACCACCGAATTCTTCCCACCAAGACAACACATTTTCATGCATTCAGCGCACACCACTTTCGTAGGTACTCCTCTCCCACAGCATTCGCTCCTCAGCGGCCAAACTTGGTGGGGCCCGCACACATGGAGAGACCCCTCTGGCAATACCGTTAATGATATTCATGACCCCCCACAAGGCCAGCAATCGGAGGTCAAAGGTGGATGTCAGCCGGATTTTCGCCCAGCATTTCCCTAAACTTGGGCCAGATCTGACTGATGGCACACCTTACACCACCAATTTGCAGGTTTTCTTGAGGCCCTGGGTGGGGTCTATGAATATCATTAGAATCAAAAATTCTCGGGTCAATGAATCTCATTAAAATCAAAAAACGCCCATGACAGGCCGAAGGGGGGGCTGCCGCCCCCCCTTCGAAACCCCCCCGCTTGTACGTTTAGTGGGGGAGGCGCGCCGAAAACTGACCAAATTTTTGAGTTCGTGCCTTAAAGTCGTCCCTAGGCCCTCTGAAGACTTTTTGGTCTCTTTTTGGACTGGAGAGAAGCCCTACAAGTGCATAGGGTCTAAATGACGCCTATAGACATCATTGGGGCTTAAAGGGTTAACACAGCTGTACCACCACTAATGCCATTAAATTAAAGTATTGTCGCAAGAAAGTTTATGTCTGGACAACCTTCTCTGCACACCAAGTGAAGTGCTCTCTGGACCCTGGTAAAGCAAGTGGGCCAGATGGCTTGTCGGCAGGATGTTAAAAGGCATTGCTAACACTATTGCTCCTTCCCTTTCCAAGCTATTCAACATCTCTCTCAAGCTTGGTCGCTTTCCAAACATTTGGAAAACCTCTGCCATTGTTCCAATTCAAAAAACTCCAATCGCAAGGAGGCATTAAACTACAGATCAATTTCTTTACTATACCCATAGTGAGTAAACTGCTTGAACGCCATGTCCATCGATACATCACCATGTTTCTTAATATGACCAACCCTTTGTCTAATAGACAGTGGGGGTTACAAGTTGGCAGATCAACAGTTACAGCTTTACTGACGTCGACTGTTACGCATGATTGGTTTAAGGCACTAGAATCCAGGCAAGATGTCTGTTCAGTGTTTTTTGACTTGAAAAAGCCTTCGACTCCGTTCCCCATCAGCCTCTCATGGACAAACTCCACAGTTATGGGTTAGATGGCAACACGCTAGCGTGGTTAAACAGTTACCTAACAAACAGGAGGAAACATGTTGTAGTTGACGGTGCTACATCCACCGGAACAGCTGTAGTTTCTGGAGTGCCACAGGGTTCCGTCCTCGGTCCCCTCCTTTTCCTCATCTATATTGATGACATAATATCCACTAGCTTCTCTGAAGGGAGTACCCTCAATCTCTTTGCAGATGACATAAGCTTCTCTATAAGATTATAAAATCACTTGACCAACTGCAATCTAGGTCTGATATTACTAGAATACAGGACTGGGTGAGTTCCAACCATCTCACCCATACATAATCCTACAAAGTACAAATCCATGTTCATATCGAGGAAACGGAATTCCATATCCTGCCTTTGTCTCTCCATCTAAATGGCGTCTCACTTGAACAGGTGGAGAGTTTAAATATCTTGGTGTCTTCCTTTCATCAGATATGTCATGGTCAACCCATATTGACTCTGTCTGCTCTAAAGCGAGGAAACTTGTGGGACTGCTCTACAGAAGGTTTTCTGCAGAGGTTGATAGCCACTCTCTACTTGAAATGTATAAGCTACAAGACAGACCACACTTAGAGTATGCTGCTCCAGTTTGGAGTCCTCACCTTGTTAAGGACACTACCAATCTTGAAAATGTCCTGAAGTTTGCCTTGAGAATGTGTCACAAGAACTGGGATGCCGGTTACCAGGAATTACTGGATCTATCTAGCTACATTGCCCACACTTGAGAATAGGAGATTATACTAGAAGTTATGTAGCTACACTTTATAAGATCAATTTTATGGATACTTTTATTTCCCACCCAATGTTTTTATACCTAAGCCAAGTATACCTCCTTACATATGATATGCCCCTCCTGTACCAACCTCCTGTCTGCACCAACAAATTTCTGTCATCTTTTGTACCTAGTACGATCTCTGTTTGGAACAATCTTCCCGAAGTCTCCCTAATGTTACTACATTTAAATTACACATTGCACCCTTTTTCTTGTAACTAAGTACATGTATTTTCATCTCTATACTTAGCCTGTTTGTATAATTATAGGGTACATCTAGATTAGCTTCACAGCTATTATGTATCCCTTTGCATTGTTATAGAAAAAAAAAAAAAAGCTGTTGCTGCAGTGGCAGACAAATTGCCGCAATGCTAGACAGAATTGGAATGGAGATTGAGAGTGACAGCGAAAAGGCCGAAGTCAAAATGACGAATAGTGCGGGAGACGAGATAGTTGAATATACCATTCACTATGCCCAAGATGGCTCCTACCCACCAAACCTCACAAAGGAGAAGAAGAGAGCTGTCAGGAAATGTGCGTAACTGTAGTATTGACTGCTTAATCACTATTAAAGGTTTTGTCACTGCAATCATGTTCAAGTATTAGTGACATCTAAAGGGGGCCGATACAGTTGTTGCTGGAGGGGTCCAAATGTTGCAGTGAAAAGAGTTCTGGGGGTCCTTATTTCTCAACAAATTGGTTCCGAGGGGAACCAATTTGGGGGGGGGGGTCCATTTTTACCATGACAGTCCCTTGGTACATGACCGACAGTACAATATGCTGTTTGTGAGGATGGCTATAGCTCAGCAAAGTCGTCGTGAATGTTATGGCCATTGCGTTGAGGCGGCAGCTCTTCTCGCCGATGTAGGGAGACCACGCAGGGCAAGTGGAAAAGGCGGATACGTCCGGGCTCGGACGCGGACACGGACACGGACACGGACTAGTACCACTTCGCTCATCCATCATACAGCATACGATCGCTGCGCGCGCTTGCAATTTCAGTTGCGTGCGGTCACGTGAGTCGATCCATGCTGGGGAAATTTTGAAGGGGGGGGGCTACAAGGTAGCCCGCTTGACTAGCTTCGAACATGCACGGTACGTTAACGCACGGGCGCCGGGTGTAGGTTTTTTTCTCACAATAACAAAATCGGAAATAGCACAACTCACAAGTCATGTGCATGTATAACCAAGTAACCAACCACAAAAACAATAAACAAATCAGACTAGCAAGTCGCAGGCAATCATGTAGCTATAGCGAACCAACCAAAATCAGATGTAGCAAGTGCAAAACAATTATATGAAGTAAAATTTAATGTCAAAACATGTACTACGACATGAGAAATCTAGACGGATATCCCGAATTCTTTCCTGAGAGATTCAAAGTGTGGCGGAAGCAGCTTTTGTCTCACCAAAGGAGTGATGGTGATGTGATGAATGGGTCAAAGTCAAGGAAGTTTGGTGCTATGCATGTCTTCCACGGGTGATAATAAACATTTTTCTTTTCCCTGGTTTGTTCATATCTTCCCGATCGGGGATTAGGAAAAACAACGTACTCCTTATGTCCTAGTACAATATCATCCGGAGGTGACAGCAACCTCCCATTCACATCTCGGCATATTTTACCTTTGCATCCGTTGCACCTTGAGATATTGCCAAAGATGAACACCAACCAAAATGGGGTGTTGACACCAGGTCGCTGCTGTTGTTGCCCATGCTGACCGACTGTAACAGTCTGAGACCGTGGTGCAATGACAAATGTAGGAGTAGGACCCAAGTACTCAGAATGTGCTGGTATCAAGGGTGGAGGACTGCTGACAGTTGTGTGAACTCCACCAACATCAACAAAATGGATGTTGTGCACATCGCGCTGACTTGTGACAAGAGCAGTGGAAGGACAGTTCACTGAAGTTGGTGAAACCCGAAGTGCTGGATTGGCAGACACAGAATGGGTTTGGGTTGAACTAGCTTGGAAAATTGGTGGAGAACGATTAGAATTAGGGTCATACAAACCTGAGCTCCCAACATCCGCTGCAACAGTGTCATTGGACATACCTTGCAACTCGGATTCCAAAGACAAAGCTGGCTCGTCTCCTCGAAATTTCCATTCCAAATCCGACTGTTCGGCATTAGCAACTACCTTTCTGATTTGCTCTGCACCCTTCTTACTGACCCCTTTCCGCGCTGATTTTTTGCCTGCTGTAGATGGCTTCCCTACTTCCGCAAGAGTTGTGAAGTTCGGCTAGTACTTCATAGTCTGATACCACCTCAAAAGTTTGTCCATGCATCCCCTCTTAATGGCAAGTGCAACTGTATGAGAACACATTCTCATCGATGTGTAGGATAAGCACTGCTCATCACACATGAAACCACCAGCTTTCGACATCTTAACATAGTGTGGTCGCTTACTACTGTAGCTTCTGACCATCCATGCGCAATCATCAGTATCTCCAGGAGCTCGAACAATTGCGTTGCCATCATTGACAAGCTCCTCTGCCTTCTTCCATATAGCGACATCTTCAACTGTTGTGGTATTGCCAATTCATCCAAGGGACAATTTGAAGAGCTGGTCTGATCAGAGCTATCTTGAACTGCTGCATTCATAAATCGATCAACCTTTCTGCGGTGCTGATCAGTAGTCATCTTGAACGACTAAGAGGGCTCAACAGCAAGTTTCCGGTATTCCTCTCTTAACCTGTACTCCCCAGCACTAATCACAGCTCGTTCAATTTCACGCCTCTGTTCCTCCATCAACCCTCTCATCTTGTCAACAAAGTCAGGGAGCTGAGAAGACTTGTACTGAACCTCTTCCTTCAAGACTCTGTTTTTGGATTCAACTTCATTGGTATAGTAAGGTGAAGGAGGGCACCCCAACCCAGCTTTCACACGAACATCCTGCAGCATACACTTAGCCACAATGTCATGGCTATGGATCATGAACCAACTGTGGAAGGATGGTGGAGAGTTGTAGGGTTTCTCGAACTCGTTCCATCTACTCTCAAATCTCTCAAGCATTTCATCCATACTTTCAATGCTTTTGGAATCCACCAGGCCATGCTGTAGTTGTAACGGACTTCCCAGGATATCTTTCACGATCTCATTGGCTACAGGATGTGGGATGTTCAGACTTTGAAGCTTGCGCTCAATATTTCCACGGAAATGCAAAAAGCACCGCAAGTGTTCAGCCTTTGGAAAGGTAGCTGCCAGTGCATTTTCTAATGCAAGCTCACCATCGGTACCGAAGGCTTGAAGAGAAGAGAGTTGCACCCTCTGCCCTACTAATGATGAAGTAAAGAAGTGGTAGGCAGCAAAATCTTTACGCACATGGATGAACATTGGGCCCAACATTACAGGTGGCTTTCCTGTGGGACTCCCTTCAGGTTGAAGCAGGAGGTGACGATATGTCGTAACCGTCACATCGAAGTCTCCAAGATTGAAGGTTGGATCCACCCCTAGGATACTGAAATTCTGAGGAGGAGTGCAAAAGCGCACCAGATCATCCAGCGAGTAATCAAATGCAATGAGCATCATTGGGAATGGTGCTGCATTGACCATCCTGACGAACGCATCCCCACGAGTTCCTTCTCCTTCCTTGCACATGTGCATGACTGCATAGAGGGGGTCAAAATCTTGCTTGTTTGTAACCTTTCTCCTGGCATCCTTCACTTGTTGCCTGCTACGAGGTAATGCCCCAGCACTTCTGGCTTCCATAATTCCACCAGCCTCACAGCTTACAAACTGAAGAGCACGTTTAGGAGTCTTCTCCAACGCTTCTTTCTTCAACTTGGACATCACACTTGGCATAGTTCGCACATATGGTTGCCCATAGCATGAGTTTCCATGCGGAGCAATCTTCAATTTGTGCTCTCCTTGGGAGAAGAGGTACTGCACCAATGCCAGGTTCAAGGTATCACCATCAATGTCTGCAAAAGTATTCAGTGTTTGATAAGTGTACAGATATAAGAAATGTTGTAGTATACACTGCTTCATCGAGGGGCAACCACACTCCTGGCAGCCATTGCAACCCCGGTTGCGACTCACCGTGCGTAGCGCAAGCTAAGTACTGCATTTTGTTCCCATTAGCGCACATGCTACGTGGCAACCACACTCGGTTGATCGCTAGCAATGGCGGCCAAAGGGAATTTTAAGACAAAGAAATTATTGACAGCGGTCACAACTTCGACAGCAAGGTAAGTTTTGGTACGTAAGCGTCAGTGGACGACAGCGATCACGGACAGCCGTGTGGTCAGAATCTTTGTGGGCCCTTCGTAAGAGCTGTACTAAAGTTGAAGAGAGCACTTGAGCAATGGCGGCTGACAGTATGACAATAGCACTTGTATCTCCACCACCACCAAGGTGAGTTTCAGCACAATTATTAAGCGCTTGTCTGATTGCTGCATGATCATAGCGATCATGACAGTGTAGTCAGAATCTCTGTAGACCTTTCCTGCGAGCTATGATTAGATTAGTTACGCGGCACAATTTTTCCCTACCAGGAGTGTAGAAATATTTCTTCAACAGTCCAAATAATTATTCCGAGGGTTCAACTGCTTATACTGAAGTATATCATTCACTTGGTTGAAGAATTATCTGTCTTGCTATCTGCAGCACCATTTCCCCTTGTCCAAGGGGAAATAGTGCTGCAGATTTCACAATCATTGCACAATGCAGACAGAAAACCTTCACTTCACTTCAAAAATAATACCACCACAGCCCCAGTAGGGCTTCCAGCCAACTGGAGTTCAAAGGGTTTCCCTGTTGCTGTTTCAGTCTGCAAGAGTGTGCAACCCAGTAACTAGGAAGGGGTACCTGTGAAAGCCGGAACGCGGAACGGAACACGGAACGGAACGCGGAACGGAAGTAAAATTCGGGCTGCGCGCTTTCATCATTATTCACTGGACTGGACTCACCCAAAAATCTGTAAGATGCCTTTTCAGTGTAGGACAGAAGCTAAGCATACTTTATTTATTCACTAAACTTGCTTGCATAGCCTGCTTTTGTGTCTTCCCTCGAGTCGGTAGAGGTCAAAGTTCACGTGCATATTTAATGAGCTTCAATGAAAAGATTAGAAGAGCATTTATTTACCGCAGACATCGAACTCCAGCCTTTTGCTGAAGCATAGAGAACAGAAAATAATATTCCACTATCATCCACGACTGACTGAAGCGCATTTTGCTGGAGCTCATTAAATATGCACGTGACCTTTGACCTCTACCGACTCGAGGGAAGACACGAAAGCAGGCTATGCAAGCAACTTTAGCGAATAAATAAGTATGCTTAGCTTCTGTCCTACACTGAAAAAGGCATCTTACAGATTTTTGGCCGAGTCCAGTCCAGTCCAGTGAATAAAGACGCCCTGCGCGTACGGTGATGATAGCACGCGGCCCGCAGTTTACTTCCGTTCCGCGTTCCGTTCCGCGTTCCGCTCTGCGTTCCGCGTTCCGGCTTTCACAGGTACCCACTAGGAAGCACCTGCCCAGGATGTCAGAACACTAATTGAATCCCCTCCTTGAGAGACACTACCTCCCACCACCCAATCAACCAAGGACTGTGTCTAGGCCCTCCCCGTTTTCCATCCTGCAAGTGACAAACAGCTCGGAAGGGGTAACTGTGAAAGCCGGAACGCGGAACGGAAGTAAAATACGGCCGCGCGCTATCATCACTTGCACCGTACGTGCAGGGCGTCTTTATTCACTGGATTGGACTGGACTCACCCAAAAATCTGTTTTTCAGTGTAGGACAGAAGCTAAGCATACTTATTTATTCACTAAAGTTGCTTGCATAGCCTGCTTTCGTGTCTTTCCTCGAGTCGGTAGAGGTCAAAGGTCACGTGCATATTTAATGAGCTTCAGCAAAATGCTCTTCAGTCAGTCGTGGATGATATAGGAATATTATTTTCTGTTTTCTATGCTTCAGAAAAAGGCTGGAGTTCGATGTCTGCGGTAAATAAGTGCTGTTCTAATCTTTTCATTGAAGCTCATTAAATATGCACGTAACCTTTGACCTCTACCGACTCGAAGAAAGACACGAAAGCAGGCTATGCAAGCAACTTTAGTGAATAAACAAGTATGCTTAGCTTCTGTCCTACACTGAAAAACAGATTTTTGGGTGAGTCCAGTCCAGTCCAGTGAATAAAGACGCCCTGAGCGGTGATGATAGCGCGCGGCCCGCATTTTACTTCCGTTTCGCGTTCCTGCGTTCCGGCTTTCACAGGTACCCGCTGGGAAGAGGCTAAAAGCTTCTCACATCAGGTTTTGGATGACGTTTTGCGTTTTGCACAAAAACAAAGCCAACGGACAGCAGATATACACAAAATCCAGTACATACCTTCCAGCACAATGATCATTTTCTTCACATCCGAGCTCGCTTTCAGTGAGTAATACCTCTTCCACACATGGTAGCAGGATTCATCGGAGTCAAGCTTGCCCCCACCCCCAATAAATGTAACCAGACCATCTTCGTCAACTGACATCCACCTCTTGCGACTACCACCCCAACTCCACACGCCCATGTCATCACAGAGGAGGTCTTTGGGAGAACTCAGTTGGTTTAAGTCCACAATCAGTACTGCATTCATCTCCACTGCAAAAGGAACCCTGCTGCAAATCGATGACTTGTTCAGCTCAGAACTAAGGAGCACTCTTACTGCCTCCTGGGTTGTTAGCAGCTTTGAAGGCTGAGCATAGACTGGAAGCTGTTCTAGATCATGAAGTTTGACTACTTCTTCTGAGTTGGATGCCAATTGCAGTTCAGGCTTGACCCTACAGTTGGAGGTAACAAATTGTTGTCACTTTCTAGAAGGTCAGCAGTGTCAATTATAGTCACAGGTGTTACCCCTGAGACCTGTCAATTATAGTCACAGGTGTTACCCCTGAGACCTGTCAATTATAGTCACAGGTGTTACCCCTGAGACCTGTCAATTATAGTCACAGGTGTTACCCCTGCATGGGTACTAGTGTAAACTTTGAAGATGGGATGCATGGTAGACTTGGGCGGATTATTCCAGTTTTTCCACCTATTATTCTTTCATTTGATTCCCCTAAAACTTCCCATTATTCCCATAATCTAGTACCTATTATTCTCGAATTATTCTCAATTCGGGCAGTGAAGGACGCTCAACAGTGACATCACTTCAACGTCGGAGGAGTCAATGCCATCCGAATCAGACTCCACACTGGGTCTACTGAACTACTAGTACCACTGCTGGCAGCCATCAGGAACTAGAACTAGCAAATTATTTATGCAGCATGTGAAGTGGCGGCTGTGGCGCGGTGTGCACGTGCACATTGATTGAATGAATATAATTATACCAATTTCCACACCTATTATTCCTGCATTATTCCGGAATCTCCCCACTACCTATTATTCCCAAAATTATTCCGGAATAATCTGCCCAAGCCTAATGCATGGCAGACATACCTTTAGCTGTAATTGTCACTGGTGTTGCACGCTTGCGAGCATGCTTAGCTCACATAATTAAGTTTTCAAAGTTGTATATAAGCTTTTGTAGCAACTCATGACAGGACCCCCCCCCCCCCCCCCCCCAGGACTACTTTGCTTGCCATGACTTTGTCCCTGTGATCAAAATGAAACACTGAGACCAATACTTACTTGACAGGGGAC
Source organism: Axinella damicornis (assembly GCA_963931865.1). Taxonomy (NCBI): domain Eukaryota; kingdom Metazoa; phylum Porifera; class Demospongiae; order Axinellida; family Axinellidae; genus Axinella; species Axinella damicornis. The sequence continues at coordinate 17,581,224 of OZ007509.1, read as the reverse complement.
TTGCTTATATCCATAGTCTTAACTTTCTCTGGAAGGACGTCTTCGTGTTTTGTTCTGTGTAACAGAGTGTAGTAATGAGGCTTACAAGCATGCGACAGTTGTTCACACACACAGACATTAATCTAGCGGGCTATTCCAGATAATAGGTGTACACCCCCATTGAGGAGGGTAATTGTGTCTTGAGGGGGTAGCTGGGCTTAATGAAGTCTTGAGGGGGGTAAAAGTGCATTTTAATAATGTCTGGAGGGGCCAAACCAGATTTTAACGATGTCCTGGGGGGTAATTAACAAATTTTAATGATGTCTTGAGGGGTAAATTCACCTAATTGGGAAAATGGAAAAGTACTCCTCAATGGGGGTGTACACCTATTATCTGGAATAGCCCAGCAGTAAACTTGTGACATACACCACACACCTCATCCACTGCCTGTCCCCATGGAATTCCACTGAGGTAATGAAACATTCAGACCCTGAGGCTTCATCAGCGTCGGAGTCCAAGCTGCAAACAAGAAATTTCAAGCTGATCATAAAAGACGTTTTGGCCACTACGCTGTACAATGGCTGAAACAAAAATAGCAGTTCCCACATTAGCCTACACGGTGATAGATGCCAGCATTACCAAAAACATGAATAAATTACAATTTGAAGCGCTTGCTGGGAGTCTCATCCTCACTCTCGGTGGTGGCAGTCGCCTCCTCCTCCTCACTTTCCGACAGACAGATCACATCGGACTCATCTTGTCCTGTCGAAAAATGAAATAAATCGTTCAATCAATAAATGTAACCAGACTCCATCTTCGTCAACTGACGAAATAATCGTTGCGTATTTCCAGCGGTAGCTAGCTAGCTAGCTAGCTAGCCAGTACAAATTATGTTGAACTCACCGGCAACACTAGGGCGACGACTAGGGCGACAAACAAACAAACAAACAAACAGCAGTTTCAGTCGGTACATAGGTTACAAGAGCGGGTAGACAAGAAACGGTTTGACTGCAGGAGGACGCTATATCGCTATAGGGCTATATCTTCTTCAAGTTAGCATGCTAGTTACTCTGGCGTGCTCTCTAACGGCGCATGCGCATACGAGTCCGCGTCCGCGTCCGTGTCCGTGTCCGTGTCCGTGTCCGTGTCCGTATCCGTGTCCGTGTCCGCGTCGTGTCCGCGTCCGTGTCAGCGTCCGAGCCCGGACGTATCCGCCTTTTCCACTTGCCCGACCACGCATGATGACAACGAACAGTAATGGCAATTGTCTGTACTTTTTTAACTGTGAATGTGTAAGCTGAGATTGAAAAGGAACCATCAGTTTCTTTGAGCTCAGTAGCGGACCTACGAAAGGAGTCGGAAGAAGAGCTTGAGCGCAACTCGACAGCATATAAGCTTGCTCATGAAATCATTGCCAGTTCTCACAGCAGTCCGACACTATATACAACTTCCAATTTCGGAGCGACCGAAACCAAGACCAGTTCGAGATGTTTCTAAGATGTTGAACGGTCTACTTCTAAGCGAGGCGCCATTCTCTGCGGTTGCATCTCCGTATGCACCGTCTCCTTCCTTACATGACCGAATCCATGAACTCCTCGAGCCAATCAAGCCATATATCTTCGGTGAAACTCCAATGTGCAAGGCATTGAATGACGCTCACACTGTTTTTGTCAAAACGAATGCAAGTCCACGTGTATTGTTTCTTCTTTCAGATGGAATATCAACCGATGGAGATCCACTTCCAATTGCTCAAAGACTTCGTGATCAGTTGGGTGTGATCATAGTAACGTGTTTTCTTACATCAGAGCACATAGATAATCCCAGACGCTTGTTTGATGAGGCAGACCCTGACTGGGATGGTGGGAGATCAGCATTGTTTGAAATGAGCTCAACCATGCGAAATGCAGATGCCTTAATATCTTATCTCGGTAAAACGGATGGCATCCCAGAGTGGAAACTTCCCCTATCTGGTGAAATTCATTTGTTTGTTCAAGCCAATACTTTGGATGTGGTTAATGAGTTTTGCGAAAAGGTCGTTTCACGAATGACAGAACCACGGTAAAACATGGTGTGAAACACATCTCCAGACTATATATTATGCGTGCTACGGTTATAATGAATACTGAATTATGCTAATCTTGTAGTTGTACGTAGTAGTTGTTAGTCATTGTGCTGTTACTATGCCATAATATAAGTTTCCTTTGTTCTGTAATCATTGTACCTCGTGTTTGTGTTTACAGACGGCCTGTGGCTCAAATGTGATTGTGCATTTCAGGTTGTATTTCCTCTATGAAAAAGAGATAGCACACATGCAGAACTCCACAAAGCCATGTTTTCCACATTCGTGACTCTGACCACACTCACTCGTTAATGAGTATGTGATCAAAATGCTCGGGCAATGGTAACTCGCTCTAGCAAAAACTCAGCCGTGAACACTGGAATTTGAGGCTATACAAGGTGATAACACTCTTTTTGTTTTAGCTACCCTTAAAACAACAGAAATGGCCAACCAAGGCTATTCATGGCTGAGCCCGGCCAGACACGGCCATGCTGTTTGTACCCTTTGGGTGCACCCACCCACCTCCCCCTGTCCCGCCCTTTCTGCTCGCTCAGAACATATCTCCGTAGGACATTGCCAGAAATCACATGATGAAGCTGAAAGTCTCATGAGGCATTTGGTGTCATTGGTTGGTAGAGGGTTTATTGGGGAGGCAAATAAATTTATGGAGCTATTTAATGATTTTCATGTCACCATGTCAAGTATCAGCATAGCTACTTGAAGATGCATATGACAGAAAAACACTCGAAGATGAATAGTTAGTTGTCATAAAGGCTTACATGCTGCCCGTTTGTTTTTGTTTTTTTGAGATTTCAAGAGATTTTGAAAGATTTTAGCATATATTGCGTGTCGCTCTATCCCTACATATGACTCTACTGAGCCTATGATACAAGATGCATATGCAAGTAATCACCAAATACTCTATTGCACAAAGCTTTCAGAGCAGATGCAGTGGGGGGGGCATGACACCTCTGAAACATTTATTCTGAAGTGACTACTGATGTCTATTAACATGCCTGAATGCCATAGGGAGGTGGGGCACTAGCTTGCTTACTTCTGCTCTACAAGGGACTGAAGGGAGTTGTGCAGCACTGGACTTACGTGTGGGCACGTGCACAATTGGGGAAAAGCAGGTAAAACGAGTCATCTGCACAAGTGCAACCTAATCTGCACAATTAGCATAACAAATGAATATTGTAAAGTGTTCCACACACTGTTAAAAATGTACGTGGTGCTATAACAGCACCAAAAGTTGCAGTATATTGTTCCATCCTCATGGTGTACACAAACATGCAGTAGCAAAAATTTAATGCTCTGATCATGAGTTCCAGTCCACTGTGCAACATAGCGATAATTTCCTTCCCCATACTGTTGACTTTGTTCAGTGCATGTATGTTGGTCAGTACCTTAAGAAGTAACTGTAACTGTGTAAACGTCATACATCCACCGGCAACTCCTAGCATAATGGGCAGTAAATTAGCAAAATAAATGCTGCATGCCACCTGAAAACGACGAAAAGCAGATTATACTGAAGAGTGCGAGCAATGTCCCCAATCTCTGACCTGGGAAGAAATCAAAAGTGTGCAGCAAGACGAAGATGAAGGAAGAACAAGATGAGAAAAGGTGTGTATAAAGTGAAGATTAATGTTGATCAATTTACGTCCAGCTTGCCTAGAAGCCCACTATGGAGATTGTCCAAAGCACTTTGGTACGTATACCTTCCTAGCAAGTTTCTGCCCATTTTCTAGCTATACAGATCTAGAGTGATGTGACGTATCAAGGTGCATGCGTGACATGAAGAGCACTGCACAGTTTACGTGTTTCCTCATAGTTCCTGCCGCAGATTGTGTCCGCCCCGGAGCAGATATACTGAACGGATTGACTCGGTGAGGTATAGTCACGCAATAACACTCACTCAGCTACCTACAAGAACTACTGTAACAATGAATAGCTGCTCAGACAGGGAGAGCTGTCATCCATCCAGAGAAGGATTTACACTGCGCTTGATCGGATGCCAGGGTCTGATTATTCAGCCAGTGCTGCAAGTGTAACAATATTCCAAGGCAAGGGCACTTATTGCCTGCTGACTTCTGCTCTGTGATGGAAACTTCAGTTCAAACATTCGCCTGCTGCTAAAAAATGACATAAACAAGCAGCTAATAAAAATGTAACAGGATGTAGCTAGGGATACCAGAACGGCAAAAAGTAAGAAATAAGGTAGGTATGATCGCACATAACAGTGAAGTATACAATCCCCCCTACAGAGATCTTCTTCCAAAATACGTGTATAGTGAAGAAAGATATGTAGGGGGGATTGTATACTTCACTGTTTTGTGTGATCATCCCTACCTTGTTTCCTTAGCTACTTTTTGCTGTTCTGGTATCCCTACATCCCGTTACTGTAACATTTTATTACAAAAACCTAACAACCTAAACATTCCTCGGCTTTGTAATTTAAGTAAAATTCAAGGGCATTTACCAAAGATAGGGAAATTGGACCCCCCATACAAGGATCCTGCTGGAGATACTGATATTCACTACAAGTAATTTGTTGCTATGACTGTACCAATGGAGTGCGCCTTTGGACCCTGACCTCCATACAGGATCCTGCTGGAGATACTAATATTCACTACAAGTAATTTGTTGCCATGACTGTACCAATGGAGTGCGCCTTTGGATCCTGACCCCCATCTCACTGCATGTAAGGGCTGGGTCGGGCTAGGGTGTACATATTAGTAAGCCAACTTCACCTTGGTTTTACACAGACATAGATCATTGTGTTCCATGTTGTTGATGATAATATGAAAGTGAAACCTCAAAACTCCACCATGTATATTCATAACTATTACATGACGTCGTGGGTGGGACCGGCGTTGCCAACATAAACATACACAAAGGCAGAGAATTTAAGCTTAGCGGATTATGTCCCGGTTAGCTACAGCGTACTGAGTGGTACCGTTCGAACTCGGCGTACACATAACCAACTCAAAACCTACCCGGTAGATTTCTCGAACTCAGCCGGGAAGTTGCTCAACGACGCAAACAGCCACTCCAGAGATGGCCAGTGGGAGCATAGTTTCCGTCACAGCAACTCCTACGAGCAATATTTCCACAATCTACCTGGTAGGCAGACGCAGCTATTCCTACTCTTTGGATTACCACCGGTAAGGTCAAGAATACCAAAGCACACATATTCCGCCTCGCTCGACTTCTCGTTCTCCCTCTGATTAGCGGCCATATCAACCGCACAAGCCTGAAAGTCACGGGACAAGTGACCACGCCCCACTTTTCTCATGGGGTCGTTTGACCGTTTCCAACGAACAAACTCGTCTGTACAGCAGGCATGGCACCTCGGACATCGGCGTCTAATGCTAGATCGCTAGCGCTTTGCAATCACTTGAAGATGGATGCCGTATACAGTCCAAGAAAACACGAAGTCAGTATTCATGGCATTCTGTAACGTAATAAACCAACCGCAATCATGTCAGATGAATTTAGTGCCGTGTGCAATCGTTTCCATAGATACGCACGGCGCGCGAAATTCTTACATGCAGTGAGATACAGGATCCTGCTGGAGATACTGATATTCACTACAAGTAATTTGTTGCCATGACTGTACCAATGGAGTGCGCCTTAAATTTGGATCCTGACCCCCATACAGGATCCAAACAGATAATATTCACCACAAGTAGAATTGAAGAGCATTATTTTACCAAAGGATAGCTAGGAAAACTGGATCTCCATAAGTTAAGGATTCTGCTGGAGTTACTAGTATCATATCTATGCTGGAACTCACTGCAAGCAATTTGTTGTCATGACTGTACCATTGGAGTGCAGGGCATTTGGATCCTGACCCCATACAGGATCCTACCGAGATACTAATTGGGGCGAGCCTGAGTGAACCCCACATAGACGAATTTGCTGTAAATTTATAATATATACCTGTCGTACGTCGTGCCATAAGCTTGACAATGTGTCATTGTACTAGTACACATGTACTGCTTTCTGCTTACGTGTCACATCTTTTCTCAGCATCGATATCGTGAACCGTGTGGTGACTTCGCAGTCAGCATGTATTATTGTAAACTAGTGAAGTGCACATAGGCATATCTGGTGGGGGGGGCTATGCGGGGTTCGCTCAGCCCCACCCCCCAACTCCCACCCCCACCCCGATCCGGCCCTGATTATACAGCAAGGCAAAAACAACTGCATGTACAAGATTAGCATAATTTGTAACAGTAACATGCACATGTAGTGTGCAACAACAATGATTTATGTCAGTTGTGAAACGACCTTTTTGCAAAACTCATTAACCACATCCAACGTATTGGCTTGAACAAACAAACGGCTTACACCGGAAGGGGGAAGCTCCCAATTTGCATCCATTGCAATGAGTCCAGATATCGGTGAATCAGTATTTCGCATGGTTGAACTCATTTCAAACAATACTGATCTACCATCTTCAGATGACATTCTCCAGTTAGGATCTGCCTTATCCAACAAGCGTCTAGGATTATCTATGTGGGCTGACGTAAGAAAACACGTTATTATGGTCACACCCAAGTCACGAAGATTTCGAGCAATTGGAAGTGGATCTCCATCGGCTGGCTCTCCATCTGAAAGAAGAAATAATACGCGTGGATTTGCATTTGTTTCGATAAACACAGCCCTAGCGTCATTCAATGCTTTGCACATGGGAGTTCCACCAAAAATATATGGCTTGACGGGTGCAAGGAGTTCATGGATTCGGTCATGTAATGATGGAGACAGTCCATGTGCTGATGCAGCTGCGGAGGATGGCACCTTGCTTTCAAGTAGGCCGTTCATTATCTCAGCAACAGCTTTTACTGGTCTTGGCTTGGGTTGCTCCATACGCTGTAGCATCATCGTCAGCCTTCTGAATTTGTCAATGATTTCACGAGCAACTTTATATGCTTCCGAGTTATGCGCAAGTGCTGCTTCCGACTCCTCGTCTAACTGCGCTACTGTTGGTACTGCAGATGAAAAAGTGTGCAAAATAGGTGTCCTCTCCCTTATTGCTGCCCACCATGTCGAAGGTTTCGTCCTCATGTATGCCTTCGCCGCGGTTTTCGCCATATCTATCGTTCGTTGCGATGGGATTAACTCGATCAGCCTCGGTATCAAACTTGTATCGGAACTCAAACAATTATATAGGATTCGTGCCTCGTACTCAGACAGGTGCTTTCTAATCCATGGTCCGGCTTGCGGGGCATCGTGCTGTTGCGATAACTCAATCAATGCTTCGTAACCATCGAATCCATCGTATCCATCGTGTCCATTGTATCCCTCGTGTCCATCGTATCCATCGTAATCTTCCTCTGGGTCGGCGATATATTCCAACAGAGAGATGAGATCACAGGTTACAGTACGTCCGTTCAGTCCGAAAGCACAAACAAAAATTGAATCCCCACGATGAACGGCTTTGGATTTGACGAACTCCAAAATTGGAGTAAATATGGCGTGTATACGCTCTACATTGGTATCGTTTGAGCTATCCAGGGCGTACGCACTCCTCATGGAACCAGACACGTCAACCAGAACTCCAAACATCGCTCACCGAAACAGTAAGTAACTATAGCTAGCTAGCCAGCTAGATTTGTCGGGTTTGGTAGCTATATTTCTGGAGAGTTTAGTATTCAGCTGACGATCTTTATATAACCTACCCACGGATGGATTTGGGGGGGTTGCTTGCTATGACAAAATTTCTCTTTGTGACTGCCACTTTCCCAGGCCTGGTGGAAGTGGAATTTGCTGTTGCTGTGCAGCGCAGGTGGAGAACCCGACGTCATAATCAGCTAGTACGTACCAATTAAGATAATTAGTTTTCCCCATGAATAGTAACACAAGTGTATAATAGAGAGTATATTTAGCCTTCTTGGCAAACTTGTGTGTAACTTAAAGTATATTTAGTTGTGTAACTTTAGTTGTGTGTAACTTAAGTATATTAATTAGTTTCTTGGCAAACTTGTGTGTAACTTAAAACAGATATCATCTATGTTTGATAGAAATGTACCATAACCTTCTGCAACCAATCAGCCAAACATTAATTAAGTCAACATGACATTCCGACAAAGCTATGGCTTCACATGCCAAGGCTGAGTATGCAAACGACTTTAGAGCTGGAGTTCATGCTTATGTTACAGTATCTCTGGCCCAAGATTAAAATCTTAACGCCTAACAGATCCTGAGATGTTACGAATTTAATCAAAAATCTGTCCTGCACTTCTATGCTTCTTTATTGATTTTATAATGGGGAAACTCTTTAGCTAAATCCAGTCCAAAGGTGTTCTCGGGTGGTGATTTGAGTACAAAAAATATGTTTGTAATCTCCAAATCAACTTCTTTGCTGGGAGCACTTTACATAGTACTAGTATACATACGGATTTGCTGCACATCTTCCTCGCTAGCTGAGCACAGCTGCAGGAGAGCTTTGTGTTAAATTTCCCATGCTATAGCTACCTAGTAGAGTAGTAGTGTATACAGCCTTTCAAACTAGAGATGTTCATAGAACACATAGCTTCCCTGTGCAGAATGTATCCTAACCCACTTCCTGCTGGACCTTTTTATCCCGAACACATGCTATTGAAGAGGTGCAGGAGCCAATGTTATGAATAGCTATGAAAAATAGGAAATTGCTGAAATAACAGCGAAACACTGCACTTTGACTTCAGTCTGGTACACATAGAGCTGTTTTTTTGCAATTTGCTGTCATTTAAGTCACTTACAAAGGTTATTGGGGGTCTATTGCACGAGATTTCACTGGACAGACAGACAGACATGTAGACAGACAGACAGACAGACAAAACCGATTGCTTAACACATGTACGCGTGGGGTAATTATAAAGATATTGTAAACGTACAGTTGCTGGACATGAAAGGAAAGAGAGCCAGGCCTGGCAATTAACACTGGAGGAAGTACGTGAGCACTTCAAAGACACACAGAATTTCCCAGTACGGTTAAACAGAATAGGTGAATGGTGCCTTTCAGCATTTTCCCAGAGATGCCATCCAGACCAGAGGCCTATTAGCTAGCTACCAGTGTCCAATCAAGATACTAAATTGAAGACCTCTTCATCTGTACAATGGATGTCATCTGGTAATGATGACATAGTTTCGGCCTGAAAGTCAGCAGGGGGAATGAAGTGTTCGGAGAACACACTGTTGATTAAGCAACATTTGTGGAGGCCACCACTGTTTTAAAGTAGTTAGTGTGCTGATCTTGTAGTGGTAGTAGGTGTTAGTCATTACCATGCATGTTGCCTTTATTCTGTCATAATAAATTATGGGCTGTATTTCGGAAAATTATTGATCTGGTTACAGCTAATAGCTATATATATAAGAGAGTGCCTTCATCATCAAGCTGTCAGTCGTCCTGTATAGGTGGTCCTGTTAACTGTAAACATTATTGGTAAAATTCATTATACAATTAAGTATAACAGTGGAATGATGGCACGTGCAAACAAATCTACTTGATGCCCTTCAGAGTAGATTCAAGGTTTACATGTGCCCTTGATTCCTAATGAATTTACCAGAAAGCAGGTGTACATGATAAGATTACACAACCTGCAGACCACCTGGAAGACTGACAGATTGCAATTCAGATGTATGACAAAGGCATCACTTTGAGTAACTAATCTTTTATTCACACTGATATACTACTGCAAAGACATTTGTCATCATCGTCTTCCAACCTGTATTCATGCAGTGCTCACAGGGTAAGACACCAGTGGTATAAAATTTCCCCTAGCTATATATTACGAGGGGCAACCGCACTCCTGGTAGCAGCGTTGCAACGTGAGGACCATGCTTCTTTTTCACCTGTTATTCTATTCTTGTATTCTCAATCTTCCCCCTCTTTTACATGAGCATGGTTGTGCCATGGGTTTCATTGTTGCAGGTCCACACCTCGTGAACCTATATATAAGGCCTGTGCCCACCTCCTCCTAGACTAATTGATTTGAGAATAGACTACTTGATTGGAACAAGCTGTAATACCAATTGCAAGCTAAGACAATGCGCTACATGGAGAAAGGTTGCCACTCAAATCAGCAAGGATTGCTCAGATGAGCGCAGTTGGTCCTCTAAAGCACTTCTTTATTCTAGAATAACTTACTATTATTCTTAAAGTATGCCGCTAGCATAATCTATCAAGTAGGGAGGATTCATTCTAACTATTCTCGCAAAACTAAGAAGTATGTCCCTTCAATCAACCCAATTTGGGCGAGATCCTTTAAAATTGCAATGTGCCAAGAGTTTGTTTGAAAACCCTTTATGATAAGCAAGTATATCAGCACACAAAGCCTACATCAGGGAATTTTATACACACCATTCAGCATAAAAGCTTCTGTTTGCTACCTGCAAGGCAACTTGCAAAAAATGTTATTGCTACATGCAAGGCAAAAACATTATTAATGTTCTGCATGAACAAGATTAGCAGCACACTTGCATAATTCAGTACATTATAATTAATAGTAGTGTGGCTAAACATTGATTTGTGAAACGACCTTTTCGCAAAACTCATTAACCACCTCCAATGTATTGGCTTGAACAAACAAATGGCTTACACCGGAAGGGGGAAGTTTCCAATTTGCATCCATTGCAATGAGTCCAGATATCAGTGAATCGGTATTTCGCACGGTTGAACTCATTTTAAACAATACTGATCTGCCATCACCCCAGTCAGGATCTACCTCATCCAACAAGCGTCTAGGATTATCTATGTGGGCTGACGTAAGAAAACACGTTACTATGGTCACACCCAAGCCACGAAGATTTCGAGCAATTGGAAGTGGATCTCCATCGGTTGACAATCCATCTGAAAGAAGAAATAATACACGTGGATTTGCATTTATTTTGATAAACACAGCCTTAGCGTCATTTAATGCTTTGCACATGGGAGTTCCACCAAAAATATATGGCTTGATGGGTGCAAGGAGTTCATGGATTCGGTCATGTAATGGTGAAGACCGTGCGCGTGCATGCACAATGTGCCAAAAGTTAGTTTGTGCAACTGCAGCAGAGGATGGCACCTTGCTTTGAAGTAGGCCGGTCATGATCTCAGAAACATCTTGTACTGGTCTTGGCTTGGGTTGCTCCATGCGCAGTAGGATACGCTGTATCAGGCCTCCACGCCCAGCTTGGCCTCTGAAAGAATCTTCAATGATTTGACGAGCAAGTTTATATGCTTCCGAGTCACGCACAAGTGCTGCTTCCGACTCCTCTTCTAGCTGCGTTACTGTGGGTGAAAAATTGCACAAAATAGGTATTCTCTGCATTATTGATGCCGACCACGTCGATGATTTCGTCCACATGGATGCCTTCGCCGCGGTTTTTCCCATTTCTATCGTTATTTGCGATGGGATTAACTCGATCAACTTCGGTATCAAACTCTTGTCGAAACGCAAACATTTACAAAGGATTCGTGCCTCCTCCTCAGACAGGTGCTTTCTAATCCATGGTTCGGCTTGTGGGGCTCCGTGCTGTTTCGCTAAATCAATCAATGCTTCGTATCCATCGCATCCATGGAGATCTTCCCCTGGGTCGGCCATATATTCCAACCTATGTTCCAACAGAGAGATGAGATCACAGGTTACAGTAGGTCCGCTCAGTCCGAAAGCACAAACAAAAATCGATTCCCCATGATGAACGGCTTTCGATTTGACGAACTCCAAAATTGGAGTAAATATGGCGTGTATACGTCCCACATTGGTATATATCGTTTGAGCTATCCAGGGCGTACGCACTCCTCATGGAACCAGACACGTCAACCAGAACTCCAAACATCGCTCACCGATTGAATCAAAAACGCAAAGTAACTAGCTAGCTAGACTTATCGAGTTTGGTAACCAGAATTTAGCACTCAACTGACGATCTTTATCACCTACGGACGGACGGATTTGGGGGGTTGCTATGACAAAAAAAAATTGTGACTGCCACTTTTCCTGCCTAGTCAAGTGGAAGAGTGAAACTTGCTTTTGTCGTGCAGCACAGGCCACGCGCCGACGGTCCGACGCCACGAAAATATGATAGCTATGTCATAATTAGTACCATGATATTAGCAGGGTTCTCCCTAGCTATAGTAACACAAATGCAGAGAGTAGCTACATTTTGGTTTCTTTGTCAAATTAACATGGATCCTCTGAAAATCAAGCAACAAACGAGGCCAGAGGGCTACCTAATGGAATAGGTAGCTAATATAGGTCACGTGTGGAGGCAAATCGGTGCGGTAACCGCAATTAAGGCCTAGCTTGCTAGCTACTCCTGCCCTATATACACCCTGCTTTAAAATGATAAGCAACTAGCTACTTCCGCTACGTTTGGGTTTCAGAATTGTCACTGGATAGTTTGCTAGCCTCGTTCCCAGGCGTCGGCCTGGGAACGAGGCTAGGTAGTTTGCTAGGCCACTTGCCCCACCGTTGCCTCTGCACCTATCACATCCGGACACGAACAGGAGACCAGATGGAGAAATATAACAAGAAAATTAATAGCTAGGATATGACTGCCACCAGGCACTGCATTAGGGAGGGAAAAAGGAAACTATAGCTTGGAACTGCCAGACAGAGCGGACACCAGGCGGAGAGAACTGAGTGACAAAGGTGGCTCGCGGAGGAGCTGGGCAGGAACAGAGTGTGCCCTGGGACTCTGGATGGCCCCCGCCCCATACCCTGTTAACTACTTTCAACCTCAGGTACAATCGGCGTGGCATCTCACTGTCTGCTTTTTCAGTACAGTGGCAATGATGTTTTTTTTCTTCAACGTGGATATTGGTACCGGAAACATGCGTGCATTCAGAACTGGCTCCTGACATAATTATACCCTATAAGGGTTCTATGTGTACCCCTAACCCATCACCCTACTTTCTGCGCATGCCGGAGCAATACAAGTCATGTGCTATCGTGCATAGTGTGTTCATGTATGCCCGTATGCAAGGTCATGAAGAGGCGGAGCCAATGTTATGAAAAATAGTGAAACACAGCAGTTCAGTCCGGTACACATGAGCATTAGTTTGCTATTTGCAGTCCCTTACAAACTATGGTGTGAGATTTCACTGGACAGATAGACAGACAGACAGACAAACAGACAGATGGACAAAACTGATTGCTTAACCCCGCTTCGCACATGCATGCACATGTGGGGTAATTAGAGATAGTTATTGTAAAAAGTTGCTATACATGAGCACTTCAAAGACGTACAGTGATTATCTAACTCAGTGGCTAGCTAGCTACCAGACTGTAACCTGATCAGATTTATGAAGATTATACTCATCTGCACTGTACAGGGAAATACAACCAATTTTTGTTAAATGAATGCACAAATCAGTAAATTAGCTACATGCAAGGGCTTAGGTGGAGACTAAACCACGATTACAGAACAAAGGGCCAGAAGCAACCATGGCAAAATGCTTGGTAATAACAAAATGACTAGCAACCTCTATAACTACAAGATAGCAGCACACTTGCTCAATTCAGTAGCTACATAGCTAAGCATGTGTAGTGTGACAAAACTGGAGACAGCGATATATACCTTTTAGCGTCTAACCAGCACACCACATTTACTGTGGCTCTGACTTTCGTGAAACGCATTTTTCGCAAAACTCATTAACCACATCCAAAGTGTTGGCTTGAACAAACAAATGAGTTTCACCAGATGGAGGGAGCTCCCACTTTGAATCAAATGCACTGAGCTGAGCGTCGGTAATTGGCAAGGTTGAGCTCATTTCAAACAATGCTGATCTGCCATCACCCCAGTTAGAATCTGCCTTATCAAACAAGCGTCTAGGATTATCTATGCGATCTGATGTAAGAAAGCATGTTACTATGGTCACACCCAAGTCACGAAGTTTTTGAGCAAATGGACGTGGATTTCCATCTGTCGATGATCCATATGAAAGAATAAACAATACTTTAGTTTTCGCATTTGTTTCGTTAAAAACAGTCTCAGTATCATTCAACGCCTTGCACATTGCTGTATTACCAAAAATGTATGGCTTGATGGGCAAAATTATTTTCTCGATTTGGTTATGTAATGCTGGTGATGGTGAAGATGGTGCAGATGCATCTGTGGAGGATGAAACCTTGCTTCGAAGTAGGTCATCCAACATGTCAGCAACTTTTCGTACTGGTCTTGGGATGGGTTGCTGTAGTCGTTGCAGTTCCAATTCGACAATTTCGTGGGCAAATTTATATGCCTCCGTCCAATGCAACATTGTTGCTTCCGCTGCCTTATTGAGTGATTCTACTCCGAGAAAAAATGATGCAACCGTTTTCGCAAAGTCAATGGTCTCTTTCTGTGGAATTAACTTAATCAGCTTCAGTATCAAGCTTTCATCAGAACACAAACGTTTATAGAGAATTCGTGCCTCAAACTGTGACAAGTGATTTCTTATCCATGGCTCGGTTTGTGGGGCTCCGTTCTGTTTCGCTAAGTCAATCAATGCTTGGTATCCATCTTTCCCTTGTATATCTTCTGGGCTGGCAATATTTTCCTGGTTGGCAATATCTTCTGGGCCAGCAATATTGTCTGGGCGGGCAATATCTTCATGGTTGGCAATGTCTTCATGGTGGGCAACGTCTTCCAACAAAGAGATCAGGTCACAGGTTACAGTAGGTCCGCTCAGTCCAAAGGCACCAACAAATACATAGTCATGATCTTCACACCATTCACGATCTTCTGGGCGTTCATGATCTTCTAGGCGTTTGACGATCTTCATAATCACAGTGAGTATGGCATGAGCATTTGAGCTTGCACTCTTCATGGAGCTAGACACATCAACTAAAACTCCAAACATCCTGCTCACTGAAATCAGAAAGAGGAGAAAGAATGAGCTAGCAGTCAGTGGTTTACCAAAATTTGGTAGCTATAGTCAGCTGGGTAGTAGGGTAGCTAGTGAGGTAGCAGGGCTGGTTAGGTAGGATATAGAAATTGTGCCTCAAGCATCATGAGAAATGACTATGAGTTACTCCCGCTCTGATCAGGTGAAAGCCTAAGTTAAAAAGATCATCAGTAATCATGCGAACCTATTTCACTTTGAATTTGCTCCGCTAGTTGGCGTTGTTTCACTGTGTCGCTCTTCAGGGCATTCACCATTGCCCGCCAAGTAGGGGATGGATTGACCCCCTTCAGCCACTCCTTCAGGACTTGACGGAAGCATTCAGAGGGATCCTGTTTGTGTTTGGCACCAATGCTGTCCAGAGTTGAAGTTTGCTGCCCCAACTCCAGTCCCAGATTGTACCAGTTGGTTCTGGCAGCGTAGACCTTTCTCTGTACAGCTGCCAGGTTATCCACACTCAACTGATCTGAAAGACAAAACATGAGCCAGATGTCCAATTCAGTTGTCATTTGAATGTAGCTAGCTATACATAATTCTTGTTTTGATACCCACCAGGTTGTTCCCTGTGCATCGATATGGTAACCAGTAGTAGTTGTTAACAGGCATGCAGGCTTCACCAGCCAATGCAACAGCATTGTTCACATTTGCATACAAGTCTACGTCATGTTAATGTTTAGCAGCTATGTAAATTGCTTGCCCCCTCCCCCCCCCCCCCCCCCCCCCCCCCCCCCCCCCCCTCCCCCCCCTCACTCTTGCAATCTTGTCTACACCCCTGCCAACTGGAAACTATAACTCTACCTAATTGGCCATAACACACGTACTTGAGCAGAAAACCTGCATGTGTTGTTCACCATAGCTACAACTAAGAGTTAAGTATCACTGCAGTTCAAAGCTGTATAATATCACAAGTTTGTTGCTGTTGCATTGTTACAAGTACACAGCATGAGTAACAATGCCAAAGGCAACAAACAAGTGGTGTCTTTTGGTAGCTATATGGTTTGTACTACGTATTGAGATAATAATTCTACCCCCCACAAAACTATATAGGCATGCTTTTTCTCGCTCTGACACCATTAGGTTAGAGCATTTTGGCCACAAACATACTCCTCTCACTGACCCTAGACTAGAGTAACGGAGCTTTGGGATGCGATTCATCTTCCAGGCTAGCCTTCAATCAGTTAACTGAGCAGCCTCACAAACGTTCCTACTCACTCTATAGGTAGCTATTCACACGGAAGTATATAGCCATTTATTGTCAGGCTATGCCAGCTTCTTTCCAATCAAACTAAGTGTTGAAAAATTCAACAGCAATCATACAAACCTGGAGACAGAGGCTGTGGTGACACAGATTGCATTGAAATAGCTTCAGTTTGAATTCCCTCTGCTAGTTGGTATTGTGCCACTGTGGGGCTTTTCAGTGCATTCACCATTGCCTGCCAAGTAGGGGATGGGTCGATCCCTTTCAGCCACTCCTTCAGGACATGGCGGAAGCATTCAGAGGGATCGCTGCTGCATTTGGAATCAATGCTGTCAAGGGTGGAAGGTTGCTGCCCCAACTCAAGTCCTAGATTGTACCAATTGGTTCTGACAGCATAGAGCTTTCTCTGTACAGCTACCAGGTCATCCACGCTCAATCGATCTGCAAGACAAAACATTAACCAGTAGATACATGTACACATGTCCAATTAGGCATAAGTCAGTCGTCATTTGAATTGAGGGAAGGAATCAATACAATAAGCTCTTTATAGCGTGCGCATGAGTCTGTCCATGAGTAACAGAAATGGGAAGTACAGGGGGCAGGATTAGACTAGTGATACGCAACCTATGTATGTAGCTACTTTGTGTGTGACTAGTGCAAGTAGATATGCTTCAGAAAGTTCACATCCCTCACTGCATCTGCGTGAGCTCCGGCAAAGCTGATACACCAACAGCCTTGTGCGATATTGTCTCTTGCAAGTGCTAGCATCTCGCCAATACAGTAATAAGTACGATGTTTGTGTAAGTCACAAGTCTAGTCCAGCCTGCCAAACACCTACTTCTGTTGACGTTGTGCTAAAACGGAGGTGAATGTCGATCTGACCTCTGCACAGAAAGCTGCATGGCGTCAGACTGCTCACATACGTGACTAATGAGAAGAAACTGAAGCAAGTGAAGGTATGTTTGAGTATCGCCATTGTACAAACCTATACCAGAGTTCATGAGTACGATTATTGTCACATGACTCATCAACACTTAATTCTGTGATACAGGAGCACCCTACCATAACAACAAAAAACAAAATGGAACAACCAACCCTATAGCTAGTTACCAGAGGCTTGTACCTGCCAGGTTGTTCCCTGTGTACATGTTGTAACTGGCAGCATTGATTTAGTCAAGCAACAAAATGATAAGTACAGCCTACGAAAACAAATAATTTGGCCAAATTGGAAACTAGCTAGCTATAGCTAAATTTCTTTGTGGACAACCCAACATTGGCCAAGAACAAACACATGCACATAAACAGAAAACCTGCACTTTGCATGTCTAAATGCATGTGTTGTTGTGCTAATCCAACCAGAGGATTGTTATACCTGCAAGGTATACCCATGCAAGCAGGTGGATAGCCTGAGTGTGAACATGTACCATACTTATGCTAAATGCATGATCCAATTTAGCACAAGAAATTCAATTCTGAGATTTTATTGGTGGATCTAGTCAAGTATTCATCCAATTTATAGTGCAATTCCAGGAATGAAGCCTCTCAGTTAAAGTTATCATGTTATTTTGTAATTAGAATGAGTATGGTGGTACCTCAAACAAATCTGGGCCAAAGCCTATATTCAATTGTTACCGATCCAACACACGTTCTGATACTCTACTTCCCCTCCCTTATCAGCATGTATTGAAACTTGTGTTGTACCAATGTATTGTAACGTTGATTCAGCTAAGCTGATTAAAGTGGGAAGTATCTCAGAACTTTTTGATACTGCAAAAATCTAGTATGTAAGGTATGTTTAGGCAAATATTCATTGTATTGGAACAACATTCATGTACCAAGCTATATTAGAGTTCCGCTTTGTGGGGCAAATGCTCGTCACGATAGCTATATGAATACAAACTTGAAGGGGACTTTCAAATGGAAAAAAAAGGAAGATTTAAGCAACTGAGGCAACCCACCTAAGGTTGAATCAACCCTATTCAGTTCCCCAATTATTGTATCGTCACATACTGCCAATAGTGCTGTTTGCAGGTTCAAAATTAGTCTTCCAGTTTGCTAAACTTATACCCACAAATAACATCTTTCTCAGTGCTGTCCTTTCTGCTTCTTGCAACAAATAATATAATGTTTAATGCACTCTTCATGAATATGCATGCATGGTTTTGTTTGTGCATAGCTGCAGCATGGGATCCAGGCAAAGTGACGATGCCTGGTATAGATTCTGGAAAGGTATGAAACCCATAATTGGCACCGCCTGATAATACCTGCACAGATCAGGCCCAGGTGGGTCTGGCCCCGCAAGACTATTAAAAACGGTCCCACTTAGGACCAAAATAGATTGTCCAACAACAATGGTCTGGGGGACCAAAATTGTCCTACAAAAATGGTCTGGGGGACCAGAATTGACAAACACAAAATAATGGTCCAGGGGACCAAAATTGACAAGCAAACAGGCCTCTGAGAGGACCAATTATTCTGCCATCGCATCCTGTTGATAGCTTGTTGGTTAATTGTCGTGTTCTCATAACAGAGGCAAGAGACATCACTGTCAGTTTTTCACGGCGGAGGAGGAAGAGCGTGTGACTGGCAAAAATCGAACACGTTGGCTTCATCGCGGATATCACGCCACTGTATACACATGTACTCGTACTAGGGTTGCTAGCTAGCTGTAAATGGAAGCGCTCAAAGCTCATCTTGCGAAGTCTGCGTTCTCGGAAAGGTTCACAACCATTAAAATTTTAATATCGACACAAACCGATTCGTTCTGCGTTGCCACTCGAGCCTGAAAGTCGAAGATGGGGAGAAACGGTGGATGATTGTTCGGGGGGGGGGGGGGAGTATTGGCCCAGTTCTGTCTCTGACTCCGGATAGTCCTCTGATAGTCCTCTGGCTCGATCGAGATCGGCCATTTCGCAGCTGTACCTTTTCTCACGCTCTGTTCTCACCCGCAATCTCGCTACAACGTGACCGGATTTAGTACACGCGAAAGATTCTGCTTTCACCACGGGAGAATATGAAGTCACACGCTCTTCCTCCTCCGCCGTGAAAAAAAAACACAAAGATATCATCATGCGCTCTTGTAGAGGTCACTAGCAGCCTTTCAATGGTTGCATGTAGCCACTAGAAGAGCGATAAAACTTTGCCGTACCGATCGCTACTGTAGTGCGAGGCTGAAAGCCCCTTCGTGCATGCCCAACTAACGCCGCAAGTTGAGCCTCAGACTGTCCATAGAACCGCTTTAGTCTCGTGGCCAGCGCACTCCCCAGATGCTCATATGCCTGGCATTCTCCATGCAGTCTACCCATAGATAATATACCATTATCTATAGTCTACCCCCAAGACTCTTGAAATCTACCCCAAGACTCTTGCATGACCAAGCCTCCCGAAATAAAGACTTGTCAAAATAATAGGCCGCCCAACTTGGTTACGCGCAATCCTGAACCTTGATTAAAATTAGTCTTTTTTCAGTGGTCTCTTCATTACGTCTGTAAGCGCTGACATTTGCTAAGCCCACTCTAACCAGTTCATACACCATCCACGACAGAGAGCTGGAATGACCTCCAATTATATTAACTCTTTATGTAACACGCATAATTATCTATCTAAACGTCTGTAGACTTTCGTTGTCTGTGTTATAATTATAGTCCTTGAAATGTCCTTTGTTCACCGTTTCAAGATTACTATGATATATAGTAACCGGTGCCTTATATCGCACCGTAGATAATATAGCGTAACCTAAACTCTATAGCTAATTTATATATGATCGCACAAATTTGTTTCAATAACAAAAAAGCATTAATAGTGCGGCTGGTCAGATTTAAGCCCATGCACACCGGTCACAAATGCTGTCAAATCGTATACTTACCACTCATTGTGCTGGGAAATCGGCAGAGCAAAAATTCCTAAATGGACAGCCCATTATATCGAATCGGCAACTTAGGGACATCTGCGATTTCATCCGCAGATTACTCATAATAAATACAGGACACTGGGGGGCCGGGGGGGGGGGGGGGGGGGGGGGTGCACGTGCAGGACGGTCAAACCATGAACTACGTATAGCGTAGTCCATCAATATTCCCTTCAGAAGCAGCTGGACCTATAAGACTAACTAATTAGACAAAGGGAATATATTGCATTGTGGGCCGAGCTGGCGTGGGCGAATCGTAGCCCCCAGTTTCTCTCTGGGAAGCAGGAAAGCTTCCATTACTTGTCTTTTGTATTATTCGTTGCTTTTTACCTTGCCCTTGCATTCACCGATCACCGAATGATTGACGTCAATTATTTGGGCCGACAATGCACGTCGCCAGCGTTTGTCGCTTTGCGTACTCAAGATTTCAGGTTGCTTGTCCAAGATCCATTTCAGAGTTCATAGTATCTGCAAGCATCCAGCATGGGGCATACAGAACATCACAACAAAGAGAAAACAATCAGCTCACATACAGAACACGAAGTACAAAGTCCATGAGTGTGAAAGCTGCATCTGGGTTGTTTCGTCTTAGGTAGGAACAGGTATTTCAGCATATACACAGAAAACAATGTTCAGTAGACTGTAGGCCTATGGTGCTGTCGCGTAGAAGGGAGGGGTTGGATCCATTGAGTGGCACGAAACAGTGGCATGGCCACCACAGACTGACAGCATTCCCTCTTTCGCCATCACCCTCTAACTAGTATACAGTGCTAGCTCCATTGGCCACTCCTCTCTGTCCAGAACAAAAGCTATACTATGCGCTTGCGCTAATTTGAATCTCGGACAACACTTCCAGGTCCGTTCCATTCCGTTCCGTTCCGGGAAAATAAAGAAGGCCTGGATTATCGTGATTATCAGGCGATCAAGTCAAGAGCTTCGGAAGGGAACGATCAAGCGATCGAGGGCGATTTTCACCGATCAAGATTCTTGATCCTGGTTGCAAACGCTTTTACTATGTAAGTGACATGATAACTTTATATCTTAAGATTTTAATGTGGGGGTGTGTGTCCGTGTGTGACGGAAGTGGGATGTTCGTGGGGCGGGACTACTGAACCCGAGTCAAGCTCCACAAAAGAATGTTCGAGAACATTGGGCATGGGCTGGAATCTTCCAGAACGTGAGGCTACAAGCAGATGCAATCGGGAGCAGCAGTCGAAGCGGACGCAATTGGGGAGCTGCAGTTGAAGCGGACGCAATTGGAGAGCAGCTGTTGAAGCGGACGCAATCGGGGAGCAGCAGCCGAAGCGGACGCAATCGGGGGGGCTGTTGAAATCGGGGAAGAGCAGCTGAAGCGGACGCAATCGGGGAGCAGCAGCTGTAGCGGACGGAAATGGGGAACAGCAGTCATGAAGCGAATCGACGCAATCGAGGAGCAGCAGCTCTGCACAGCTGTCTGGCGCTGGATTATTCACGTAGGCAAACGAGGAGGAAGTAGCTGAGCGAGCGAAGCTACTTGTAGATACTATGTATGCCCCCCCCCCCCCCCCCCCCCCCCCCTTTCCTGGGCAATAGACCTTATGCAATTGACGTCATAGCCGGTTATCTGCCCACAATCTTTCCGTATTCTCAATAAGACTCCTTTTCATGAGTGGCAAGAAGATGGTACGTTCTACTGGTGGACCAGCCACATGCTGAAGGGACATGTACACTCCTTCCCAAATTAAAATTTATCTATCTATCTATCTATACTGTGATTGCAGAAATGCGCGCAGCTGCATAGCTGTCTTCCGAGTATGTTAACGTTCGCTATTAAGTAGTTAGCATACCTGCTAAGTTCAGGCTGATCCCTGCGCAGATTGCGAGAAGCAGACAAAACTCCATTTTCTTTCTATAGTGGGCATTGAGCGGGAGAATTTCTTCATTAACCACAAAAGATGACCCTGGGGGCGGGGCAGTTGCATATATGCCCGTATCTGTTCTCCAAAAAACAAACGAGAAGTTACCTCGCGCTTTCTTTCTCTGTCAATGTTTGTGCAAACTAGCAAGGGGCATTAGCAATGGAATTTAGCCCCCAGAGGGGGGAAATAACCTCTTAATTAAGTCTAATCCCCTCGTCTGCCCCACCTTTGCCCGGGAGGACTGCCGGATCTGGTGGATCATCCGGATCACCAAAAATGCCATCCAACAAAGGAATGGTCAATTAGTGTGCACACTGGCACTTGGTGCTTGCATATCATTTGTTATATTAAATACTTGCAAATTAGCGTGTCTGCTGAGTATTTGTGCTGCTGGTATCACGTCTCACTGTGCTGGGGAGTAAAATCACATTCCGTATGACTGCCAGTACCCCAGTTAGCAGCTGCACTGAATCAGAGAGTGAGACTGTACCAAGTATTAAGTTAGTAGCTACAGTACACACTACACACGCAGAGCGGTCTAGCCCCACAAGCCTGGGACTCTCGATCATAGGCCTGTCAAGTCCAAATAGTCAGCGGAAGGTTGGGCAGGCAGAATCGCTACTAACCTGTGGTTATTGTGCTGTGTCTCAGACAGTCCATCCAGCAACCAGCGAGTCCACACTGCCGGTGACGCATCGGTAGCAATGATATTAAACTCACACTAAGTTATCTAGCAACTCACACTGCCATACTAACGACACGCTGATGCATGACATGCTAAAGCAAGCAATAGCAACTGTTTTCCGGTACTGGCAGTGCGTTCAACATGCAAATACCATAATTGTCCATTCTTTTTTTGATGATCCGGGTGATCTGGGTGATCCAGCAGTCCGGCTATTACACAAGCCCATTACATGTCCAGTTTACATGCTGCTATTTGACCACAGGGCAATATCATGACGATATTGTCCTATATAGCCACAGGGCAATGTCATGCATGATACTGTCGTAGCCACATGCAGGGCAATATCATGCATGATATTATCCTAGCCACAGGGCAATATTGTGATATTGTCCTAACCACAGGGCAATATAATAATTGTGATGTTATCTCACTATGCGTGGGCGGATTAAACGTGCCGGTAGTCACTGTATACGCGCTACAGCAACAGGGGCAATGTATTTCCCTTTGATGTTTGATACATGGCCTGGGAAGCCCCACTGTTCACGGTTTGTTTAACCGCTTGGTCGTAGCATTGTGAACGTCAAAAGTCACAGTATTTCACACAGATCAGTGGAGAATGTGGCTAAACAGTCTGTAGTCCAGATCAACAGTTGAGAAGTAGCTAGATATTCGCGCGTAAGCGCTATGGGTCTATGCGATAGATGGACGGTTGGCACAGAGCTTTCGGCTACTATCGCTTTGCTTCATGCTGTAAGTATAACTCTCGCGTGGCCAGAACCAACCACGGAGACCAGAAACTAACGGAGTTAGATCCTTACAGCTCACCTCACGTTCAGTCGTTTTGTCTTCAGTCCCTTTGCATTTACGGGAGCACTAGGCTTCTCTCTTCGCTTTCCTTCTACATTTAAACCGCTTTGACTAACATCGAAGACAGCCCTTCTTCGTAATTCCAACGTGGGAGTCATCCCGTTTTCGAAATCACCCACTGTCACGCCTTCCGTCACTGAATATAGGCCCAATACTCCTCGAGAATCGCGCGAACAACTAGCTATAGTGCTTCTCAACGTTGATATCAACTACTATGCAACCAGCTAGCTAGCTAATACACACTGAACTGAAGCCAGACTAAACCATGCTGCAGTATGATTTTTTCGCGCCCTCATGCTCGTGACTGTAAACCGGATACATCCCGACTAGGCGTGATATAGCTATAACTTGTCCAGGGCAATATTGTGATATTGTCCTAGCAAGTACTAGTTATTGCATGAGTGCAAGGGCTATATGTCGAATATTGGCATCGAGCCCGAGGGCCGCAGGCCCGAGGGCGAGTGCCAATATTATGACGTATAGCCCGCGCACTCATGCAATAACTAGTTTGTTGCATGATCAATTATCATTGTTGGTGCCAATATATATATCATACTGGCATTGTGGTCAGTGCCATATATTATATATTGGCATAGCGGTACCTTTGAACTTGTAGGGTATCATGCAACAATATTGTGATATTGTCCTAACCGTAGGGCAATATTGTGATATTGTCCTATAACCACAGGTCAATATCAGGTATGGTGACTTGAGCGGTGGTAAGGGTACCGTATTTCCACGATCAAACACCGCACTTGATTATATATAGTGGCGGTAGTAGAGTGTAGTGTAAGTGATGAAGATCATATGTTCTAATGAACTCTTCGGCAAAAAGGAAGAAATTCTGGTGGCTAGTAAAAACCGACAAGCCTTCCAAAGCAAATCCCACCCTGATCTCCCAAATTGGAGTGGAGTCAAGGTACACATAGATAGATAGATAGATAGATAGATAGATAGATAGATAGATTTCATATGCATCGATCTCCTTGAATTTGCTGAACGATTACATGATGTGTATTATTCAGGCATGCTAATTTTGTTGATCATCAGTATGCTGCTGTGGATTGGTTCTGGAGCTATGTATGTATAGTACACAGTATATTTAAAATCTCAAACCTTTAGAACAATGTACCATTCATCTTTGAGTGTTTTCTGGACTCCTAGTAGTGTGAAAAAGCATTGTGAATGTACTGAACCAGAATGTCACCAAATCGGTTTTCTTGTTCTTCAAAATCTTCTTTCTTCTGACGGGTCAAGGGCAGCTCAAATTATGTGACACCCTCACAATACGTAGGTTCTGTTTCGAAATCTTGTTTCTTCAGACGGGCAGCTCAAATTGTGTAACTCCCTCACGATGGTTTTTGCATGAAACAGCTGCATTTTACACAGAGCAGTGCGTGACCCATTGCTTTTCCATGGTGTCTCACAAGGTGCTTGCCACTCAAGAACTAGGGCAATGCCATTTTCTTCATTTGTATGCATGCGCATAAAGCACTTAGCAATGAAACGTAATCATTACCGCATGGCTTTGTCATCCATCTAGAGAAGTGTTGACTCAGTGCTTGAACAGATGCCTGGGTCAGCGTCCCTGTAGCCATGCAATGCTGCAAGTTGTAATACCTCAATGGTCCCTATACCAAGGACAAGACTGACAAGCCTGCTGCATGAGCAAGCAAGAGTAAAAACATATGGAGATGTAGGGATAGTAGGATGGCAAAGAGTAAGGAAACAGGAAACACTATATTCGCTTACTATGTTAACTGTACGGATCATGTAACATTATCTGTGACGTGTACCTTGAAATTATTAACGTTCACTTCTTACACACATTTGAGCGCTTCACTTTTGTGTCTCTAGGAATCCTGCTCCATCTATTTCTTTGTTGCTGATTTATTTTCCGAATTGAGGTGTCGGATCGGGTTCCTTTTAACTGGTTCTTCGTCCAACAGATTGTCGGGGAGCGAGCCTGTTCTGTGAGTTTGTTATCTTTGCTTCAATCTCATTTACATGTAAGCATCACTATACTCACCAATGTTTCGATTGATCAATCTCCAGATAGCATAATTATACATGTAAAGTCTGTCGACATTCTGGTGGTTTAATGATGATGGCTGTTCTCAATGGCAGTCGTATTATGTAGCTCAATGGTCCCATTTTTTGTAACGAAAAGGAATGGAGTGTTTCAATGCAGGTGCAGAAGAGAACATTGCAGCCTTGTAAAGCAAAGGGAACTGGAACATTTCTAAGTCCCCTGTGGTTACTAGTGTTTATCCAGATGGTAGTATTTGGAGGTAGTGCCAGTACAAGTGAGTCAGCCACTTTTGAATGACTCATAAATACACTTGTACCAATTGTACCTGTATACTACAGTCACCACCCTCAACACAAACATATTCAGTACGTATTATCTAGCCTCGTTCCCAGGCCATCTTGGGCCTGGGAATGAGGCAAGTATTTATCCTGATTGCATTGTTGATCCAGATGGCAGTGTTTGGAGGTGGTGCCAGTACAAGTGTATTAATGAGTCATTCACTTCAGAATGACTCATTAATACACTTGTACTGGCACCAATTGTACTTGTAAAGTCACCACCCTCAACACAAAGGTATTCAGTATTTCATTATTGGTGTGAGCCTGAGCGAGCCCCACACAGATCATTCAGCTTTGTTTTGCCATACATACATACAGCCGGTCAGTATCCTTACTGTACAAATAACGGAAACGTTTCTTACATCATGGATAATTGCTTAACCGAGAAATCACTCAAGTCACTCGAGTTGGAAACATCACACAAGTCGCAGTGCCTCTTTGATGGCTACAACAAGGACTGAGACTACTCATGGCCCTACCCATTCGATGGCTACAGTGAGAGACCATAAAAGGACGTGCAATGGGCGGGAAGACAAGTCTAGCCATGGGAAGCCACCTGGAAATAGTTTCACACTGGAGGTCTGAATTGTAGCTTCATGGTGCTGGTAGTTACAACACGTACATGGCAGCAGTTTCATCATGAGAGAGAGAGAGTATAATTAGCTATGAAATGTGCTATATATATATGTATATACAAGAATCCTTCAACGCTCCGGCCCAGAGGCCCTTTCCAAGCTACCACCTTGATCGCACCTCTGCTGAATGGCATCTTAAACTACAGCATGCATGCTGCTTGCTCAGGCTTGCCCCACGATGACATAAGCACATGCTTATAGCTATCATATACCATGTGAAACGTGCCTGCTACGCTGCTTCAGCTAGCAGCCTGCAGCTGTCTCACATTTCATTCTCTCTATAGACAGAGTACATGGTGTGCTGGATCAGTGGGTACTGCTAGACTAGCCTGACTCAGTTCCTATGGCTTTTGCTGTTCACATTCTGGTGACGGTCATGTGCGTGCATGCAATTGCTCCGTGTTCTGCACATGCACTTGCTCAGACTTGCCCCACAATGTGCATTCTTCTAGTTTATCCTGTGAGTGGTGTAGCCTCGAACCCTGGGTTCGAGGCTAGTGAGTGGTGTTGATCCAGATGGCAGAATTTGGAGGTGGTGCGTGCAGACTGCCAGTACAAGTGTATTAATGAGTCATTCTGATGTGGGTGGGCTAATTGCTATCAGGTTGCATGGCAACGTGATACCAATCACTTTTATAATGACTCATGAATACACTTGTACTGGCAACATCTGGGTCAACACTTGCAGTTTGGATAAACTTTGCAAGTAGCCTCACTCACTTCGCTCGCTCAGCTACTTCCCTCCTCGTTCGCCTAGCTACGTGAGTAATCCGGTGCTGGACAACTCTCTGTGCAGAGCTGCTGCTCCCTGATTGCATCCGCTTCAGCTGCTGCTCCCCACGCGATTGCATCGATCTGCTTCAACTGCTACTCGTACTCTCCGTTTGCATCTGCTTCAGCTGCTCTCGATTGCGTCCGTTTCAACTGCTCCCCGATTGCGTCCGCTTCGGCTGCAGTGCTCCCCGATTGCGTCCGCTTCAACTGCTGCTCCCCGATTGCGTCCGCTTCAACTGCTGCTCCCCGATTGTGTCCACTTCAACTGCTGCTCCCCGATTGCGTCGCTTCAGCTGCAGTGCTCCCCGATTGCGTCCGCTTCAACTGCTGCTCCCCGATTGCGTCCGCTTTGGCTGCTGCTCCCCGATTGCATCCGCTTTGGTAGTTTCAGCCCCAGACCCAAACCAACCCCAGCGTGGATCGCTTCCAGTACCGGAAGTGATCCGCGCTGGGGTTGGTTTGGGTCTGGGGCCGAGACTACTGCTTTGGCTGCTGCTCCCCGGCCAGCTGTTCTGGAAGATTCCAGTCCATGGCCAATGTGATTCTGTGCATAGTTCACGGTTCAGTAAATTGCAGTACGAAGGTCACGCGTCACTAGTCTAGTCCCGCCCCATGAACATCCCACTTCCGTTACACACAGACAAACAGACACACAAACGCACGGTTAAAATCTTGATTTAGAGGGTGGCGAGAAGAACTTCAATTTGTGATGTCACTTCTGGCAGGTTTTGTGTGAGCCGATGGTGGGACAAGGGGCAGGGGGAGGTAGGAGGGTACACCCGAAGGGTGAAAACACCATGGCTATGTCTGGGTTCGGCTGTGAAAAGCCTTCAGTTGGAGCCGGGTGGGCCATTCTCTTGTTTGGGCATAATTATATCTACGAAACAGTACTCAGTCCTCTCACCTCGTAGAGCCTCCAGTGTTGAAGTCCAGTTAGAGGAGCTGGTAAGCATTGCCTGAGCAATTTGACAATGGGTGGGGGGAAGGGGGGGGGGGGGGGGGGGGGGGCTATGGAATCACGCATGAGAAAACCTGAGAACTGTATAGGTACATAAGTAAACTTACTACAAGATGAAAGACTGACCTCCCATATAGTCATAGCAGGTGCAGTCCTGGTAATATAGCGAAGCAAACACCATAATATTTACTTTTGGAGTACAATCTCAACACTGTTTTACTGGGTTCACTGCTTCTGATCAGCAACAATGCTATGATGGGTTTAATGATGAGCATTGAGCTATGATGATTGTACAGGCATACAACACCATCTCTATGTCTCAGTACTCTGGTGCCAAGACAAAAACTGATTGGCTACTACCCTGGTTGTGCACTGAACAGAAACAGAGTGGTTAATAAATGGGCATGGCCTTGCAACATGAAACTTCCCTAGTCTTGTGCCCAGCCATCCATGTGCGCCCTGTGGAGAACGTCTGGTGGTTTGAGTGAGATTTAACACTTTTCTCATCTGGAATTTAGAATGGCCAATCAAATCATAGAGCACACACGTAATTCTTGTCCGTTACAACACCGATTGATCAATGAGTCAAAAACAACTGATTCTGAACAGCTCCGTAAGGAGGACTTCATTGTTGGTTCATGCATAGATTATATAGTTATATAATCTATGGTTCGTGACACCCCTTCGTAGCTTCTAAGAAACATTCAGCCATCTCCAACTTCGAAGAACAACGGATTTACGGCGATACCAGAATAACGAAGAAGTCTACCGCCCTTTCGTTTGCAGCCGATGTTTTGGGGTTAGTAAAAGTTGCTGACTGCTTGAAGGTAGGGCTACACAACAAATAGTGCAGAAAGGAGCATCTATCTTCAGATTCTTATAGTGCAATCAGCACTTTCAATTACACCAATGCTGGCACACCTCTGTAACAAGAAATGTAACTAATCCCCTCCACTGTTGTTGGTGGGCTAATAGCTATCAGGTTGCATCCAAACAATTTAGCCCTCCCACTTTAGAATGACTCATTAATACACTTGTAGTAAGTACAAGTGGTGCAGTACAAGTGTATTAATGAATGCTGATGGGCTAATAGCTATCAGGTTGCATCCAAACAATTTAGCCCTCCCACTTTAGAATGGCTCATTGAGGTAGCATTATACCTTTACCGTTGGGGTACCTTTAACCGTCAGGGCCCCAACGGTAAAGGTATAATGCTGCCTTAATACACTTGTAAGTACAAGTGTATTAATTTAATGAGTCATTCTGATGTAGGTGGGCTAATAGCTATCAGGTTGCATCCAAACAATATAGCCCTCCCACTTTAGAATGACTCATTAATACACTTGTAGTAAGTACAAGTGGTGCAGTACAAGTGTATTAATGAATGCTGATGGGCTAATAGCTATCAGGTTGCATCCAAACAATTTAGCCCTCCCACTTTAGAATGGCTCATTGAGGTAGCATTATACCTTTACCGTTGGGGTACCTTTAACCGTCAGGGCCCCGACGGTTAAAGGTACCCCAATGGTAAAGGTATAATGCTGCCTTAATACACTTGTAAGTACAAGTGTATTAATTTAATGAGTCATTCTGATGTAGGTGGGCTAATAGCTATCAGGTTGCATCCAAACAATATAGCCCTCCCACTTTAGAATGGCTCATTAATACACTTGTAAGTACAAGTGGTGCCAGTACAAGTGCATTAATTTAATGAGTCATTCTGATGTTGGTGGGCTAATAGCTATCAGGTTGCATCCAAACAATTTAGCCCTCCCACTTTAGAATGGCTCATTAATACACTTGTAAGTACAAGTGGTGCACTACAAGTGTATTAATGAATGTTGATGGGCTAATAGCTATCAGGTTGCATCCAAACAATTTAACCCTCCCACTTTAGAATGGCTCATTAATACACTTGTAAGTACAAGTGGTGCAGTACAAGTGAGTCTTTCTAAAGTGACCAAACACTGCCATCTGGATCAACAATGCTGTCAGGATAAATACTGAATATGTTTGTGTTGAGGGTGGTGACTGTTCAAATACAATTGGTGCCAGTACAAGTGTATTAATGAGTCATTCTGAAGTGAATGACTCATTAATACACTTGTACTGGCACCACCACCAAACACAGCCATCTGGATCAACAATGCTGTCAGGATAAATATATCACTGAATGCGATTAATTGTGTTGAGGGTGGTGACTCACTTAAACACCCCATGGTGAGCATCTTCTAGAATATGAGTCAACTACACATGCTCAGTGTGTAATCTGTGTAGCGTATGGTCCCCTATTATGGCCAGTCCCGTATTATGGCCACTTACGTGTATTCGTGATTCCTGACTACTGGTAGATTCCCGTATTCTTGCACATGCGCATGCGCAGTATAACTAAGGAAACGTAGGGCACAAAAAAAAAGTTGGTGTCAGCATTATTGCTCTCGGAGAAATATTGCCCTGAATCGGTAATTGACTTTTCTCACCTTGCGATGTTTGGGCCCTACTGAGTTGGACAGGTGGTGTTGCTCCGTTTTGTATTTCTAGGTATCCATGACTGTTTGTAGAGTATTTTGTAAGTTCTGTCCTTGCCAAAAGAAACCAGAGTGGAAGTTTAATTGTCAACAACTTTGTTTATTTTACTATGCTTGCTGCTATGAATTTGATAAAGGAGGTCAATAATATAATAAGCTCCTGTGGTGACTCAGGATTTCCTAGGACCGTGAAACCTACTATGGGGTGGCCATAATAGGGGCCGGGTCCCTATTATGGCCACCGTGAATGTCAACTAGACCCCTCAACTTCGTTCGCTCAGACCTAGATATGGAACGATGTTGCTACCTGTAGAAAACATGTGCTATATCTCGGTACGATGAGTATCAGTTCAAAATCATGCAGAGGATATGGCAGCTGGTTAACACCCTTGACCACCCATGACTGCATAGTGAGAGTTTCAGCTATAAGTGCTATAGATGCAAATGTGCATCTTGAATTTGTGATATCGCTTCCAGCAAAGTCCTTTGGAGATAGGTTGGGGTAGGGGGAGGTGGGAGGGTACACCCAAAGTGTGTAAACAGCACTGCTGTGTCTGGGCTTAGCTGTGAAAAACCCTCAGTCATATTTGAGTGGCCATTTCCGATGTTTTAAGGAACAGTCCTCTCACCTTGTTTGGCCCTTCAGTGTTCAATTTCAATTAGAGTTGGTTTAGCCTCACTCCCAGGCCCATGAGAGGGAGAAGGAAAGGGCCTGGGTTCCACTGTTTTCACACACGCTTGATTTTCCGTAACCAAAACATGTACTCGCAAGGGGGAGGGTGCAAATAATGGTTGAGCGTGTGATGCTTTCTATTTTACTACACTGGTCCTCCATCCACGAGACAAGGGGTCACATGACCACCATTACACAGCCACCAGCAACACACTCACCCAACATTATTACAAACGGAAGAGTCTGGTAGCATACTGACTCCACCCGGCCGGTGCGACACTATAGCCACACGAAAACATCCTATCTTTCAATTGCAGGTTGCTGTTCTAGCTCAATTCAGGAGTGCCTTTGCCACTCGAGGGCACAGGAGAGAGCACGGTTAAGAGCTGTCATAACACACGCCACCGGCCATATTCGCTTACTACATTAGAGGATTATTAACACAGCTGAAATGTAGGATAGCAGTCAAGAGATAGGCAAGCTGAAGCTGAACCGAGCACTGAATCTCTGTCCAACCGTACCCTGACTGTACCTCCGACAGAGACCATGATGGGCCTCATTATGTAGGTCATGAATATCATTAGCAGCCTAGTTACTATTCTGTTTGTTGGAGGGTGTCATTGTATGCCATCGGTATGGCCACTGTACCTGTGAAGCCAACTGTAGCTAACTTTGGTTGTATGCTGACACTCGATATGGTCTGACCCAAATGGCTGCCAGAATCCTCATGAATATCATGATTTTATTTGCATCCCCATTAATTGTGCAGACCACATAATGTTTGGTACCCACTTTGATGGCACGTGTGTACAAACATAAAGCAAACAGTGGGACCAGGCCCCTCTCTCGGACCTGGGAATGAGGGTACAGCTGGTCAGCATTGCCTTCAGCAAATGTGTGTGAGTGTGGTTATGGAGCCACGTACCAATGTACTTACAAAGACAGCTGAGTGCATTCCTGTGTGCAGCTTGGGGGACAGAAACCTGAAAACTTTATACGTACAAGTATAGCTTCGCTCGCTCAGCTACTTCCCCCTCGTTTGCCTACCTGAGTAATCCGGCGCCGGACAGCTCTCTGTGCAGAGCTGCTGCTCCCCAATTGCGTCCGCTTCAGCTGCTACTCCCCGATTGCGTCCGCTTCAGCTGCTGCATGCTCCCTGATTGCGTCCGCTTCAGCTGCTGCTCCACGATTGCATCCGCTTCAATTGCTCCCCGATTACGTCCGCTTCGGCTGCTGCTCTCCGATTGCGTCCGCTTCGGCTGCTCCGTACTTTCCAGCCCATGCCCAATGTTCTCGAACATTCTTTGCAGAACTTGAGGTTCAGTAACTTGAAGTACGAAGGTCGCGCGTCACTAGTCTAGTCCCGCCCCACGAACATCCCACTACCGTTACACACACACACACAAACACACGTTAAAATCTTAATATATTGATGTAGGGTATGGTTAAGTAAACTGCAATAAAGTAAAAGACTGACCTCCAATAGTCATAACAGGTGTACCCTGCTGTCCTTGTTGTGTATTCACAGTTTGGGTTTTAAGCGTAAATGGGCCTTGAAAACAGTGCTCTCCCACACCTTGCAGAGCCTCGAAGTCCAGCACGTGTATTTTCCTGCTAGAGTAAGTTACTATTGGCTGAGCATCTTGATCGCATACTTGTTAACGAGTGGGTGTCGTTAGAGTAACGAATGTAGAAAGCATGGCTGTGTGTGAAGTTGTGAGGATGAAAACCGATGGGAACCTTCTCTAGGGTAAATTACAAGCTACCAAACTGACCTTCAATGTCTACGGTTGGTAAAGAGTACATTCCATGTGTATATACACTTCCTACAGGTCTTGTGTCTTCAGTCTATGGAGTATGGCCTGGACTTTATCTAATGCGTAATGGAGATTTGATTTTTGTGCTACACCCAGGAAACTCTTCGGGTGTTTTGTGCAATCATAGATACAAGTAGCTTCAGCACCACAGAAGTCTGACATCATGATGAAAATCGACATCCGTTCAGTCAGCTACGCAAAGAAACTCATTACGTTTGTGCCATTTCTCTCCCAAGGCCTCCCTAGAAGATGAGATCATAGTTGTAGTATAGTGACAATTAGTGTAAATTGGATGTTTTTACTATTTGTCCATTTATCCTGCCTAGGGCCCCCCTTGCATTGTATTGTCCTGTTGTATTCTTACATCTTTGTGTGGTTCTTTGTCTATATTGTAGTGTGTATGCATTGTGTGTCAGAGTTCCATCCGTCTAAGTCTCAAGAGTTCGGTCAAAAAGGCGTAGAAGGGCGGGCTGCAACCGTCTTGGCCACAGCAATCTTGGACCAGCCACAATATTGTCGTCTGCCTCTGTGAAGCTACCACAATCAATCTGTATACTCGTGGTTGTGGCCTTTTCGCTAAGTATCAGCCACCACAAGTAAGCTTCTAAATCTGGTCCAGCCTACATGTACCAGTTACAAATGGGATGCTGATGCACATGCTTTGGAATAGCACTCTAGGGTGCTTTAGTGGTTTCCATGGTAACTTATGAAACCAGAGTTTCCATGGAAACGTATGTTTGTACCCAGAAATTGATGGTCACCATGGCAATTTTCTGGGTGTATTGAAAACCCGGAATGCCAGAACGGCCGGAATGGAAATTAGGAAATTATGTGTGTGTGTGCGTTAATTACAATAATAACAATCGTGACTGCCAGTATCCAGTAACTACGTATATAGCATACAAGTAAGACTGAATGCTCCATGCTCCATGGTCAGAGTTGAGTTATGCAGACAATCTTTGATTGGTTATAGCTATGGACCGGCAAGGTAACTAGCTAGCCACCGTGATGTAGCTGTGCTACTATAAAGGCCACGCTATATAACTTTCACTAGTGTCAGGTCCACGCTCACGTCATTTCAAGATCCACCCTAGTTGAGGAAGTTGGCTTTTTGGGGAATTTTCGTCACTCTTGCCAATTAAGAGTTACGCAGCTGAAGGTACTTCATAGGAGAAGCCGCAGTCCTATTCTAGCGCCCATGAGACTACTGCTGTACCAAGCTGCTATCTGTGGTGTAGCAGTTTCTTTTGTCATACTGAACATGGTAACAATTAAGATAGTCAATAGCCCTGTTTAGCCTCAGTGGCATTGACGCGATACCATGGGCGTAGCTAGCATTGAGGCAGAGGAGGCAGTTGCCTCCTCGCTTTTCTGAATAATGACGTGCGTGTCCGGAGTCCTAGATCCTCGCACACGCCGCGTACGATGTGCGTTCGATCTGATGACAGACAGGAGCTAGGCTGACCATGAGCCGGCATATTTACTCTTAACGCGGATAGTGCTGTAAGTCTGGGACAGTCAGGGCACCGGCATATTGCTGTAGCATTTCGAGAGCAACTGTTTGCGCGCACTGCGGAAGTAATGAATTAACTCATGAATAATTAATTAGCTCGAAAATTTTCGGCTTGCGTTTCACGCGCGCTGACAACTCCATGCCTCCTCGCTCTCCAAATCCTAGCTACGCCCCTGCATGGATACACACCAATTTGTTGTACACACCTTATATTGTGGATCCATGTCCCTACCTTGGGAGGTTACCATAGAAACCACTATAGCACCACCCCATGGTGCTGTTCCGAAGGATGTGAATGAGCACCTCATTTTTAACAATGTAGGAACCTAGGGTTCTTTCTTGTAGCAAGCTCTATGGCATGCACCTTCAGTAACGCCCTTCCTGTAGCTTCAATAGCTTTGAAAAATCTTCATTCCAGATATGAGCTGAATGACCTCCACTGACGACCTGTTAAAAGGCACACACACATGTAATTAGTATTAGCCTACTAATTATGGCAGCTGTAATCCTATTCGCATGCATTCCAGTGGAGAGGTGGTCGGGCTCCCGGTAGGGGAAAAATTGTGCCGTGTAATTAACCCTGGGCGCTTAACCCTTTAAGCCCCATTGACGTCTATAGGCGTCATTTAGACCCTATGCACTTGTAGGGCTTCTCACCAGTCCAAAAAGAGACCAAAAAGGCTTCAGAGGGCCTAGGGACGACTTTCAGGCACGAACTCAAAAATTTGGTCAGATTTCGGCGCACCCTCCCCACTAAACGAAAGGCAGGGGGGTTTCGAAAGGGGGGGCGAGGGCCCCCCCTTCGCCTGTCGTGGGCGTTTTTTGATTTTAATGAGATTCATTGACCCGAGAATTTTTGATTCTAATGATATTCATAGACCCCACCCAGGGCCTCAGGAAAACCTGCAAATTGGTGGTGTAAGGTGTGCCATCAGTCAGATCTGGCCCAAGTTTAGGGAAATGCTGGGCGAAAACCCGGCTGACATCCACCTTTGACCTCCGATTGCTGGGCTTGTGGGGGGTCATGAATATCATTAACGGTATTGCCCGAGAGGTCTCTCCATGTGTGCGGGCCCCACCAAGTTTGGCCGCTGAGGAGCGAATGCTGTGGGAGAGGAGTACCTACGAAAGTGGTGTGCGCTGAATGCATGAAAATGTGTTGTCTTGGTGGGAAGAATTCGGTGGTTAAAGGGTTAATACGTACTCCACGGTACTAGGTAGCTAGACTATAGAGTGAGCACACAGTGCTTAGTGAGGTGGCAGGATAATTCGGTAGAAGGTAGCAGAGGTTAGTGAAGAATAGTCTTGTGAGCTGCCCCACTATGTTCTGCAGCAGTGATTGCTTTCAGTATTGGCAAATGGCGGGAGGTATTGTTGAGCTTTGTGGAAGTCATTTCGTAATACCAACTAGAAGCAGGAAGCCTGTTGTCCAGTTAAGGTTAGGTCTGTGCATTCCCAATGACCCCAAATAGCCTTTGTCGACCATGAGTCTGCGATACAGCACTCAGACAAACAGCGTATAGTAGCCTTCACTGCATGTACGCAACACTGAATCGTTGGTCTCCAGACCCTATTGTTCTTATATTAAGTCATGAGGAATAAATGCCATAAAGATCAACCTCATGTGACAAAATCACTTATTATGTTCTGCAATTTCATTGGCTCAAGTGAAATTCCAGGATTCACGTAAAGTGGTACTAAGTCTCCACACCTTCCCTTCATGTGCCAATACTGAAAGTGATCGCCGCTGCAGAATAGAATGGGACTGGCTTATACGAGACCTAATGAGTGAAATAGCAGACGTAGTATAGTAGGACTAGTGAGTTATCAGGAAGTAGCAGGGGTAGTGAGGAGCATGAAGTAGCAGGGGTAGTGAGGAGCATGAAGTAGCAGGGGTAGTGAGGAGCATGAAGTAGCAGGGGTAGTGAGGAGCATGAAGTAGCAGGGGTAGTGCAGAGGTAGCGCAGGAGGTAGCAGGGGTAGTGAGCAAGTTAATAAGTAAGTAGCAGGGAGTAAGGGTAGTGAGGTAGTAGGTAGAGCTGTAGTGAGGTTTCAGTGTTGTAAGGTAGCAAGGTTAGAGGTAGCAGGGGTAGTAAGATAGCATGCATGGGGTAGTTAGGCAGCATGCAGGAGTACATGTAGTAGGGGTAGTACTAGTAAGGTAGCTGGGGTAGTGAGGTAAGATAGTGTTCTGCAAGCATCATGAGAAATAACTATATATGACTTGGGAGTAAGTCATAGTTATTTCTCATGATGCATATGCTTGCAGCACAATGTCCTGCTCCATCAGGTGAAAGCCTAAGTCAAAAAGTTCATTAGTAATCGTGCAAACCTATTTCACTTTGAATTTGCTCTGCTAGTTGGCTTTGTTTCACTGTGTCGCTCTTCAGGGCTTTCACCATTGCCCGCCAAGTAGGGGATGGGTTGACCCCCTTCAACCACTCCTTCAGGACTTGACGGAAGCATTCAGAGGGATCCTGGTTGTGTTTGGCACCAATGCTGTCCAGAGTTGAAGTTTGCTGCCCTAACTCCAGTCCTAGATTGTACCAGTTGGTTCTGGCATCGTAGACCTTTCTCTGTACAGTTGCCAGGTCATCCACATTCAACCGATCTGAAAGACAAAACATGAGCGAGATGTCCAATTCAGTTGTCATTTGAATGTAGCTATACATAATTCTTGTTTTGATACCCACCAGGTTGTTCCCTGTGTGTAGATTATTACTGTAGATATGGTAACCAGTAGCATTGATTTAGTCATTAACAGGCATGCAGGCTTGACCAGCCAATGCAACAGCATTGTTCACCCCCCCCCCCCCCCCCCCCCCCCCCCCCCCCCCCCCCCCCACACACACACACACACACACACACACACACTTACAAACTTGTCTACACCCCTGCCAAACTGGCTAATTTACTCTACCTAATTGGCCAAAATACACATACTACTTGAGCAGAAAACCTGTGTTGTTCACCATATAGCTATAGCTACAATTAAGATTTTAAATATCACTACAGTTCAAAGCTGTATAGTATCACAAGTTTGTTGCTGTTGTATTGTTAAGCAATGAGTAACAATGCCGATTAAAGGCAACAAACAAGTGATGTCTTTGGTTTAATTTGTAGCTACTACGTATTATTCTTTATCAGAAAAGTCAACCTACCCCCCCACAAAACTAGGTATGCTTTTTCCCGCTCTGACACCATTAGGTTAGAGCAAATTTGGCCACAAACATCTACTCCTCTCACTGACCCTAGACTAGACCAATAGAACTGTGGGATGCGATTCATCTTCCAGGCTAGCTAGCCTTCAACCAGTTAACTGAGCAGCCTCACAAACATTCCTACTCACTCTATAGGTAGCTAGCTATTCACACGGAAGTATATAGCCGGCCATTTATTGTCAAGCTATGCCAGCTTCTTTCCAATTAAATTAAGTGTTGAAAAATTCAACAGCAATCATACAAACCTGGAGACAGAAGTTGTGGAGACAACGATTGAGGTTTCGGAGGCTGCACTGTGGTGACACAGATTGCATTGAATTAGCTTCAGTTTGAATTCTCTCTGCTAGTTGGTATTGTGCCACTGTGGGGCTTTCCAGTGCATTCACCATTGCCTGCCAAGTAGGGGATGGGTTGACCCCTTTCAGCCACTCCTTCAGGACTTCGCGGAAGCATTCAGAGGGATCACTGCTGCATTTGGCATCAATGCTGTCAAGGGTGGAAGATCGCTGCCCCAACTCAAGTCCTAGATTGTACCAATTTGTTCTGGCAGCAAAGAGCTTTCTCTGTACAGCTACCAGGTCATCCACACTCAATCGATCTGAAAGACAAAAACATTAACCAGTAGCTAGATACATGTACACATTTCCAATTAGGCATAAGTCAGTCGTCATTTGAATTGAGGGAAGGAATCAATACATTAAGTTCTTTAGCGTGCGCATGAGTCTGTCCATGAGTAACAGAAGTGGGAAGTACAGGAGGCAGGATTAGACTAGTGTTACGCAACCTGATCTGTGGGGCAGTCTGACGGGGACCGGGTTCGACATGACAGGCCTCTGGGAGGACCTATTATTCTGCCATCGCATCCAGCTTGTTGGTTAATTGAAATGGTTTGTGTCCCATAATATAGAGGCAGCTACACTAGCAGCCTTTCAATGGTTGCATGTATACGTAGCCGATAAAACTTTGCCGTACCGATCACAACTGTATAGTGCGAGAAACGCCCCTTTGAGCATGCCCAACTAACGCCGCAAGTTGAGTCTCGGACTGTTCATAGAACCGCTTTAGTCTCGTGGCCAGCGCACTCCCGCACTCCCCAGATGCTCGTATATGCCTGGCATTCTCCATGCAGTCTACCCCCAAGACTCTTGAAATCTGCTAAAATCAATCTTCCCCAAGACTCTTGACCAAGCCTCCCGAAATAAAGACTCAAAAAATAATAGGCCGCCCAACTTGGTTACGCGCAATCCTTTCACACTGAACCGGATACTGAGGTGGTCTTTTTGTCAGTGGTCACTTCAATTCATTGCGTCTGTAAGCGCTGACATTTGCTAAGCCCACTCTAACCAGTTTATACACCATCCACGACAGAGAGCTGGAATGACCTCCACTTTGATGCAAAGGCAATTATATTATGTAAACACGCACTATACAATGCATAATTATTACAAACGTCTGTAGACTTTCGTTGTCTGTGTATTATATAGTCCTTGTAATGTCCTTTGTTCACCGTTTCAAGATTACTATCGGATATAGTAACCAGTGCCTTATTTATATCGCACAATATAGCTAGCGTAGACTAAAACTCATCTATGAACGCACAAATTTGTTTTCAGTAACAAGAAAAAAACATTAAGAGTGCGGCTGGTCAGATTTAAGCCCACACCGGTCATAAAATGCTGTCAAATCTGTATAATACTTACCACTCATTGTGCTGTGAAATCGGCAGAGCAAAAATTCCTAAATGGACAGCCCATTACAGTCAATCGGCAACTTAAAGACTTGTCATGCTATTTCATCATGCTATTTCATCCACAGATTAAATACAGGAATCTGGGGGGGGGGGGGGGGGGGGGGGGGGGGGGGGGGGTTGACCGGATGATAGATATCTGGTCCTGGTCGACGGTCCTGGCAGTATGGATCTTATGCACTTGACGTCATAGCCGGCTATCTGCCCACAATCTTTCCGTATTCTCAATATAAAGACTCCGTTTCATGGGTGGGAAGAAGATGGTACGTTCTACTGTGATTGCAGAAATGCACGCAGCTGCATAGCTGTCTTCCAAGTATGTTAACGTTCGCTATTAAGTAGTTAGCATACCTGCTAAATTCATACTGATCCCTGCGCAGATTGCGAGAAGCAGACAAAACTCCATTTTCTTTCTATAGTGGCAGGAGAATTTCTTCACAAAAGATGACCCTGGGGGCGGGGCATTTGCATATATGCCAGTATTTGTTCTCCAAAAAACAAACGAGAATGTACAGAAGTTACCTCGCGCTTTCTTTCTCTGTCGTTGTTTGTGCAAACTAGCAAGGGGCATTAGCAATGGAATTTTGCCCCAGACTGGGGGAAAATAACCTCTTAATTAAGTCTAATCCCCTCGTCTGCCTCACCTTTGCCCGGGAGGACTGCCGGATCAGGTGGATCACCCGGATCACCAACAATGCCATCCAACAAAGGATTGGTCAATTAGTATGCACACTGGCAGTTTGTGCTTGCATATCATTTTTTATATTAAAATACTTGCAAATTAGCATGTCAGCTGAGTCCAAATAGTCAGCGGAAGGTTGGGCAGGCAGAATGGCTGCTAACCTATGGTTATTGAGTATTTGTGCTGCTGGTATCAATGTCTCACTGTGCTGGGGAGTAAAATCACATTCCGTATGACTGCCATACCCCAGTTAGCAGCTGCACTGAATGTCAGGGGAGTGAGACTGGACCAAGTATTATATAAGTTAGTTAGCTACAGTACACACTACATACGCAGAGCGGTCTAGCCCCACAAGCCTGGGAGTCTCGATCGTATAGGCCTGTCAAGTCCACAGTGAGACATTGCTGTGTCTCAGACAGTCCATCCAGCAACCAGACAGTCCATCCAGCAACCAGCGAGTCCATGCTGCCAGTGACGCATCGGTACATATTAAACCCGCACTAAGTTATCTAGCAACTCACGCTGCCATACTAACGACACGCTGACATGCTAAAGCAAGCAATAGCAGCCGTTTTCCGATACCGGAAGTGCGTTCAACATACATTGTCCATTATGCTGCTAATCGACCATGCACAGGGCACTATCATGACGATGTTGTCCTAGCCACAGGGCAATATCATGCACGATATGGTCCTAGCCACAGGGCAGTATCAGGTATGGTGACTTGAGCGGTGGTAAGGGTACCGTATTTCTGCGATCAAACACCACACTTGATTAGTGGCTGCCCTCGAATAATAGCCACACCTCCAGAAGGGCTGAACGAAATAAACGCCGCTCTTGTTTAGTAGCCATGGCTAGTATGGTCGGCGATCGATCGAAGCACTTTGTCTAGCCCTCGAGGACTGTGACTGTTTCGCTGTGAGCGTGAAGAGAGGAGAAATTAACTGATTGCTGGTCATATTACCCGAGAGCCATCTAAGCGTTTGAGGTCAAGGCACGGGGGGCGAGCGACATGTGACCGGCGAAAATCTTTAGTGACAGTAAGGGCTTTGGCGTTTCCTACCGTTTGATTATGATAGTACCGCACGGCCCAGGGCTGACACAAAACTTCTTCTTTGTGCATACACAGTGCTCCAATCCGTTTCCTCGCTTCCTTGTTTATGCTGTGTTTAATATACGCCGTCTTTGATTAGTGGCCGCCCTCGAATAGTAGCCACAGTAAATCGCTTGATGAAATAAATAGTAGCCGCGGCGTTTGATCACGGAAATATGGTATTTGTTATAGTCAACTAAAATTTTTAAGATAGAGTTGTTGTCAACCACCAACCATGAGTGACTGGTGGCCACCTCTTGAGCTGCCACCTACACTCCTGCTTCCTAATTCTAACCCTGGACCTAAATGTGCATGTGCATGATCACGTGCACAGGGATGGCAAACACACACACACACCCTCCAGCCACCCAGGAGAGCCATTGTTCTCTTAAATACCATAGAAATGCTTAGTAAACACAGGTTTTGAAGGTAAATGTGCATGCAGAATTTGAAACATAAAAGGCAAATGCCAATCGTGTATTTGTGTTCCAATTTTTCGCTCTCAAAACAAACTTGCAATTCTAAATGTACGGTAGTAGAGTGTTATTTTGTGTAGTGTATGTGATGAAAACCATGTGTTCTACAGAACTCTTGGCAACCCCCGAAAGGAAGGAATTCTGGTGGCTAGTAAAGACCGACAAGCATTCCAAAAGCAAATCCCACCCTGATCTCCCAAATTGGAGTGGACTCAAGGTAT
The DNA here is from genome assembly GCA_963931865.1 of Axinella damicornis. Lineage (NCBI taxonomy): Eukaryota > Metazoa > Porifera > Demospongiae > Axinellida > Axinellidae > Axinella > Axinella damicornis. The sequence continues at coordinate 17,539,073 of OZ007509.1, read as the reverse complement.
ATACACATATAGATAGATAGATATGATTTTTTAAGGCTCGTGCAGGACACTATAGTTATATTATATATGCCTCGGTATGGTTAGTGGTTTTTGTGAGGTCACCGTTTTGCATTGTGTATAGTCAGTTGATATCTAACTGACTACCGTATAGCGGGTTATTTTCGTGGGGTGCCAATTTTTGGCTATTTTCATGATTCAGCACAAGTCACAAAATTAATATTTTCCACCCACGAAGTTTTCAGCCCATAATTGCGCTGTACAACATGTAGGTGCCGTCATTCAAGTACATTGTACGGCTCTTCATAGCTACCTGCGTGACTGCATCCTGTTGACAGTGTCCTTGATTGACAGGATCCTCTGTCACCAGCTGTCCGTCGCATTGTGATCGATAAAGACGCAAGTGGCCGTTTGGAAAAACGACTCTTGCCACAGCAAACGGATCAACACAGTTGCAATTCCCGCGTTAGCATGTTAGTTCTTCTCCAGCTCTGGCCTCCCACGTCTTTTACTGACGAAGTCACATTTCACACTACTGAACTTCGGCCTCCAAACCACGTGTACTAATTTCGATAAAACAGGTGCCTCAAAAATTAGAACCACAAAAATTAATTCTGACGACCTTATCAAGCATTTCACGAACATTTCCACCCACGAAAATAACCCTCTAATATGGTATAGATTTCAATGTTATGGTGAATTTGAGATTTCGTATGCATCGATCTCCTTGACCTGATATTAGTGTATGGTTATTACATAGCTACTTTGCTGAATGATTAGATGACGTGTATTATTCAGGCATGCTAATTTTGGTGATTATGCTGCTGCGGCTTGGTTCTGGAGCTATGTACGTATAGTACACAGTATATGATAAAAAAAAATCTAAACTCAGAAACAATCTTTGAGTGTTTTCTTGACTCCTAATATAATGGTGTGAAAAAGTATCGTTAATGTACCGAACCTGAATGTCACCAAATCGGTTTTCTTCTTCTTTGAAATCTTCTTTCATCTGATGGGTCACAGGCAGCTCAAATTGTGTGACACCCTCACAATACATAGTTTCTGTTTCGAAATCTTGTTTCTTCAGACAGGCAGCTCAAATTGTGTAACTCCCTAGCCTCACGATGGTTTTTGCATGTAACAGCTGCATTTTACACTGAGCAGTGCACGACCCATTAAGTCCATGGTGTCTCACAAGGTGCTTGCCACTCAAGAACTAGGGCAATGCCATTTCTTCATTTGTATGCATGCGCATAAAGCACTTAGCAATGAAACATAATCCAGGGGCGGAGATATAGGGGGGGCAGGGGGGGCTTGAGCCCCCCCCCCCCCCCCCCCCCCCACTTTCAAAAGCAGGGGGGCCGAGCCCCCCCAAAACAACAGACTGGATGGTACTATCCCACGAAATCTAGCACTAACTTATAGTTATGTCACAAATTCTTGGGAGCTAGCATCTCTAACTTGCAGTGCAAAGCACGAAGGTGCCACGAAAGCCCATTCTGATAACTGAAAAATGAAGACGAAAAAATTTTCCGCGCTTTGCGCGGACTGATCGTCTATACGCGCCTCTATGCACTGCCTTCGGCAGCGTGCAATTGTGCGATTAGCCCCCCCACTTTTTAGTACCTGTCTCCGCCCCTGTAATCATTACCACATGGCTTTGTCATCCATCTAGAGAAGTGTTGACTCAGTGCTTGAACAGATGCCTGAGTCAGCGTCCCTATAGCCATGCAATGCTGTGGTCCCTATACCAAGGACAAGACTGACAAGCCTGCTGCATGAGCAAGCAAGGTAAAAACATATGGAGATGTAGGGATAGTAGGATGGCAAAAGAGTAAGGAAACAGGAAACACTATATTCGCTTACTATGTTAACTGTACGGATCACTTAGTATCTGTGACGCGTACCTGCTTTCCCTTGAAATTATTCTCAACGTTCACTTCTTACACACATTTGAGCAGAGGTGGCTGCAGCATTTCTGAAAGTTAGCATCTCCAGGATGTTTATCAACCCTGACAGCATCACTATTATGTCCCATTTGTAGATGATTAATGTGCTCATCAACACCCTTTTTGAGCAGCTCAGTCACACACACATACACCTTTCCACTGTGCCCAAAGTACCGTCCCATAAAATGTGCCCATTGTATCTCAGCACTGATACCTTCAGCAGTCTATGTGAGCAGCTTGTCGGATCTTCAGGCAACCATCAATTCTCCCACAAATAGAAGAGGCATGCTTATCTGGTAGAACGAATTCTGTGGGTAAGGTTCTTCCTGTCCTATTTAACTGCTTCCTAGACAAAATGGGCAATGCTGTAGTTTACAGCTCATCAGCCTAATGCCCTTCTTCACTCGTCTCTCCTTACACCACGATTCCCAACTTACACCCCATGCAGCTAGTGCTTCACTTTTGTGTCTCTGGGAATTCTGCTCCATCTATTTCTTTGTTGCTGATCTATTTCCGAATAGAGGTGTCGTTCGGGTTCCTTTCGGTTCTTCGTCGGGGAGCGAGCCTGTTCTGTGAGTTTGGTATCTTTGCTTCAATCTCATTTACATGTAAGCATCACTATACTCACCAATCTTTCAATTGATCAATCTCCAATTATACATGTTAAGTCTGTTGACATTCTGGTGGTTTAATGTCATGATGGCTGTAACGTTCTCAATGGCAGTCATATTATATCGCTCACTGGTAGTTTGCTCAATGGTCCCATGTTTTGTTACGAAAAGGAATGGAGTGTTTCAATGCAGGTGCAGAATAGAACATTGCAAGGGAACTGGAACATTTCTAGGTCCCCTACTCTGCTTGGTGGTTACTAGCGTTTATCCAGATGGTAGTATTTGGAGGTGGTGCCAGTACAAGTGAGTCACCCACTTTAGAATGACTCATAAACTAGTACACCTGTACTGGCACCAATTGTACCTGTATACTACAGTCACTGCCCTCAACACAAGTAGCCTCATTCCCAGGCCATCTTGGGCCTGGGAATGAGGCAAGTATTTATCCTGATTACATTGTTGATCCAGATGGCAGTGTTTGGAGGTGGTGCCAGTACAAGTGTATTAATGACTTTAGAATGACTCATTAATACACTTGTACTGGCACCACTTGTGCTTGTACGGTCACCACCCTCAACAAAAAGGTATTCAGTGTTTCATTATTGGCGTGAGTTGGCGTGAGCCTGAGCGAGCCCCACACAGATCATTCAGCTTTGTTTTGACGTACATACATACAGCCGGTCAGTATATCCTTACTGTACAAATAACGGAAAAGTTTCTTTCATCATGGATAATTGCTTAACCAAGAAATCACTCAAGTCACTCGAGTTGGAAACATCACACAATTCACAGTGCCTCTTTGATGGCTACAACAAGGACTGAGACCACTCATGGCCCTACCCATTTGATGGCTACAGCGAGAGACATGACCATAAAAGGACGTGCAATTGGCGGGAAGACAAGTCTAGCCATGGGAAGCCACCTGGAAATAGTTTCACACTGGAGGTCACATACAATGTGCTATATATACAAGAATCCTCCAACGCTCCAGCCCAGAGGTCCTTTCCAAGCTACCATCTTGATCGCACCTCTGCTGAATGGCATTTTTGTGTATTTCCTCGAGTCAAAGGTCACGTGCATATTTAAGGAGCTTCAATGAAAAGGTTAGAATTTACTTAAACTACAGCATGCATACTGCTTGCTCAGGCTTGCCCCACGATGACATAAGCAGTGTGCAACATACTTATAGCTATCATATACCATGTGAAACGTGCCTGTTAGGTTGCTTCAGCTAGCGGCCTGCAGCTGACTCACATTTCATTCTATCTATAGACAGAGTACATGGTGCGCTGGATCAGTTCCTATGGCTTCTGCTGTTCACATTCTGGTGATGGTCATGTGTGTGCATGCAATTACTCCGTGTTCTGCACATGCACTTGCTCAGGCTTGCCCCCACAATGTGCATTCTTCTAGTTTATCCTGTGAGTGGTGTTGATCCAGATGGCAGTATTTGGAGGTGGTGCTACCAGTACAAGTGTATTAATGAGTGTGATGGGCTAATTGCTATCAGGTTGCATGACAACGTGATATGGTCACTTTTTAATGACTCATGAATACACTTGTACTGGCAACATCTGGGTCAACACTTGCAGTTTGGATAAACTTTACAAGTAGCTTTCTCTCGCTCAGCTGCTTCCCCCCTCGTTCGCCTGAGCTACGTGAGTAATCAGATGCCGGACAGCTTTCTGTGCAGAGCTGCTGCTCACCAATTGCATCCGCTTCAGCTGCTGCTCCCCGCGCGATTGCATCGATCCACTTCAACTGCTACTCGTACTCCCCGTTTGCATCTGCTTCAGCTGCTGCTCTCGATTGCATCCGTTTCAACTGCTCCCTGATTGCGTCCACTTTGGCTGCTGCTCCCTGATTGCGTCCGCTTAGGCTGCAGTGCTCTCCGATTGCGTCCACTTCAACTGCTTTGGCTGCTGCTCCCCGGCCAGCTGTTCTGGAAGATTCCAGCCCATGACCAATGTGATTCTTCCCAGAGTTCGAGGTTCAGAAAATTGAAGTACGAAGGTCGCACGTCACTAGTCTAGTCCCACCCCACGAACATCCCACTTCCACAGACAGACAGACACACAAACACACGGTTAAAATCTTAATGTATTGATTTTGAGGGTGGTGGGAAGAACTTCAATTTGTGATGTCACTTCTGGCAGGTTTTGTGTGAGCCGATGGCAGGGCGAGGTAGGAGGGTACATCCTAAAACACCATGGCTATGTCTGGGTTCGGTTGTGAAAAGCCTTCAGTTGGAGCCAGGTGGGCCATTCATCTTGTTTTGGACATAAATTTATCAACGAAGCAGTCCTCAGTCCTCTCACCTTGTAGAGCCTCCAGTGTTGAAGTCTAGTTAGAGCTGGTAAGCATTGCCTGAGCAATTTGACCAAATGAGAAAACCTGAGAACTGTATAGGTAAGTAAATATACTACAAGATGAATGACTGACCTCCCATATAAAACAGCGAAGCAAACACCATGTTTACTTTTGAAGTACAATCTCAGCACTGTTTTACTGAGTTCACTGCTTCTGATCAGCAACAATGTTATGATGGGTTTAATGATGAGCATTGAGCTGTGATGATTGTACAGGCATACAACACCGTCTCTATGTCTCAGTACTCCGGTGCCAAGATAAAACTGATTGGCTACTACCCTGGTTGTAGACAACTGAAGAGACAGTGGTTATGGTTTAGCATTGGAGATTCATAACCAGGTGCATTGAACAGAAACAGACCCTACACCCCTGTGGAGAATGAATGACTCACTTGTACTGGCACCACTTGTACTTACAAGTGTATTAATGAGCCGTTCTAAAGTGGGAGGGTTAAATTGAAACCAGATAGCAATTATATAGCCCATCAACATTAGAATGACTCATTAATACACTTGTACTGGCACTTATAAGTGTATTAATGAGTCATTGTAAAGTGGGAGGGCTAAATTGTTTTGCTGCAACCTGATAGCAATTAGCCCATCAACATTAGAATACAAGTGTATTAATGAGCCATTCTAAAGTGGGAGGGTTAAATTGCAACCTGATAGCAATTAGCCCATCAACATTAGAATGACTCATCAATACACTTGTACTGGCACTTATAAGTGTATTAATGAGTCATTCTTAAGTGGGAGGGCTAAATTGTTTTGATGCAACCTGATAGCAATTAGCCCATCAACATTAGAATGACTCACTTGTACTGGCACCATGTACCACTTGTACTTACATGTGTATTAATGAGTCATTCTAAAGTGGGAGGGCTAAATTGTTTTGATGCAACCTGATAGCAATTTGCCCACCAACAACAGTGGGGGGATTAGTTACATTTCTTGTTACAGAGGCGTGTCAGTGTAGGTGTAATTGAAAGTGCTGATTGCACTACGAATCTGAAGATTGATGCTCCTTTCTGCACTATTTGTTGTGTAGCCCTACCTTCAGGCAGTCAGCAACTTTCACTTATCCCAAAACATCGGCTGCAAATGAAAGGAGTGGACTTCTTCGTTATTCCGGTATCGCCGTAAATCTGTTGTTTTTCGAAGTTGGAGATGGCTGAATGGTTCTTAGAAGCTACGAAGGGGTGTCATGAACCATAGATTATATAGCTATATAATCTATGCATGAACCAACAATGAAGTCCTCCTTACAGAGCTGTTCAGAATCAGTTGTTTTTGACTCGTTGATCAATTGGTGATGTAACGGACAAGAATTGCTCTATGATTTCATTGGCCATCCTAAATTCCAGATGAGAAGTGTGTTAAATCTCACTCAAACCACCAGATATAATGTTGATGGGCTAATTGCTATCAGGTTGCAATTTAGCCCTCCCACTTTAGAACGGCTCATTAATACACTTGTAAGATTATTGCAAGTGTATCGAGGGGCAACTGCACTCCTGGTAGCTCCGTTGCAACGCCGGCTGCGACTCGCCGTAGCGCAAGCTTATCGCAGTTAGTTCCAATTAACGCACATGACACGTGGCAACCACGCTCAGTCGATCGCTAGCAATGGCGACCAAAAGGGAAGACATGAAGTTATTACAGCACTTACAACTTTGCCAGCACGGAGTTTTTGCATGTAAGCGTCAGTGAACGACAGCGATTACGGTTGTGTGGTCAGAATGTTTGTGGGGCCTTCGTAAGACTGTACTGGCAACCAACGTCGAAGAGAGCGATCGAGCAATGGCGGCCGACGGCACGACAAAAGCGCTTGTATCTCCACCACCAAGGTGAGTTTCAGCACAAGTATTATGCATTTGTCTAACTGCATGATAGGGATCACGACGGTGTAGTCAGAATCTTTGTAGACCTTTCCTGCGTGCTGTGAGGTTTGATTAGGTTATTTATTTATTTACGCGGCACAATTTTTCCTATACCAGGAGTGTAATAATGAGTGGGTGGGCTAATTGTTATTAGGTTGCATCAAAACAACTATAAAGGTGTTCATAGAGGACATACCATGCCCGGAACATCCAGATCTCTAGCTTTGCAGGTGCCAATGCATCATTACATTTTGGCGAACACGTGCTAGCGCATATACAGTGTTCGTGTGTGGCTGTATCCAAGGTGTAGGAGTGACCAACTTCCATATATGCAACGACTTTCTGATCATGAGTCCAGGCCAAATGATACGAATGATAGGAAATAGCTGGAAAAAACAGCCGAAACAAAATCCGCTAAGTATATAATGGTGCGAACGACTATTTCCTAACGGTTTCCAAATGCAGTACGATTCCTGTTCTTGATAGTACTCTGAGATCACGAAGAGGTGGAGCCAATGTATAGTTATGAAAAATAGTAAATAGCCGAAATAACAGTGAAATGAAGAGCCTTGACTTCAGTCAGGTACACATAGAGCGTTTTTTTGTTCTTTGCTCTCGTTTACAAAGGCTTTTGGGGTTCTATGTATCAAGATATCGATGTTTCACTGGACAGACAGCAGACAGACAATAGATGGACAAAAACCGATAATTACTTAGCTCTCCCACTTTAGAATGACTCATTTATACACTTGTAAGTACAAGTGGTGCACTGTAAAAACGAAGTAGTTACTTCGACTGCTTGGTGGTTACTATAGCTGCACCGTGTTTGGACATGCAGGATCCAGGCAATACTATTAGAATGTGGAGGATGATAGCATCCTACATAAACTGAGCATTCCAGTTGTACCCTACATAAACCAGTTTGTGTAGGATACTACTGGAACGGCCACTGGATCTACGTAGGATGCTACTGAAATGCAGACAACTTGGTTCCTGCATGTACAAACATGGTGCAACTGTAGTAACCACCAAGCAATCAAAACAACTACACCGTTTTTGCAGTGTGCCAGTACAAGTGAGACATTCTACTGTTGATGGGCTAATTGCTATCAGGTTGCATCAAAACAATTTAGCCCTCCCACTTTAGAACGGCTCATTAATACACTCAATTGTATTCTAATGTTGATGGGCTAATTGCTATCAGGTTGCAATTTAACCCTCCCACTTTAGAACGGCTCATTAATACACTTGTATTCTAATGTTGATGGGCTAATTGCTATCAGGTTGCAATTTAACCCTCCCACTTTAGAATGGCTCATTAATACACTTGTATTCTAATGTTGATGGGCTAATTGCTATCAGGTTGCAGCAAAACAATTTAGCCCTCCCACTTTACAATGACTCATTAATACACTTATAAGTGCCAGTACAAGTGTATTAATGAGTCATTCTAATGTTGATGGGCTATATAATTGCTATCAGGTTGCAATTTAACCCTCCCACTTTAGAACGGCTCATTAATACACTTGTATACAAATGGTGCCAGTACAAGTGAGTCATACCAAACACTGCCATCTGGATCAACACTGCTGTCAGGATAAATATATCACTGAATGCAATTGTGTTGAGGGTGGTGACTGTTCAAATACATTTGGTGCCAGTACAAGTGTATTAATGAAAAGTGGGTGAATAATTATTACACTTGTACTGGGACCACCTCCAAATACTGCCATCTGGATAAACAATGCTGTCAGGATATAAAATTTTGTGTTGAAGGTGGTGGGGTGTTTTCATGTTGCTGTTGCAATATGTTTATCTGCACAGCAGATAGAAACCTGACCCAGTTCTGTGAATTGTATGAATCTCCTATATATTGATACCATAGCTATACACGTATGTACGTTATAGTTATATCACGCCTAGGAGGGATGTATCCGGTTTACAGTCACGAGCACGAGGGCGCGAAGCGCCCGAGTGCGAGTGACTGTAAACCGGATACATCCCGACTATACTAGGCGTGATCTAACTGGCTTATCTCACGTTGATTACTGTGGCTACGTCATACTGCAGCACGGTTGCTACGGAGTCTCCTTGGTAACTGCTTGCGTCACACTGCAGCACGGTTTAGTCTGGCTTCAGTTCAGTGTGTGTTAGCTAGCTAGCTGGCTGTATAGTAGTTGATGTCGTCGTTGAGAAGCAAGTATCTAGTTGTTCGCGCGATTCTCGAGGAGTATTGGGCCTATATTCAGTGACGGATGGCGTGACAGCGAGTGATTTCGAAAACAGGACGACTCCCACGTTGGAATTACGAAGAAGGGCCGTCTTCGATGTTAGTCAAAGCGGTTTAAACGTAGAAGGAAAGCGAAGAGAGAAGCCTAGTGCTCCCGTAAATGCAAAGGGACTGAAGACAAAATGACTGAACGTGAGGTGAGCTGTAAGGATCTAACTCCGTTAGTTTCTGGTCTCCGTGGTTGGTTCTGGCCGCGCGAGTGTGCTTACAGCATGTAGCAAAGCGATAGTAGCCGAAAGCTCTGTGCCGAGCGTCCATCTATCGCTTAGACAGCGCTAGTAGCCCAAAGCTCTGTGCCGACCGTCCATCTATCGCATAGACCCATAGCGCTTACGCGCGAATACCTAGCTACTTCTCAACTGTTGATCTAGACTACAGACACATTCTCTGTGTGAAATACAGTGACTTTTGACGTTCACAATGCTACGACCAAGCGGTTGAACAAACCGTGAACAGTGGGGCTTCCCAGGGCATGTATCAAACATCAAAGGGATATACATGCCCTGGTCCAGGGCATGTATCAAACATCAAAGGGAAATACATCGCCCCTGTTGCTGTAGCGCGTATACAGTGACTACCGGCACGTGTGATCCGCCCACGCAACGTGAGATAACTGCTAATACGCCCCCTTCGAACCCCCAAGTTCATACATAGGTAATTTCCACTCACTTAAACACCCGTGGTGAGCATCTTCTAGAATATGAGTCAACTGCACATGCTCTGTGTGTAATCTGTGTACGATAGTAGTTATGTAGCTTTTCGAAAAGCCTGTTTAGTTTCAAGCTATTAACTTACTGAGCAAGGATAGCCTGTCAAGGGGTTCATTTCCATCTGAGACACACAGAAGCACCCATTCATCTCCTGTCACCACTGATCATGATGCTACCATGCACTCTTCTGTAGTAGC
>OZ007509.1:17414778-17528870 GCA_963931865.1 Axinella damicornis | reverse complement strand
GTCCTTGGAGAGCAGTTCTATCAGGTACTGGAGCTCCCCTCGCTGCACACACACAAACAACGGCTCCTGCGAGACAGAGACAAAGAGTCAAATCTTTGAACGCTGATAGTAGTTTTGTTATTGCCAAGGGCGCATCGAGCCGCCGAAGGCGGCGAGAGGGCATGCAACTTCCTATAGCGCACGTATAAACGGCATAGTGCTGAGTGTTACTAAAAATAACGTTTCCGGTTAAGCACGTGTTATTGCGTGCACGGTTCGGTTACAGATGTTCAACAGAACTTATTCCTTGGGCAAGGAAGATGAGTGCTACCGATGTAGGTACAGAAACGCCATCCAAGCGATCTCTAGCCCAAGTACTTCTAGTCCGGGTAGCTCTCCTACCAGTGTAGCAGGCCAAGATTCGGAGAAAGTATCGCCGGATGCAAACAACATTCGCCACTCTCGACAATAGCACAACGGCTGTTGCGTAAGTTGGAGGGAGGGAATGATAGCATCGAAAGGAGCTCACGCTAGGTAGCTAGGTCCTCGTCAAAGAGGCTACAGACGGAATATCAGCCATCTCGATCATAAGTACAAAAAGTGACCGCATAAGGGGCGCGCGTCTACGGTTCACGTGCTTATACAGTCCAAATTTGAATTCTATATTTAGTAACACTCAGCATTTTGCCGTCTGTGTACGTTGCATGCCCTCTCGCCGCCTTCGGCGGCTCGATGCGCCCTTGTTATTGCTGAGCAAAATACTCAGCAAGTCTGGAAGTTTGGGGGAGATGTTTCAATACTTGTGAACATTTTTCATTGTGAAGATCATGGAGTGTCTAATTGAAGTTTTTTGGTAGTTTGTGAGAGACACACACTGTACACATACAGTGTGTAACGGTGGCCAGATACATTTTGTATCCCAACTAAGGGTCGTATGGCATCTCACTGTGCATAAAAATGTGCCAATGGGGAGGAAGTGCAGATTCCTTACAGTGGCTGGGGAAGTCCACTACAGCAAGGGAGAGCACCTGACCCCTCAACTACAATCACAACCTTCAGCTTCAATACCTGACCCATTCACTTGCTGGCCATGTCATCACTCATCAGGTGACCCAACAGCTGTTCTGCTTGTCACCAGACCACACCTGTAACTTTTCTTTTTGATGGATTGTATTCATCAGACTCTTCTTGATGGCCATCATACTGTTGTTATGTCTACTGTGACTGACCCTTCACCCAACCACCAGCCTACACTGCACAATACATTTCCCATTGCTCACTGGTATCACAGCTGCGACCAGGCTACAATGTGACTAGAACTGGATCGGATCAGCCTCGAAGCAGGCGGATTGTCCATTACTTAGTGAGATGGCCATAGATTCTACCTATTAAAAGAAGATTCACATGCTATATGCACATGTACAGCTGTGGAAGGTTCAAGATGGGGCTCCTGCTTATCATGCAGATTCTGCAGGCAGAAGTCAGGCAGAAGTTCAAGAACGAGGCACAGGGAGCGCAGGAGAAATACAAGAGTCAGTAGAACAAAACTACAGTGTCATGTACGAGATATGACATTTACTTTTCACTTCGAACATCCCTGTTACCATGGCTTTACTATAGTAACAGATAGATAGATAGACGTCCGTGTTGACAGAGAGAGAAAGTCAATCTACACAAAAAAATTCTGAGATAAGTCGGTATTCAAACAAAGGCCTTATGAATACTAGTCAGACCTCTGACCACTACATAAGCCACTGGGCCATGCAGAGGAGCAAAGTACAATGTAGCAGTGTTGGGTAGGGACCTGAGACAAACTCTGGGCCAACCCTAATCCACACAAATTAGTGTTACCCGGGCCCTCGGGAGTTTACTACAATGGCGGTAGCCTGGTTCCCAGGTGCCTAGGAATGAGGCTACAATGGTGGCTGACAAAGACCAGAACCGAGGTCCCCCGGGACAGACGACCTAATATGGTGGCTGACAAGGACCAGGAGAGGGCAGAGCCCAGGTCCCGCGGGACAGATGACCTAATATGGTGGCTAAGGAGAGGCCAGAGCTCAGGTCCCCCGGGACGGACGACCTAATATGGTGGCTGACAAGGACCAGGAGAGGGCAGAGCCCAGGTCCCGTGGGACAGACGACCTAATGTACATGTATCCATTGAAGGACATGAAGGTAATCTAATTATTTCGGGGGGCCGATATGTGCACTCTGAAGGAAAAACAATTCCTCAGGTACAAACATACTTTAAGGACATCAGGCACAGCTGAACTGCCCGTACAAGTGCTATATAGATGCAGGTAGGCTCGGCCTAGTCTCGGAACCAGACCCTTCAGGCGGGGGAGGAGGAAAGGGTCTGGGCACGTTCCTACATTCGAGTTGTCCTCACGGAACGTAATTATACGTGGTAATTAGTGATCAACTGCGGTACCACGCATACGATCACAGTCGACCTGCTCGTTGCTCTCCTCGACTTTTGTCAGTCACTCGCGGGTAACGCGGTACGGTACAGCGATTCGCCATGTCTCGTCACTGGCGACACAGAAAGCCTGGAGAAAAATCATTTCCCTGACGTCATTCGCAATCAACGCTTCTGATTCGTTAGGTCAACATTCCGACCTGGGGACAACTCGAATGAAAGATGGTGCCCAGACCCTTTCCTCCTCCCCCGCACGAAGGGTCTTGTTCCGAGACTAGGCTCGGCCTGCATGCTATTGTGCATGCTTTAACAAGCAACCCAGAGATAGTGGCACCGTATCAGCACTAACGCAAACTCTTTACAGGGTGTATCCATGTACGCAGCTTGTTGGCCGTTACAAATTATGCTGTATCTTTGCAAGGCGTTTGTTCTCCGATCATCCCTGGCAAAAGTTGATACGCCATCCCTCAAGTTCAGGTCTGTATTAAAGTTCTTATCAGTGTACCACACACAACCCCATGCAAAGGGTACTTACACATGCAATCTGTAAGCATTCAACTGAGCTCACAAATTATCAAGACCCTACTATTGAAACGTATGGCTCACTAGCTCACATTTCATTTACTTACCACGTATGGCATGGCTTGCTAGGCAGAGAGGGGACCAGACGCAGCCCCTCTGCAGCATCGATAACTGAACGTTTGGCCTTGGGTAGTCACGAGCTCGTTTCAAGAAAGGTCTTCTGATTGCGCTTTGCAGGAAGTCAATTAGTTCGATATTACTTCATTGTGGGCGTGGTCTTTCGATCCAATTTAACGACGGCAGCATATCTAATCAGCAGAAATTTAAATCCGTAAGGCGGCGCCCGCCGAGCACATGGCGCACAGCTAGCTGAGATCGAAAGCTCCGAGATGGCCGTGTACATGTCAACAGAGGGCCGGGAGATGAACCCCAACACGAGGTCGCCTTCTGTGGACTGCACTTCCATGTGAGTTTTGAATGCAAGGGTCCTGTACCCTTTTAAACCGTGTTGCCAAGGAACAGCTAATGTCCCATTGTTTTCAGGTGATTGATTCACAATGAACCTGTTTACCTACCAGTACGAGTAATATCCTGAGCAGCAAGTGTGCACCTAAGGTAATGGAGGGGATTTCCGGACAGCATGGGATTTCCAGACGGCCCCAGCTTTCGCTCTCTAGGAGCAGTTTTTGCTGACAACTGCAGAGAGTTGGAAAGTTCGAAGGTATGGTATACATGCACACTTACCATAATTCGGAAGAATTGCTAACAAAGCAAATGCAAGGGGCATGAAGTGCCGTGTCCGGAATTAAAAGACTGTCCGGAAATCCCCTCCATTACCTTGCTGCTTTACATGATGCTACATTCCTATTCTTGGAGACCAGGCCCCCATTCCATTCGACAAGAAAGGAGGCTGTTTTTGAGTGTTTCCGTACAGTAGTTTTCTGGCCTGAAGTACTGCAGGATGTGGTCTGATCACACTGCAGGATTTATGATGCAGCAAAGTCGAATCCAGCTTTTTTGCAGAAGCTGAAGAACACTTGAATCTTCTTTCTCAGAGAGTATAGAGGCTCACTGAAGGATATTTGAAGACCGGCTTTGTCATACAATTAAGCTGCTATAGGAAGGTTTCCTGCTATCGGCAAGTCGCCAGTAGAATCGGTTTGCTGGACAACTGACCTTGTTGGGAGGAAATTCCGCATTTGACCAATGCTCGTCCCAGCTCACACTTTAAGCATGACCTACTAGCCTGCCAGTCCGACCCGGTAAATTAGGCCTAACCAGTCAGTATATAATGAACTTTATCCCACAGCTGTGGACTTGCTCCTTTGAAAGTGTATGGAGAGCAACAGTGGAATATGGGGCCGTATTACACTCCCCCGTATTCCACTCTTCCTGAGGGTATGAAGTTTACACTGGTCGTGTTTTCATGTAAACAGTACGTAGACATAGTGGCTGCACGTTCGAGTCACAGTACGCGTACAGTGTATAATATAGCGCTGGAACCAGGTACCGGTACCGGACTCAGAGAAATCGACGTTCGTGGTCAAAGGAGTTCTGTGCCTGGTAAGTCACTCAAAGACGGTCCTAAAACGGCAGTGTCTTGTTGGTGTTCAAGCAAGAACGAGTGTTGCCAAGTACTACTAAAGCGACAAGTACTGGTGCCTTAGCGTCGGGGCTGGCAACTACAATAGCCGTAGGATAAATACATTATTTACCGTGTACTGGGAAACATCACTCGTCTGTTGCCGTATTGCCACTCGTGCCTGCGGCACTCGTGCAATACGACAACAGACTCGTGATATTTCCCAGTGCTCGGTAAATATTACACTCCTGGTATAGGAAATAAAGTGCCGCGTAATTAAATAATGTAAATAATATAATATAATGTTTGAGTACTTAGGCTTGGCCTACAGAAATTCTGCCTACACCGCCGTGATCGCTATCATGCCCTGACCTGAATGTAAAAAGTTGGTGCTGAAACTCACCTTGGTGGTGGAGATATGAGCTCTTTTGTCTCGCCGTGGTCGCCATTGCTCCAGCGCTCTCTTCGACTTCCGGTGGCAGTACCGTTCTTAGGAAAGGCACACGAAGATTCTGACCACACGGCCGTGATCGCTGTCGTTCACTAACGCTTACATGCCCAAACTCACCGTGCTGGCTAAGTTGTGAGTGCTGTAGTAATGTCTTGTCTTCCTTTGGTCGCCATTGCTCGCGATCGTGGTTGCCACGTGGCATGTGCGTTAATTGGAACGAATTACAATACTTAGCTTGCGCTACGGCGAGTCGCAACCGGTTGCATCGCGGCTACCAGGAGTGCGGTTGCCCCTCGATATATATAAAGAATACCACACACAGCAACTCGTTGTCTTCAAATCAGCACATTTTTCACTTTATAGGAAAATTCTACTGAAAGGGTAATTATATACATGTTAAAACATCATTGGTTGCCAAGGGCAACAGGCCCTTGCAGCGTTGACCTTATGCACTAATACTGCATATCTGTGTACGTTGCACAGATACATTGGAAACCTGGACCCCAATGTGACCGAAGAGCTCGTGTTGAAGATATTTTCTGCTGTCGGAAGCATACAGAGATGTAAACTGATAAACCAAGAGGTGAGTACCGTTGTTCCGTAGATACAGCTGGAGGTACAGTTGCATAACGTTCACCTCACACCTAGCCTCGTTCCCTGGCCTCCTGGGAACGAGACTAGCCCCACACTGAACAAGTCTTCATTCATTCATTGTTCTGAGCCCTAAGCACCAGGTTTTCCATGCACTTAGACAAGCTACATAGTTCTCTGTCATCTCTGTCATCTCTGTGGATGTCATTCACGCATGCATACTTCAAACAACAATAGCTGAAGGCTTCCTGGTATATAAGCCAGAGTGTCCATATGCACTTTGAGGGCTGGGAATGTGACTTTGATCTTTGCAGGAGCTTATGAGCTCCTGATCTTTGCAATTGCACAAAGGCGCTGTACAATCAGGTTAGAACAGCGGTTATGTTGCCCAGAAAGTAGCCCTTATTCCCAGGCCATGTGGAAGGAGAGAAAGCGCTTCCTTCTCTCACCCAGCCCTGGAACAAAGCTACTACAGAAAACTTCTGAGAATGATGTGAAGTACTTTGGGTGAACAAATTATAAGGCATACAGGGCTGGGGAAAGCAATTTGTCACTGCTGCAGCCATGCTACCAAACACAGTGTCGCTACCAAACGCAGTGTCGGGAAGTGCACAAAGTGTTTGTGAGGGGGGGAAAAATTGCCTTCATTTTCAGTCAACAGGAAGAGCTCTCGTAGCAACTTCATACCGTGGCATTTCTGCCTCAATGCAATATTTCTGAGCGTCAGGTACTGTCCTCACCTTGCTAATACAATGACACTAGTACTCTAGCAGGTTCTGAGTGTGCATCACCGTTAGGCAACCAGATTTCGCATTATGGTACAAAGATGGTTTTGGAATGATGCATAATTAGAGCATAAATTTACGATGATTTTGTGTGTGATCCCAGCTGCATCCTCCTCGTTTTCCTCCCATCCTCCTCGTACACCTCCCATCCTCCTCGTGTTCCTCCCGTCCTCCTCATGCTCTTCCCATCCTCCTTGTACACCTCCCATCCTCCTCGTGTTCCTCCCATCCTCCTCGTGTTCCTCCCATCCTCCTCGTGCTCTTCCCATCCTCCTTGTACACCTCCCATCCTCCTCGTGTTCCTCCCATCCTCCTTGTACACCTCCCATCCTCCTTGTACACCTCCCATCCTCCTCGTGTTCCTCCCATCCTCCTTGTACACCTCCCATCCTCCTTGTGTTCCTCCCATCCTCCTCGTGTTCTTCCCATCCTCCTCGTGTTCCTCCCATCCTCCTCGTGCTCCTCCCATCCTCCTTGTACACCTCCCATCCTCCTTGCACACCTCCCATCCTCCTTGTACTCCTCCCAGCCCGGTGTACCACCCTACTGCTTTGTGGAGTACGAGGACCAGACCATAGCACTGAAGGCCATCACCACCATGAACGGGAGGAAGGTGCTAACAAAGGCAAGCTCAGCATCCACGGAGGGAACCTCATGTAGCACACCATTCTTGTTGTCCTAGGAGTGAATCGACGCCAATCGGTGGTACTCACAAGCTTGCCAGTTATCCCAAGCACTTCAGATGGTTTCCAATAGTGTGCTGAGCAGCTGTTCCCCACTCTTTCCCCTACAGAATATCAAGGTCAACTGGGCCACCAACATCGGCCAGGGGATGAGAGACACCAGCGGTAAGTTTTAGCTGGTCTGTAGTAGCTGTGAGTGTACCAGCATGGGCCAGGGACTGAGAGACACCAGCATTAAGTTGTAATTGGGCCGTAGTAGCCTCGTTCCCTGCCCGGAATCCCAGGTCTTCTCAGCCCAGCGTTTGTCGCTTGCAGTACTAACGCGTGGGAAGGCCTGGTAAAACTCGTCACATGCAGTGACGTAGGTGGACATTGGGTGGATGTGTGGAGGAGTGGCACATTCCCGAGCGATCGACATTGGGCACTCTTGGCGATGTTTCTCGGAGTCAGAAAGCTGCCCCACAGCTGTGCAAAAGTCCGAAGCCAGGAACTACATGTACAGCTATATTTTGGAGTTCAAGCGGCCGACTGTTGGGTACCCGCAGTAACGGAGTGTGCTTGAAGTCTGGGGCTGTATAAACAGCAGCTAGACTACAATGTGTATACTGCGCTACCAGAACTGGCTACAAAGCTTAAAGACTTCACCCAGGCCTTCCCCTGCGTTAGTACTGCAAGCGACAAACGCTGGGGTGAGAAGGCCTGTGAGTGTACCAGCATGGGCAGGCTAACATTCTGCAGTTGTTCATGCTTGCCCGGGCTGGTGTGTCCTATGATCTTGTTCGTTTCTGTGTTGTCTTCTGGTCTGCAGATGTCCATCCCATATTTGTTGGCGATCTCAGCTATGATGTTGAGTCAGACACCTTGAGGAGTGCATTTGAGGTGTTTGGAAAAGTCACGTAAGTGTACGTTGCGGCATGTAGATGTACATGCAGTGATGATCACCACAGCACATATTGTAATGACAGGAAGTGGCATACTGGGCATGGGTGTGGCTAAATGTTGTGTTGGAAGTGGGGTGTGACTAATTGTGCCAAAAATACATTGTAGGTCACAGTGGGGCTAACTCTACTGTTGGCTTGTTTCCACAGCAACAGGGTATACATACAATCATGTATGTGAGCAACGACTTCTGTACATGGTACAATTTCAAACATACATGTACCTGCATGGTGTGTGGAAAGTTTGCTCTTCGGTGGAATCACAGCTTGAGTATTTGTCCAGGTCATTGTCAGCTGAACAGGCTGAGGCTCATCTCAACTACACTTTTGCAGGCTCATATGTTTCAAATACTGTGAGCTATTAGCAGTAATACAATACGCTGTCGCTGTATACCAACACTCTACCGTCTATATGATGTTAGCTTAAGGGCCAATTTTCTGTGACATATTTATGTTCCTCGCCTCTTGTTTCGGCTGCAGGGATGCACGTGTGGTCAAGGACGTACTTTCAGGCAAATCGAAAGGCTATGGCTTTGTTACGTTCAGCAGCAAGCTGGTGAGTGCCAAGTGAAGTCCTACCTTGTCCTCATTCTGCAAGTGGCAGCCACACTCCTGTGGGACTACAGTGTATATAGTCTCGTTCCCAGGCTGCATGGGGGGAGTCCTGGGAACGAGGCTACTGGTAGCACTAGCTGTATATAACCTTATGCATCGTGCGAATACTCTACCTGTTCGATGGACGATGGCGACAACACAGACGGAGACCACTGATGGACCTACCTATTTGTTTCCAGGCTGCATGGGAGGAGTCCTGAGAATGAGGCTACTGATATAGGCCTATAGGACAAGCTCTCTTTTGTCATGCTTTGCCCACCTTATACATACTGCAGCAAAACTTGTACTGCATCCACCAAATTATGGCTCTCTTCAATTAATGCACGCCCAAGTCAATGGGGAACCAGTAGCAACAATTACTGTACTAGCGGATGGCCAGCATGTGACCCTAAATATGAAGTCTGATTGGTTGAAGTCATGTGACTATGGACATAACTCTGTTTCAGGATGCTGAGAATGCAATCAAGGTGATGCACGGTGAGTGTATACTGTGGTGTGTGAGGGTTGAAATGGCTGTGGTGATGATCTTGGTCTCAACGTTCCAGGCAAGATGCTCGGTGGCAGGGCCATCCGAACCAACTGGGCCTCCAGAAAGGGACCACAAAGTAAGCTGGCCTGAGGAGTCTCATTTCATCTATCCATCCCTCTGGTACGAGTCTAGCGTCAACCCAGTTTCTCGTCACTTAGAGTACAATTGTTGGGGCTAAGCCTGATGTGGTCAGAGTGCCTTTGCTGCAGGTGTCCACTTTGTACTACCTGGTGTTACATGCCAGCGTTTCAATTTGAAATCGTTCTAAGGGGGACAAAATCATGGTGTGGCATGGAAATGGGAGGAAAGTATGAGTTGCCTTGCATTCATATTTTCCAAGGTTGGCACCAAAAATTCAAGGGGAGGCAAATGCCCCCCCCCCCCCCCCCCCCCCCCCCCCCCCCCATAAACACACACACAAACAAAAAATGAAACCCTGCATAGCATTAGCATATACAAGCATGAGCAACAATCAAGTCCTGTTGAATTTTGTGGTACATATTCACAACATGCTACTGAGCATGCATACTTAGCACGTGGCAGACCAGACCCGCTGTTGAAATGACGTGGGCCAAGTGAAGTCTGTTGCCCCCACAGAGAGGGACTGACACTACCGCAGTGCAGGTGTTGTGTTCACTGCTAGACCGTGTGATTGTAAATCATACTGCTTTCATGAGTGCACACTCCTAGGCTACTGCTCTGCATGCACCACATACATGTATGTAGATTCAAGGCGTCTGGGCTTTGACGAGGTCTCACTCCAGTCGTCGCCGTTCAACAGCACACTCTACATCGGAGGGCTGCCTCAGGGGATATCAGGTATCCTTCATGTCTTCCCCTCTCCTCCATCTTTCCCCTCCTCCCTTTCTCTCTTCCCTAGCTCTCCAACTCTTCCTCCTGTCTTCCTCCTGTCTAGCTCCCCCTTCCCTCTTCTCTCTCCTTGTCTTCCTCTCCTCCTGCCCTCTCCTCTCCTCCCTTACCTACTCCTCCATTCATACCCAGTAAGAACAGGGACAATGACCCAATGCAGATGGGGGGGGGGGGTCTTGAGAGTCTTGTTTCTAAAGCCATTCTTAGACTTGCCAGCTTAGGTGTTAGTTGTGCTAACAGGAAGTACCTCTGACAGTTAGTGGGTATACTTCCTGGTCTGAAATCTTATGGGGAGGGAAACTTACATGTAGGTAGGGATGTCCCCCCCCCTCCCTCCCAGGGCTTGTACTCGAGACTTAACTCCTCACAACATAGCAAGTTGTTACTGACTGTCGTGTGTGTTGCTCTGTCTGTGCAGACTCAAAGCTGATGCCGTACTTCCAACCATTCGGACATATAACAGACATAAGAGTATTCGCTGAGAAAGGATATGCATTTGTCAGGTAGGTGATCAGAGCAGGTTTAACAGTCAGTATGTGTAGATGTAGGGGATGGGACTGAGGATGGGCAGTGTTGGAGCCGTAATAGTGGATGATGACCGTCCCCATTTTCGCTAGCTCTTCTGCTCCTGTGCATGAAAGTGGAAGAAGTGAACCACACTGGTTCATGCTTACTGACTAGTACGCCTAGCCGATGGTTGTCTCCCTCCCTCCATCACTTGAATGCACATTTGCACAGGGCTAGTACATCTACATGACGTATTAACTGGCATGTTACATAGTTCACTTTATGATTGTGTCCACTTGGATCACATGATCTTGCACTCCACGGTTTTCGTCAATGGTAAGGGTTATAATTATATGCACATCTTTCGTTGCCGTGGTAGCAGGATCATAGGAGGTCTAACAGTCGCTAGCCTCAAGGACCACAATGGTCCTGTATGCAATCCTCTATAGTTGTACCAATGGGCCCCACCCTTTCGAGAATGGGACCGATCGGACGTGTCCATGAAGCGACAGGTTGATCTGGCGTAATTGTCGGTACACCACTTGACTCTGGTACGTGTGTCTCCATAGATATACGACCCATGAGCAGGCTACTCATGCAATCTGTGAGATGAATGGAGCACTGGTGGAGGGATTCAACGTGAAGGTACTGCCATTTCTTGTGGTGCAAGTCTCTACGTGTACATCAGACTGCTGAGTTCAATCTGTTGGTTCCTATACAGAGGTCGAAATAAGGATTACGTACATGTTGAGCGGTCAAATGTCCTAGCACTTTAGATTTTGATTTGGGTGTGGTCAAATGTACGGAAATTGACCGATGTCCGCATGTTATTTCGACCTCTGCTATGGAGGCCGCATATTGTGATTGTGTACCACCTAATATGGAGTATGGACCTACATGTAGTATAGCCATAAATTTCTGAGAGAGTTTACTGTAGCCTTGTTAAAGAGCCCCCATGGCTAGTACCTAGCCTGTTTCCCAGGCTCTCTCCTCAGAAACAAAATAATTTTCGTTCTGCAATCTGATTAGTACCGCCAGATTCGGGTGCTGGAAGTCACCACATTCAGGCACTGAAAGTCGACAACTTTTCTCACGAATTTTACCAGGCAAGCTTGCTCCTCCCCCTGGTTTTTGATGAGAGAGCCTGGGGCGAGGCTAAGTCGGTACCAGGTAGGTACCCATGGGTCGTGTACGAGTGAAGTGCTCCATAGAAGGGATTGTAATTTGAATGGGTTTCAAACTCTCAAGCATGCTGACGTGATCTGGCTAGACATAACTGCCATCAGGCGGCCTTCAACATGCAGACCTAATATGGTTGATGAATGCCAGTGAGCAGCAAGAGGTACTTTTGACCAGCCAGATAGCTTCAGTGTGGCTGAAGACCCCCAGACCCCCTGAACCTTCAGCGTAGCTGAAGACCCCCGGAACCTTCAGCGTAGCTGAAGACCCCCGGAACCTTCAGCATGGCTGAAGACCCCCTGAACCTCTTGCAGCCCCATCCCGGGAGTACTTATGTTGTCTGTATTTGTGTTTTGGCTTCAACCCTCTGCCTCTGCCAACCTGCTGTATATACACTGTATTAGTAGCAGCTGTTCTAGTTACGTTGTTTCCTTGTACATGTGCAGTGTTCCTGGGGCAAGGAGAATACAGAACTAATGGCACAAGTAAGACCGTCTTCCCTCCCCTCTAGTTCCCTCGGTTTATTCCCATTTGGTCAATTCCCATTTGGTCAATTCCCACTTCGTCACTTCGTCATTCCCACTTTGTCAACTTCTCACTTTGTCAATTCCCACTTTGTCAACATTGACAAAGTGGGAATTGACCAAGTGGGAATAGAACTGAAATGGTATGCAAACCAAGTGTGGATAGTAGCTGTAACAACATAGGCTGTGAGACTTGCAATGTATATGCTACGTAGCTTTCTTGAGTCTATTTAGGCATCCATTGACGGCAATACATCACTTTCGTCTGGGTGATGTGATCCTGCTTCAAGCTGGACTACTGTGAGTTCCATAGGTGCTTGCGCTTCTTTGATGGTATCCACCAGTCAGTAGCTAGCTGTTGGGATATCGCCCACTAATGACTGAATTAAACTTGCTGTTACATCCCTCCAAGTGATGGTTCTGCTCGCATCGAGCTCATGAACTCCACATTGCAGGAGTCAATTCACATGCCTGGTAGTTGAGCCCGGAGTCTCACAACCCATTGCTATGCAGTATTTAGTATACATGACATTCCCACTTTGTCAATTCCCAATTTGTCAGTTTCTCACTTCGACAATTCCTACTTGGTCAATGTTGACGAAGTGGGAATTGACAAAGTGAGAAGTTGACGAAGTGGGAATTGACGAAGTGAAATTGACGAAGTGGGAATTGACCAAATGGGAATTGACCAAATGGGAAGACACCGTTCCCTCCTCCGGCTTTCTTCCTTCCTTCCCATCTTCCTCCTCCATTCCTCTCCCTCCTCATCTTCTCTGTGTTGCTTCCCCACTCTTCTGTCCTCCCTATCCATCTCTCTCCTTCTCTATTTCTCCTCTCTCTCACTCTTTCTCCTTCCTTCCTCCCTCCGCCTTCCTCCCTTCTGCCTCCCCTTTATCCCTCCTCCTTCCATCCTCCCCCTCTCCACTCCCCTCACACTATGTCTCTATTTACCACTCCCCTATTCCCACCCCCTCCCCTTCCCTCCTCTCTCTTGCCCTTACCACACCCCTTTCTCCCTCCTTGCATTCTCCCCCCAGCAACAACAGCAGCAATTCCAACAGTACTACCAGCAGTATCAGCAGTACATGCAACAACAACAACAACAACAACAACAACAACAACAGCAACAACAGATACAACAGCAGCAACAGATACAACAACCGCAACCAATACAACAACACCAACAACGGCAACAACAACAACAGCAACAACAACAACAAAAGCCGCAACAACCAGTAGCTATGGCACAGTACGCAGAATACCTCCAGTACATGCAACAGCAGCAGCAGCAATACTTACACCAGCAGCAGTACCCCTCAACGTTGGGCTATGGAACGTACGTTCATGAGTAGGAGTGTGAGTGTAGTGGCAGCAGTACCCCTCAACGTTGGGCTATGGAACGTACGTTCATGAGTAGGAGTGTGAGTATGACAGTGTAGCGGCAGCTCAACGTTGGGCTATGGAGCATAGGTTCATGAGTAGGAGTGTCAGTTGACTATTTGAGCCGATAACGACATCAGCCAACCCAGCAGTGAGAAATGTTCTGCCAACGTCAGATGCGATGTGGGCCCATAGCCTCATACCCAGGCCTTTCTTGCCCCAGTGTTTGTTACCCCTGTCAATGCTGCAAGTGACAAACACTGAGGCCTGGGTACAAGGCTAGTGGCCCCACATCAACACTGGGAGGTGTGAGCAGACCTAGGTAGCCTAGAAGACACCTGAGAATTTGCCACATTAGCCAGCCAGGTGTGAAACACTGCTGATTAGCCTCTCAGCTCTGACACCCATCACCACTTCCCTTCCCTGAGGATGCAGTTACCCTCTGCTCCAGTAGTAGTGGAAATGCCCTACTGGCCATGTTGACAGCATGGAAAGTGTAAATTAGTGTTCATGTCTCTTCTCACAGGAAAAAGTACCTGTAAATAAGGGACTGGACGGGCTCACCGTCATCGTCAAAGTTGTTCCGTGATCGTACCATCTGCTTGCCCGTTGGAGTCCGTGGTGGGAACACTTCACTTTTGGTATTTGTTGCGTAGACCTCACCCACCGGCCCTCCTCAAACAGCGGAATCACTGACAAAGCCAAAAACAAACAATCCAAGTGTTCCCACCACAGTCTCCAATGGGCGAGCGGACGGTATTGACACGGACCAGCTCTGATGGTTACGGCGGAACCAAACAGCTCAGTATATATACAACCCCCTACATATCTTTCTCGTAATGTGGAAGGCTTATGTAAGATGGGGCCATCACCCCTATCTTGTTAATTTCTTTCTTCTACACATTTTACACTTGTATATATACCACAATAACCATACCGTAGTGTCTCGCTAATACGCCCCCTTCGAAAATACGCCCTCCCCCTCTTTTTCGCTCAAGTTCCTGCACAGGGTAGTTTGACTCATTATAACGCCCCCCTGGTGAGCGTCTTCTGGATCCATAGAACAGCTAACCTACACATGCGCAAATTTGCAGATCGTCTCTCAGATCGAGTAGTCACCGTTGACACAGACAGTAGAAGTCATCTCGCTGCCACTCTTCCACAGGAAATACCAGGAAATGTTCCGTGGTTCATGACCTACAGTATTGCTGTTCTTGAGGATGGCTACAGCGCTAGCGAAGTCGTCGTGAATGTTATGGCCCCTCGAGTTGAAGTGGCAGCTCTTCTCGCCGATGTAGGGAGACCACGCATGATGACCACGAACAGTACTAGCGATCGTTTGTACTTTTGTAACTGTGAACATGAGTGTCATAAACGTAGCAAAACTTTTTGAGGGGGCGTATAATCGAGACTAATTGCGTCCTCGAAAATACGCCCCCTCCCCTCTTTGGGCTGGATGTAGTGTACAAAATAGGGGGGCGTATTAAGGTGGCGGGCAAGTGATTTTGGAATTAATAATTATGTCATCTAAAATATGTTGTAACCTGCAAGTCCTGCCATGAATGGAAACCAAATGTGGCAATCAAACACTACATGGTAAGTGCTACTTATGTACCAAGCCAGGATGTTCTGGAGCAGCAAACAACGCGACAGCGAATTATTTAGCGTTGATGGAATTACATAATTTTTCTGTACGTCTCAGTTTCATTGCACGCAAGCTACTGCTACTGTTCTTTCTCAGGATCAAGACACGCCCAGTCTGGAGGGGGCTACGTTGAGTTTATGTAAGTACGCTTCCGAACTAGCCGGATACGGAGTTAATAGTGTTATCGCGAGGTCAATTTTCCCGTTTTTGTACATCTTGCAGGGGAGAAACCACGATGAGACGTTCGTTCAACGCCATATGACAACGTAGCCCCCTCGAGTAACCAGTGGAAGAGCTGCCTGCGAAGAGCATTTTAGCTAAATACGTTCAGCTGATTTTTGAGACGTACAGAAAAAACAGTGCTGTATTTCGCCGAGATTTGCAGCTGGCGTTGTCACGGTACGAGGTACGTATAACGTAGCGCTCAACTAGACACGCTGTCAATGGATGCCCAGCAGCCTTGGAAGAACAAAGGTGGCACAGCATCTTGGATGGCTGCTGCTGGAGCGCTCGAGAGCGGTGATTCGGAACTCGAACCACGCCTACAATTATTGCACGGTCACGCGCGTGTAATCATTGCTTGCCCGCCACCTTAACGGGACACTACGGTATATCCATGCATGGAGCTATCAAAGCTCTTCCCAGCATACCCCTAAACTCATGGGTTGATTTTGATGTGGTGTGTTTTGAGATCTTTAACTTCCAATTTAAAGAGTTTAGTGTTTCCAGTCAATGGTTTTGCAAACTGAACTGATACTACGCAGTACACTACACGTGCACAGACGTACACACACAGGTGAATTAGATTACACACAGGTGAATTAAATTGCACGCAGGTGAACTACCTTCAACACCTGTGAACAATTACACACTCCGTGGGCTTGGTTAGTAAATTCTGCTGAAATCAAAGAGAAAGGATATGTGAGATGCTGTCTGTGTTCACTCTGACACTCCTGCTTGTGGCAGCCTTTGATACGGTTGCTGGCTGATGACTCTCTTGTCTGGGGCATGTTCTCAGCGGTGTGAGACTTCTGTGGAGCTGCATGGCATAGACGCAACTCCTATGTAGAGATGTAGCCATAATATTATGTGCACTGTCGCATTCGGTTGGCATGCGTGTGTCACGCTTCTGAGCATAATGCACTAGTTCGTGTAACAAATCATTGACCACGCCCTTTACTTTACTGTTCCCATAAAATGCGTGATGCCATTGTGTGAACATCTGTTTGCGAGTGCCATATAGTTTAGTGCCATCAATTGGTGGGTTGAAGGGGGAGGCGCAGGGCTGCTTGGTGGGAGAGGGGGCTATAGATGTTTTCTCGCTAGATACTGACCATCCATAGGGCAGCGGACCTGGGATTGAGGCTAAACTTGGGCCACTAGTGCGTACATGCATTCACAACCAACCCACATGCACATTGTACACATACTCCCCCCCCCCCCCCCCCCCCCCCCCACACACACACACACACACACACACACACACACACTCCCACAGCCAAGCCCCTCTGTACATGTCGACCCAAACTCAGGCACAGGCACGACCCACACCACCCCCAGAATATACCCTGGTAACAGCACAACGACCACCATCAGAATACTCCCTACTAGCAGCACAGAGACCACCATCGGAATACTCCCTACTAGCAGCACAGAGACCACCATCGGAATACACCCTACTAGCAGCACAGCGACCACCATTAGAATACACCCTGTTGTCAACACAGCAACCATCCGAATACACTCTACTGACTGCACAGCAGACGTACCAGCCACCATCCGGTCAAGACCAACCATTCATGTAGCACACATTCAACTGGATCAGACAAATTGGTGCTCACTCTCTCCAGACCCCCAAGATATGTATCATAGCTAGAGCACAAAGTGTTACGTTAATAGTGCTGTGTGAATGCACAGGAATTCGTATCACACACACTGTATTAAATCGTTATAGTACAAATCATGTCCGTGCACTGTTAGTGGGGTTGCTGTTTGCAGCAGGTGTTGCAGCGTTTCTGGTTCTCATGTACTGTGTACGTTTTATGCTCCAGGATTAATTAATGCTGCAGACTTGCAACCAGAACGGCGTCATTTCTCGACTCGCTATTATGTAGTGTTCCTGAATGGGTGTTTGGCAGAGGCTCGTTCCCAGGCCGTTTTGGGAGGGAGAAACCGTTTCTCCCTCTCCAAACGGCCTGCATGGGAACGAGGCTAAGGCTGAAATTAGTTAATTAACTGCCGGTCTGTGATAATAATTTAGGGGCTACCCCAATAGATTAGCCGTGTAGACAACTCCCACACCTTACGTCACAAACCGCTGGTGCCAACCACTATAGGCGCCCGAGGGTATAGCAGCTTGTGTGTTGTAGCGAACTAGCCGTGTTTTTTGGTGAAAGCGAGGAGCTAGGAGTGTATAGTGTTGCGACCACATGACCTGCTACAAGACTAGCGAGTGGAAGTGTTAGATTAAACTTGCCTTTTGTACTATCAAAGCTTGAAACTCGGGAGTATAGGCCGTCACTCTTCTGTTTGAGCTACAAGGGAGAGTCGAAAGAACGCGGAACAATGAGTGAACACGGCAGTGTGGACTCACCCCAGGATGGAGCGGGGAAATCCATCATTTCAGAGGACCCAAATTCAAAAGCTCATTTAGAGGCCCTATTCGAAGTGATCCATACGCAGTCAGGCAAAGGGGGCAAGCCAATGGCAGAGAGAAAGAAGGACCTCCCGGAATCGTTCTTCACACCAAATGCGCCCCTTAGCCAGTTGAAGCACAAGCATCGACTTGGCCCCAGCATCAGTGTGGGGCCCCTGCTAGGACAAGCTAACCCGCACTCGCGATCTATGTCACTACCAGCAACCATGGACCACACCCACGGAAGACAGTATTCGTCAGAGGGTGCAATTCAGCTTCCTCCTGGATGGGAGCTTGCAAGAACAGCAGATGGACTCTCCTACTTCATTGAGTAAGTCAGCATGTATGCATGTGTGTGTGTTTGCGAGGTGAGGAGGGACGGAGGGTGAGGAGAGAGAGGTGGAGCATATACACAACTAGAGGTGCCCAGTGGAGCACTTACCCCATGCACTAGGTACGTGTGTTTCGAAGGGCAGTGGATGAGAGGGGAGAGACAGAGCATATGCGCAGCTAGAAGTGTCCAGTGGAGCACCTACCTCATGCACTGCGTATGTGTGTCTGGGAGATGAGGAGGGACGGAGGGCAAAGGGAGCACATACTTGCAGCTAGGTGTCCAGTGGAACACTTTTTCCTTGCATGATTTATGGGAATGCTTGTTGCTTATCATGCTGATAATTATGCTTTGGGCCTACTGTAAATGAATAATGGTCCCATCGCAGATTGCTTCCAGTTTCACGTGCAAGGGTCAGTTCCTTCACAGTACGTGTGGTAGGTCAGAAGGGTTGATACTGTCTTCGTTTATTGTTCACTGACAAAGTGTTTGTTTCTTCCACCACCTTGAAAGCTGTGGAGGTTGCTTGTATTATGGGTTGGCAGCCCTCAGTTTTGAAAACACTCGTGCAGTTTATAATGTAACAAGTGAAGAAGAAGGACAAAATGTGAAGGCCTTTAGCAGCAGCCTCGGACCCTGTACAGCCCAGGGCCTTCTGGTTTCTAAACCACGTGCTTCCCATGAGGTATGAGCACTTTCCTGTCTCCCAATTTGGCCATTGCCCCCATTGCCGCCAAGCATAAGTGATATTATCGATTCTTGTCTTTTTGCTAGGTGATGCGTTTGTTTTGTATAGTCACATGACTGGGAAAGTGCGGTAGTGTGTTTGTGCGTGTGAGTGTGTACGCGTAAAGGGGGTTGATATGCTTTATCACGTAAGTGGCGTCAGGGGTTAAAAGATGGCTGCGAGTAGAGTACCCATTCATCACTTGCTCAATGCAGATCACCTCTCAACTAGTTACATTATGATACCTTGTACCGGTGTTCATCTCTCTGTTCTGAGCTCCATGTTGCCCTTGTACGATACATTCTTTCCACTGGAGGCGTTCTGTCATGTGACAACACTAAGTAAGCAGCCTCTGGATTGTGCCTAACACTTTGGTCCTGTTGGCTGATGCGTAACCGTCTGAGGCAGAAGGCTTGGTTTGTGATGCTGGGATAGAGTAGCCTCGTTCCCAGTCCCACGCCCAGCTTTTCGTCGCTTGCAGTACGGTAAAGCGGGGAGGGCCTGGTACATTTCCTCACGTGAGCATGATGTAATCGAAAAATGGCAAAATTTTCAGAACGAGGACGCAATGTTTTGCGTGTTATTCAACCATCTACACGTTCAACGCTCGGTGAGTATGACAGTCGCCCCCCGCTAGCTAGATACGTGTGGTATCTTACTTGGTACCTTCGCTCTTCTTGCTGTTCTGAGGCCACGTACGCCCACGTTCAACTTCCGATCTTTCTACCCCTTTCTACCCTTGACGTCACTCACGTGAGGAAATGTACCAGGCCCTCCCCGCTTTACCGTACTGCACGCGACGAAAAGCTGGGCGTGGGACTGGGAATGAGGCTAGGGATAGAGAGAAATTGAACTCCCTAATGGCACCATTTCACTGGAGAGGAGGGAGTGGTTCCAACTTGGCTGTAAACACTACATCTGTATTACATCCCTGTGAATTTTAACTGTGGGTTACAGTGGGTAGCAGTCCTCATTGAGGCGTATAATTACTTGATAGCTTTACAAGAAATTGGGTACAAATTAGAGTGTAAAAACACTACTGTAGACAAATCATTTGCCAACTGCAAGAAAGTTTCTCTTAGGCTACATGTATGGTTTCTATGGAAACAGTGTGTATGGAAACACCAACGTTTGGCGGTCAAACCAACACTGCCATTAGTCTGACAGCTGATTGATATGGCAACAAAGCTCCTAGCTTGTTGGGAGGGCAGCAATTCACTAGGGCATTGGACTCACTGAACCATTCAGCCTGCTATGATGCATAACCCACTTCCCTTGGGGGACAAGAGGTGATGTCACTGTGGTGGGCAGTAGGTGGTGGGTGCTAATTTGTGGTCACAGTGTGCAAAGCAGTTACTGAGGGTGTGGATGGAGGTTGAAATCAAGGGCTGATCCTTGATCAGTAAGTAGTATTTCTATGCTAGGTTCTTTTTCACCACTGTATATAGAGGCAAAGAGACAATTACCACCTTCTGGTTGTGGAGAGGATGGCGGCAGGGGGGAAGAATGTGTAGCAGGGGAAACTTAAGGAAGGGATGGGGGGGGGGGGGGGGGGGGGGGCAAGGGGAAGGATGGGGGCCTGGGGCTAGGGGCTGGGAGAAAGGATGTGGACCCAGGGAGGGATGGGGAGTGCGGGGAGGGTTGTTGGCAAGGGAGAGAATGGAGGCTGGGGGTGGGATGGCCAAATGTCTCCCACGATCAGTGCTGATTTTCAGAAAACGTGAAAGCCCTCACACCTCCACATCAAAGGTGCCACACTATATGTGTTTCTATGATCTTAGTGGCACGTAAGTGATCAAAGGTAAACGACACAAACACCAAGTTCAGTTGATTGTTTATAAACTTCTCTCGGTCTGGTTTGTTTGTGCTCAAGCTTCCAGTTTGTACACGACTAGTACATGTAGATGCATTGGGTGAGGGGCACTGCCGTGGGACCACACGTCATGACAACATATTCAACAGCATTGCTTTTACGTAATTGTAAAAGCAATGCGTAATTGTCAATGATATAATGTGAATTTGGTACTGAGTAACAACATCCAGGGCAATGAAATTACCTTTCAGTGAGAGCTCATTAGTTTAACATCAGAAACTGAGATTGGTAAACAAAGGACCATGGGTATCATCTGTCAGCACACGTATATCACATGACCTCCATATCCTCTCCGCAACGGAGAAGACGGTAATTGTCTCATGAGCTCAATTACATGTAGCCATCTTGGGTCAATAGTTCTGTGCAAGACTGGAGCTTCTTTGGCTGTGCGGGCTGAATCAGCAGCATCAATTCTGGGACGAGGAATCCACTCTTGTGTGCATGTACATGTAAATGCTGCGTATTGGAACAAATGGTCCCAAAGGAGGTGTGTAGTCCCGGTCAACAAGGCAGTTTGAGTCCCCAGGATGAGTACAGGTGTACATGAGAGTAGTGTTTGAGAGTAGTGTTTTGCCCAGCATGGAGCATCTACCATCACTCACAAGGACTTCTGTTGTGGGTAGCCTGTTGATGTGGTTCAATCTGGATTATACTTGTAGGCCCATAACTCCACCAAGTGTGTGAGGCTGTGGTCTCCCTGGCTTCACTTGTTGTCAGCAACCAGGAATAATGAGGCTGGGGTCTGCTGGCTTCACTAGTTATCTTCAACAACTGTCAGTTATTGACCCACAAGCTGCAGTCTGATGGGTAGTCTCAGCCCCAGACCCCAGTGCGGATACTGGAAGCGATCCACACTAGGGCTGGTTTGTGGTCTGGGACCGAGACTATCAAATGGGTTGCACTTCCTGTAGTCTGTAGGCTATTAGAGATTACTATTAAAGATTACTAGAGATTACTGGAGGGTACTAGGACATTGCACATAATTATGGTGCATGTGTTCTTCACGTTGTAGGTTAGCATCGGATAATGATATTCATGAGTGTGTATGTTGTTAGGTTGTGTTTTGAGGGTAGTACATAGTGCAGCACATGGAGTGGACGTGTGTTGTATGTACATTACGACAGTGACGGATTTAATGTGGGAGTGTATGTACTGATGGGATACAGTGAGTGTGTGTGTGTATGGCAGGGGTGGGAGGGGCACATTAAAGCATTACTTATCTGCTGATCTGTTAGATCATTTCGATGTACCTTAACCTCATCCTTTATGGGGTTAGGGCATGTTGTACTCTAACCCGATCATGTATGTGTGGGATATTCCAGGTGGGCATCGCCTCTTTATTGGTGTGGGCATCGCCTCTTATTGGTGTGGGCATGGGAAAGATTGTGCTGTTTGTGTTGTAGTGGTGTGAATGTACAATGAACGTGTATTAGAGTGTGTGTACTGCATGTGTGTGTTGTGTATAGTGTTGTGTATAAACGTGTGTGTGTGTACAATGTACACTGTACAAATGCGTGTATGTTGTGTATGAGAGAGTGTATGTACACTGTACAGTGTACATTATGGTGTGTGTGTGTGTTGTGTGTTGTGTATACATGTAAGTGTGTGTATACTCACAACAGGTGCTCACCCGCTACAAGGGAGTTGGGGGGGGGGGGGGGGCTCCATATGCATCAGAGGGTGCACAAGGTTCACTGAGAGTTTACTTTGTTCACCACTATGAATATAGAAATTACATAAGTAGTCAGAATGGCATTCTCGGAGATGCCTCTGCAAACCCGACTGTAACACCTGTGTGTGTATGAATGTGTATCAATATTATTAAGATTTTAACGTGTGTTTGTGTGTGTGTGTGTGTGTAACGGAAGTGGGATGTTCGTGGGGCAGGACTAGACTATAGTGACGCGCGACCTTCGTACTTTACTTAACCTCGAACTCCGCGAAGAATGTTCGAGAACTTTGGGTCCGGGCATGGGCTGGAATCCAGCAAGCGCAATCAGGGAGCAGCAGTCGAAGCGGACGTAATCGGGGAGCAGCAGTTGAAGCGGATGCAATCGGGGAGTAGCAGCCGAAGTGGACACGATCGGGAGCAGCAGCTGAAGCGGATGCAAGCGGTGAGCAGCAGACGCAATCGGGGAGCAGCAGCAGAGGCAAAGGGGGAACAGCAGTTGAAGTGGATGCCGCAATCGGGCCCGGGAGCAGCAGCTGAAGCGGACGCAATCAGGGAGCAGCTCTGCAGTCTGCACAGAGAGCTGTCCGGTGCCGGATTACGCACGGTAGGCGAACGAGGGGGAAGTAGCTGAGCGAGCGAAGCGAGCTCAGCTACTTGTATAAGGTAATTCCTTGTTGCAGCTCTATTGAGTGTGGCTCAAATGGCTTCCAGGATGTGATATAAGCTCCGTAAATAGACCAGTTGTGGTAGCACTTTCAGGTCTGATGAATGCTAATAGGCAGTATACTGAGTTTGAGAACAACAGCTGCTCAATTTGAGGTCTTGATATCGCCTTTGTGTAGATAACCAACTGCTAACCCTGCTACAAAACAGTTCCTACTGGAAGCCCATTGCAGTTGTAGTGCTTCAATCTTAATGCCAGGAGTGCCATCATTCTATCCTGTGTTGCTATGGTAACCCACTGCTATGGTTTCCATATAGTGTGTTTGTGTACGTGTCTGTGCGTGTTGTGTGTATGTGCATGAATGTTTATGCGTTTGTTTACTCACAACAAGTGCTTTATCTGCTACAAGGAAGTGGTGGGTGGGAGGGCTGAGAGGGTGCAGTTCCCTCATCTATTTTGACCTTAAATCACATACACATATTACTCTAATTATTGCCCACCCTTGGGATATCCAATTACTGTTGTTTACTTGTTTATACCCTCTGGCACTTGTGGGTCTGTTCTTGGGATTGTGGTCAGTGGGAACAACACAGCAAGGTTGACCTGCGTCGGGAGAGCACAGGTCCACGATGGCGTCGGTGTAATTCACTCTAAAGAAGCTACATGGGTGTGTTGTGTCCATTAGTGTTTTTGAATCGCTGACAAACATTTTCATTTAATTTTTACTAGTACCGACACCTTCTCTGTTTGTAAGTTCATAAGCGGAAGTGAGTTTCCGTAAATGACCCTTAGCTTGCATCCAGGGAATCGCTAGGTTTTGATTCTTTGTGGTAATTCTTGTGGTGGGGTAGCCCTACCTTGGTAATACAAGGAAGTGCAGAGGCTGGTGTTCTCACTTGTGTAACTAAGGCAAGCTGGTAGACCAACAAGCCTTTCAGGGGCTTCTGGTTTCATTCCACTCAGCCCTTCTTTCAAGATGTAGTAGCAGAGCCTTGCTTGGCAGGCTTGTATGTGTGTGTATGTGTGCGGCAGGAGAGGGGGGAGGGGGCGGTGGTGGAAGAGGGCAAAGGGTGAGGGAGAGGGAGGAGGACGGAGAGGGAGGAGGGGGGAGGGAGGAACCTGCTGTAATTGACAGCTCACACAATCTCATTATACAGTCGAGGTCCCATGGTAAACAGCTGGAGCTGATG
Source organism: Axinella damicornis (assembly GCA_963931865.1). NCBI lineage: Eukaryota > Metazoa > Porifera > Demospongiae > Axinellida > Axinellidae > Axinella > Axinella damicornis. The sequence continues at coordinate 17,504,579 of OZ007509.1, read as the reverse complement.
GTACAGAATGCAAGGGCTTGTGTACAGTTGGTTCTGGTCACATGACCATCACCTGTTTATCGTGCTTCTCAAGTTTTGCACCGATCGCACCATCACCTGTTTATTGTGCTTCTCAAGTTTTGCACCGATCGTGTTGTGTATGAAAAGGGCCTGAGAAACTAAGAATTGCCTTTGTTTGGCAACAGCCATACCTTTGGTGGTACGGGAGTGATACAGGCGAATGTTACAAGTCTCTATGCTAAGCAGCCAATTTGATATGCAAGTGGCCGATCTGTTGTTTCGTGGCTGTTTATCTGTGCAGTATGTCAGCAGTTCAATAGGTTATGATGTAATTCTAGCTTGTGAACCAAGCTCCCACTCTCCGCTGTGTGGTTGAAGTAATCTTACCTGCTTCATGTCATCTTCTGCCATAGAGATTTTCTTGAAGAGGTGTTTGGCAGTAGCATACGCATGCAGTCGTAATCCTTGTCCTTAACAATAGCAACAGCAGTCCGATTCTGGAAGATTGGATTTTGTATCAGCATCAGCTGAACTCTGAGCAGAGACTCGGATCATTGTATTGCCTTTGCAACCATTATACTATAGCCTGAGGCACTTCTGGTACAGAAGTCTCTGTACATGTAAGGTAGTACAAATAGTGTTTGAGCACTCAGAGAAAGTGCACGAAGCATCCATTACCCTTCGCTGACACTTGTGTAATAGGTGTGCTCAACTTTACTTCGGTGAACGTTTTGGCCACCATCGGCCACCATTGCAAGTACTTGCTGTTGACCATTTTAAGGATCAGTATGGGCTGTTACACAAGTGCATTATTTAGGGAGCCGTGAGGCATCATTCTGAGGTGTGTACGTGTAATAACTAGAGTGATTTTGCCACTCCTACCAATACTAAAGCCATTTGGTGCTGAAATGGTCTCAGGCTGCGTGCAGGCGCCTGCTGTGTCGTGTGCCTGATGTAATGCAGTCCTCTGTCTCCCTCACTTGCTGTGGCGGCTGAATTACCTGTTCAGGGGTATCGTGTTCAGTGAGTGGAGATGAAAGTCGTATCACTTCTTGGTGAGTGTGTGAGTGTGTTTGGGTTATCTGATACACGGCTTGATGTCACGCAAATTAAGCACACCACTTAATGGCAGCAACTGGGGATAGGCCTGCATTAGGCCGCCTTATCTGGCAAAGGTTTGACCGGTCAGAAGTCTGTCTAGAAGGGAACTTGCTGAATTGTATACGTCCATATACATTACCACGACGTTGTGATCTCTGAAAGTCCAGTGTTAAACTGGTTACCTCGCTACACAATCTGTTTGGTTGCTATGGCCATACAGTTGGTTTCTCAGACCCGCAAATCTGTCCCCCAGACCCACAAGCCTGGCCCCGAGGCCCACAAGCCTAGCCTGCAAGCCTGTCCCCCATACCTGCAAGTCCATCCCCCATACCTGCAAGTCTGTCCCCAGGCTCGCAAGTCCGTCCCCAGGCTCGCAAGCCTGTCCCGCAGCCTGTCCCGCAGACCCACAAGCCTTGTCCCAGGCCGGAAAGCCTGTCCCCAGACCCACCTGCAAGCCTGTGCCCCAGACCAGCGGGCGGACCCGCAGGCCTGTCCCTCCAGCACCAAGGAGGTAGCATACTACACTGTAGGTGGTGTTGCTGTGCGGTGTGTGTGTGTGTGTGTGTGTGTGTGTGTGTGTGTGTGTGTGTGGTGTGTAAGTGTGTGTGGTGTGTAAGTGTGTGTGGTGTGTAAGTGTGTGTGGTGTGTAAGTGTGTGTGGTGTAAATCAGTCCTGTGTGAGAAACTGAATGTGTATATACAAGTAAGTGATAAAGCTGTCCCTGTAGGAGTAGAGATACCGTAGCTGTGGCAACACAAACAGGTACAGTTTGGTACACAGCAGTGTCTCCAATGTCTGTAATGACCACAAACAGAAGCCAGCGAGTGGGACACAGTTCCAAGAGTCATTGCAATGCTGGGCATTAGCAAGGCCTCAGCATTGGGGGGCTATGATGATGTGTGCGTGATCAGCTATGATATTGTGTGCATGATCAGGGACGTGATCGGCTATGAATACCGTACTAGATGCTGCTCAAGGCTATTGTTGTGGACCTTGTACTGTGTAGACGAGAGTTACCAAACGATATTCATCAATTCTCCTTACACCTTTGTTTGTATACTCCACTCTGTGTAAGTGGTGAGTCCAGAGTGGGCTGGCTATTAGTGTGCAGGGGAGGATATGGAATAAAGAGAAACTTCTACTTGTCTGTGTACACAGGGTTATGTGCGGAGTATGCGCACGCCTCCCACTCCCCAATTGAGCAGCTCGGTTCATGCCTGTGTACGTGACTGAGTGTGTACTAGGCATGCGAGTACAACTGCCCGTGCAGATGCTGAATGGGCCTTGCAAATACAACTACACGCTGAATAGGGTAGCAAGTACAACTAGCCATGCAGATGGTATTATTTTTACTCTTTTCACCATTGTGTCTTCAAAAGCTCTTGACTGGAAGGTGGTTCTAATTAATGCCTACCATTTTAAGTTGATCTACACAGCCAGCCAGCCAGCCAGCCAGCATCTAGGCTGTAGTGTACTGCACCAGTTGTAGATGTAGATGAACAGCAGTAGTGCTTTGATTCTTGTGTGGCTTTTCCCCAAAAAGCATGTAAGCTAGTACGTACATGTATGAAGTGCATACTAATGTATACCATTCTCTATGACACTCCTGTGTCCATGCAACTTCCCTGAATTGATTGCACCCATCAACTTACAGCTAGCACCCTCCCGCTCAGATTGTACCCACCACCTCATACTTACAGCTAGCCCCCTCCCGCTCTGATTGCACCCACCACCTCATACTTACAGCCAGCCCCCTCCCGCTCTGATTGCACCCACCACCTCATACTTATAGCTAGTCTCCTCCTAAAGCTAGCACTGTCCCGATTAGTAAGCTCAAAGCCGCAAATCACCATTTCATTTTCTGAGTATGGGTTAACTAAAATGCTAAATGCCGTCCTAAAAGGGTACTAATTAGTTCTGGTTAACTAAAACAGCATTACTCCCCACCAATGGTAGTAGCCTCGTACCCAGGCCCACACACGGAACACAGAAGAGGGCCTGGTGACACTTGGCAAAATTCCCATATGTGCACAGCCAGCATAACCATAGATAATATACTACGAAACGTTTCGTAGTGTATTATCTATGGCATAACTGCGTAAGCGATTACATTCCTAACTTGGATGCCTTTGAAATCACGCGGAAGGTAGCTGTTGGTGATGGCTAAGTAGAAAGTCCTTGCCAAGGAGCGACCAGAGGTGAGTTTTGAAGGCTAGAACAGCGGTTTTATCAAATGCCTACACTTTTCACGGGATAAAAATGTAATTACTATGCAGTAATTGACATTGGACGAACGTGATTCGCCTACCCGAAATCAAGACTGCTGAGCTCAGCACATAATGGGAATTTTGCCAAGTGTCACCAGGCCCACTTCCGCGTTTTCGTATGTGGGCCTGGGAACGAGGCTACAATGGTAGCATGGTGAACTCATCCATATTGTATTCTGTATATGTGGGAGACTGCTGGTGGTACTGGTGTGAGTAACTGCGCGTGTAATGGTGTGGGCAGCTTCAAAGCACTATTAGCCTGTGGGTGTGGGTGTACCTGGAGACCCCATTAGTAATCTGTATCATTTGCTGTTATTGAACCCACCTCGTGGCCTATTGGGTGGCGAACCCACCTCATGGCCTATTGGGTGGCGAACCCACCTCGTGGCTTATTGCGTGGCACCTGTGATACAGCCATCAGGTTTACCTACATACAGCGTAGCCTCATTCCCAGGTCTCCACACCCAGCTCTTTGTACTGCAAGCGACAAAAGCTAGGTCTGGGAATGGGGCTACCTACTACCACGGTTAGCAGCACAAGGTATTGGGCAGTAACATGTCTTCATAATTATCCCTCTCCTGCTTCTTCCTGCTCTCCTTTACAGTCACAACACTCGGACGACCACCTGGGAAGACCCTCGCAAGATGATGGCAAGACAAGCACGCCCCTCCATCCCCCACCACCTCCAACAGCACCATGCCGTGCCCCAGTACGCTCCTCCCCCAGCTCCCAGTCTACACCAAATACCGCACCACCACCAACAGTCACTAGACGCCATGCCTCTCCCCGACGGGTGGCAGAAAACCTTCACACCCGAAGGTGAACCCTACTACGTCAATCACAAGACCCGCACTACAAGTTGGTTCCACCCGGGACTATCACACCACCAGCATTCGCATTCATTTGCCGGGATGTCCGGTGGAATGGGACACCCCCAGTACGCACAGTTTGGTCGGCAGCACCAACAACAGGGCATGAGCTTACAACAGTTTCAGGCGGAGAAGGAGATGATGAGGAGACGACAGCAATACGAATTACAGAGACAGGAGCAGATGCTGCAGATGGCGGGAAACGAGGCTAGTCGCATCCCAACCACCCTCTACGGTGACCCCTACCTCTCCAGTAGTAGCCACACCCACCAGGCATCACATGACTCTGGCCTCGGTGCTGCAATGCCCTATCCCTCTGACATAGGAGCGATGATGGACCTGGACGAGGGGATGGACACGTCTGGTGGGATGCAGCAGACCAGTAAGCCAGGACTCCCCATGGGAGCACGTGGCCCTCCCAATCGCACCCTAGATTATCTGGAGAGCATGCCTGGGACAGACGTTGACGCAGGGATCCAAGAGCAACCAGGCAGCATGGATACGGACCACTCCTTGCAAGGAAGCATGGGGGCCGACATCCTAGGAGAGCTGGCTTGGGTGTAGATGACTATTCACAAGCAATTTTTAGCAACGACATTTGAGTTTGTGTTACGAGCAATCACTGACGCCCGTCTACTTTTTTTTTGGTGTATACTCGACTCCAACTGGGAATATCAAACATTATTTTCCTCCCTCTCATTCAAGTAAGGTGTCCATTATTCACTCCTAGGGTTTAAATCTGCAGGTCCTCGTTTCATGAATGCTAAAAATAGTTGCTTCAGTTCTCAAACCCCAATGCTACAAACACACGTGTCATGTTTGTAATGTTTCTATACTGTAGTCAAGCTAATTTCTCCCAAAGTGTAATATTGGTGCTGTACCATAGTTGAGTAGAATGTGTGTGCATGTTCAAAGTGCTGGATGCATCTTAGAATGTGGTGTATTTTCTTGACTGTAGTAATTTTATTTTCCCAAAAAAGTGTTTTCTGTTCGTGTAATTGAGCGGATTAAATGTAATTTTCTGTTGTAATCACATTCACAACTATAACAGTTTGGTTCACCTTATTTGGGAAACGAGTTTGATCACTCTGGGATTACTGGAGCCTCTGCAGTGAGAGCAGAATATATTATATAATGCGTCTCTTCAGCACAGCAATCACAGCTAGGAAAGTACGAAGTGCACAAGTTGTACACCTGTTGGGCACGTCCAGTACATAAATGCATATCCCAGTTGGGCATGCATTGGAAATGAACCCAGTAAGTATGTATAGCTACTAAATTCAGAAAGATGTAAGGGATCGCATAATAATGCAAAAGACAATTCAAGTGGGTCGATGTCTTTCCTTAGCTAGATCTATATACTGCATGGTATGCTGATGAAGGTTTTCTAAAAGCGATATATATATCCTTCAAGAGCTCATGCTTTGAGGTGCGTGTTCTAAGAGGATCGAACAAAGTGTTGCTATTAACTTGTCTATATAGTGTATATACCAGTGCAGTAGGCATGCCCTGCTGTGTTTGCAACTTTGCCTGACCATGCAGCAGAGTCAGGCTTATACAATCACGTATCTTGACATTATCGTGTGCATAGGATAGCTACCAAGCTTACAAGCTTCATGCAGAGCAATGAATGTTGGAATCAGCACTGTTAGCTATGACAAGGACAATGATCTTGAAAGTGCCGTCATCAGCCTGTGACAACAGTACTCTATCAGACTCCCTGAGTTTCTAGTCCGAAGGTCACATTATCAGCATGTGACAACCAAATGAATTACCTACTAGACAGAAATGGATGCAAAGGACAGTATTGTGGTGTTTCTACTGCTGTTCTCACTTGGTCTGTTTGGTAGTCTGTGGAACAAGCAGTCACAACTGGTCAGTGAGGTGGATGACCTACAAATCAAGCTGCAAGTTCAGAGTGAGGTTCAAAATGAGCTCAAGAAAATGTTTCAATTTGCACTAAATGACAGAGTCCAGTTCAAAGCAAGTGAACGATCCCAAGTCAAAGGACAACTCAAGCGAAATGTCCGGCAAGCTGATGGGGAAACCGACACACTTTCCGCTACTGAAATTCTGACTAATGCTCTGACTGAGATAATTGAAATGAAACTAATGTCATACATGGACTGCAACAGGAATGACCACAATTTCACTAAATGTACACTCAAACCAGGACCCAAGGGTGAGCCGGGTGATACTGGACCATCTGGGATGCAGGGAGGAACTGGACAAAGAGGATCACGTGGACCAAAAGGTGACACTGGGCTTCTGGGACCGCAGGGGTCTACTGGTGAGAAAGGAACAAAGGGAAAACTAGGAGACATGGGTCAAAGAGGTGAACCAGGCAGCAAAGGAACGAAAGGAAATGTTGGCTACCCAGGCTACAAGGGTGAGAAAGGAAAGGAAGGGGTAGCTGGTCCCCAGAGTCCACCTGGCCCAACAGGTCCACAGGGCCCATCTGGAGCACAAGGAAAAGACGGACGGAAAGGAGAACAAGGACTAGCTGGACCAAAGGGTGACCTTGGACTTCCAGGACCACAGGGGCCTACTGGTGAGAAAGGAGTAAAAGGTGACATTGGAGAGAGAGGCTTCAAAGGTGATATTGGACCTCCTGGCCCACGAGGAGGCACTGGTCACAAAGGTGGTATGGGTCAAATAGGTGAACCAGGAAGCAAAGGAATGAAGGGAAGTGTTGGCTACCCAGGCTACAAAGGTGGGAAAGGTGAAGATGGTCCTCAAGGCCCACCCGGCCCAACTGGTCCACGAGGTCCGCTTGGCCCAACTGGTCGACCAGGCCTGCCTGGCCCATGTGTACAAGTGTGCATACCTAGTGAGTCTGACGGGGACTAGTGGTAGCAGTGATGTAATGTTTGTATTACGTCATGTCTGTATCACGTGTGTAGCTATGTAGCTGTAACTGTGTGGCTATTTTCTATGAAGTAGGCTAAAGGTCTCAAGTATCCAGCTCAATCGGCTCATCAGGTGTCTCTAGCAGAACACTACAGCCCAACTCTACCTGCTTCGACCACAACTGTTCCAACTACTGCTGCTCCCGCAACTGTTATGACACCCACGAGGGCACCTGGACAATGTGGAGGTCCTGGATGGAGGCGAGTTGTACTTCTCAACATGCATGACAGATCCCAGTCATGTCTGTCCTTCAGGACTTTGCATCTTATTCAAGGAGGACATGTGGATGAGCTACCTCTACAGGGCACAGTTGTTGGTCTACTACATTCAGTGTGGGTGGCTCTCAGTACAGCAGAGAAATTCTGGCTTTTGGGGGTACCATGTAAACTGCTATGCCATTGCATATGACCGTCAGCTGCAGCTAGCTATACTCAGGGCCAGTGCATGCTGCTTACTAGGCCTGAGTCCTATGTGGATGGTCTGTCTGTGACTCATGGAGCTCCTGGTTCACGTCAGCACATCTGGAAATTTGCTAGTGGGCTGTTCACAGGTGATGGTAACAGCAGCCATGCACGTAACCAATGCCCATGTGATAATGGGAACACAACCCTTTCACCTCCTTTTGTGGGCAATGACTATTTTTTGTGAGAGCATTGCAACACCCAGTAATTGGAGGCCCAATCGCTTCTCTCCCAATGCTACTCTCTGGGATGGCCGTGGTGGCAGTTGCTGTCAGTTCAACAATCCTCCGTGGTTCACCAAGAAGCTGACCACAGACACAAATTCAATTGAGCTACTACTCTGCATGGTTGACAGTGGTGTAAGCCACAAAGTTGCACTTGAACTTTACACCCGTTTGAGCGGAGCAATAATGAGAGTTAATTTTGGTACTTGAACACTAATAAGATGTGTGCCTTACTGAGCTAATTAAAGCAGGCTGTAGCTATAGCTGGTAAGTTGAATGTTCGACAGCTAGCATGACCCATGTCCCTATAGTTCTTGCCCTAGGACTTGCCTGTATAGGTTTATCTAGCCACTCATGATCAGCATCTGTCGGAGCCAATGTATACGTCTATTACCAGGTGTGATACATAGCTAACCAGGGAGGAAAGTGGGTGAGAGTGGAAACCCATCCCCATGCATGCAGTTCTCTTTATGTATCCAGTCTTGGGTGTGTCTGGTAACTGTTAGTAAGGTGTACGTATTCATGCATGGGCAGGGGGTGATCACTCATTTTGTTCTAGAAATGGAAATGATTAGGCAATTCCAACTCGCCCGTCAATCTAAACAGGGATATAGCTAATCATGAAGACTTTCTAGCTACATTTAATTAAGGGACAACTGGTGATGTGGATTGTCCGACACTGCATGGATACAGCTATATCAGCAATATTTTCATCTGAGCCTAACAATGATAAGAGCAACAATTAAATCTAACTATCTCACACCTCCATGTGTTAGAAGTGAAGATGGCTCTACCTGTCTTCAGGATCCTAGACGATCGTTTTCTTCCAGTGCCACAGCTGCACAAGCGATCATTGAAGCAATAATAAGGAAGTCCTGAAGGCAACTAAAAGCCGCATTTACTGCTTTTAGTTTACCCTACTAGTACTCTGCATGTGGTCTGAACTTGGCAAGTCTGCCAGTCAGCATGGTGCAACTGCAGTAGCACTGCACTGGAAGCTGGAGCAACACAACATGTGTTTATAGCGTGTTTAAATGCATCGTTGGTAGCTATAGCTACTCAACAATGAAAATGAAATTCAAGATAACATGAAAATGGGTCCCTGATAATATAGTGAAGTCGCAGCCTCATTCCAGGCCTTCACCCATATTCCTGCATTCCACAACATACTACAGTCAATTTATGATTGATTGGAATAATTGGTTAATTAAAACGGAACCCTCTACATATACATGATCCACACTGGTAACACAACAATAATATTATGCCTTCAGAGGTCTGTATAGCTAGCGCTAGCTACATAGATTATCATGTCTCCAAACTACTTTTGGACTTTTGAAATTCATGTAATTGAGCAGTTTCTGTTGTAGCTAATCACATGCAGTCACAAAACAATATAAGAGTTTGGTCCACCTAACTAAGGAAACAAACTAATTATACTGGCCGATCCCTCTCAGGCAACCCCCATCCCCACTCTCTGCTTCCTCAACTGCATGGACTTCCTGAAGAACCATCCCTAGCTGTATTTATACCGTAGCTATAAACGCATACCCCCTAACCCCACATCCCACTGCATGAGGTAGCCCTCTAAATTCCACAATTGCATGGGCATACATGAGCTAGGTAGCTAGCTAAGTACGTGTGTGTGTGTGTGTGTGTGTGTGTGTGTGTGTGTGTGTGTGTGTGTGTGTGTGTGTGTGTGTGTGTGTGTGATAATATACTATGCACTGCTCAAGAATTGTATGCTAAATCTAACATTGACTGTGTTGAGTAGTAATGTTGTGGATCAGTTTGATCCACTTTGTCTTTTACGTACATCATTCAATCCCTACATCTTGATAGATTACAAGTATACCTTACATGTAGCTAATGTTGCATCTATAAGAGTGCATAGCTAATAGCTGGCAAATTGTTTACTATTACAGTGATAGTAACTAAAATGAACGATTTGCTACATTTTGTATTGTACACTAGCAGTGTTATTTCTATAGTTGTGCAAGGCAGGCTACACAGGCTCATAGTCCAGCACAGTTGGTGGTGGGGTGGGAATGGTGGTGGTGGTAGTGGAGCTGGTGCTGGTGGTACTAGTGCTAGTGGAGGTGGAGCTGGTGCTGGTGGTAGTGCTGGTTGCAGTAGGGGTTACACTTGAACTTGGAGTGGGGGTGACCACACAAGGCTCCTGAAACCCTTCGACGATCGACCACATGATGGAGGCCCCGCCTGTACTTCCCAGGTATAGCGTCTTCTTGTAAGCCTTCACCTCAGCATTGAGGCAGTTTGCCAGGCACTGTTGGAAAGTGCCCCCTTGCGTCCCGCCAGCTACACTGCAGGAGTAGATGGTGAGAGAACCTATCTTGTCACGCAGGCTGTTGCAGATGCTGTTGTAGCACGAGGAGTTTTTGGAGACGCATTCCGTTGGGCCACCGGGAGGTCCAAAACAGAAGATGCCGTTCGCCCCATGTGCTTGCACGAGGATATCAACTGCCTGGTTTCCATTGTTACTGTATTTATTGCAGACACCGGTAACGAAATCATTGCACGAGTTAACAATGGTTCCATTCATGGTCTCAGGCAGACCCAGTGTAGCATCTCCGGAAATGAAGGAGCAATCGTCGTAAGGTGGGCACTCAAAATTGACCCTGGTTCTGTTGGAGCAGTCGCTAGAGCAGGAGCTGCTAGAGCACATGCCCCCACAGGTCTCCATCATTCCAGCATTGAGAATGGTATTGCTGCTCACCTCAATAGCTCGTTTGCCTCGTCCAGCAAGTTGAGAAGTGACCACACTCATGTGGTAGAACCCCAGGTGTTTGCTCTCTAGCGATACAAACCTTCGGTTGCAAAAGATGGTAAAGTCTCGCTTGATGATGTAATCCCTCTCGGATCCATTCAGTTGGATGTGGTGTGGTGGAATGACAAGCACTTTCCTGATGGGATGCCGAGACCTCCAGCGATAGCGGTAGACTTTTTCTCCAGTTTGTGGTGCAGTAACTGTCTGCAGTGTCTCTTCCTTGTACTGGTTTGCAGTGAAGCCGGCTAGTAGCCTACTGGCCAATGGGGAGGACGGTCGTATGACGATCACTGATGGCTTTTTCTTCCTTGCCTCAGCTTGCTGCATAGTGAGCAGAACAATTATTCCAGCCCACACTAAGACGGACACACGTTGCATTCTTCTGTCCTATTCGAAACCAACTGCTCTGATGAAGGATGAAGTGGAGAAGCGGAAGATGTGACTCTCACGCTTTTCTTTCTTCCTTTTATTCCTTCTTTCCCCAACTGTTGCACAATAGTTTTATTGCATTTGTGGTTTAAGGGGTAAATGTATGGTCTAGACTTCACAAAAATGTTTGTCTGAGCTGCAATCACTGTTTCACATTGACCAATCTCACTTCACAATCTACTTGCACATCTACTTGCAAAGAAGGTTTGTGCGATGAAAACTAGTTTAGCAATGAAAACAAGTTTGGCAGCAAGTATAACTGATGCGGGGTGTGGTGCTGATAAATGTACACAGTGAGCTTGCAAAGCAAACTTTGCACACACGCATGCATCAATGCATGTTTTTTCAGTTACCAAACATTACATCCTGTGGTTAGTTATACAACCTTGTTAACGTTCTTCATTTCATCAGAACAAGAACAGGAAACATAATGCCACTTGTTCTTGCATCTTTGTGCATGTGGACTGGAGTAATTGAAGGGCTCAGAACCATGCATGGTATGTGGTCTAACCCAAAATCAAGTATTGAAAATTGCATGGAGTAAAAAATATGCAATGGGTGAGCATATATAGCTGACCGAAATTCTTGAAATTTCAGCAGCTAGCTCCTGAAACACATTATAAGGGTATTCTCAAGTTTATGGGGTGCTAGTTCATGACCAATCAGATTGCAGTATTGCCATGCAATGTATGTGACTAGTGCATACGTGGTCGACCACACAGAGATGCCTCGCGGGAAGCTTTGATACAATTTGGCAGTTGCAGAACATAATCATGAGTGATAGCGAGTCTCTGTGAATGGCGAACGTCAATTTCATTCTGCCTGCCAAGTCTCTTGCGGTCAGTCGCTCTGGCAGTCTCCCTCCTCACCTCATCAGTTCTCCCTCGATGTCGCTGCACTCTTTGCCTTGTCAATTGTCGTCTCCTGTCAGAAACCGACTCATACTCATCCATTTTGCCATACAGCAGTGACAAATGACAAAGGTGAAATCACATGGTGCGCGTGCAGGTTGTATATGCGTGCACGGGGGTCCAACGCGTAATTTACGTGCGGGGGCACAATAATTGTGCGCATTCCAATGTGTTACAGGACAAACATAGTCGCACTAGCTCAGATTCAACCTCCACACTGCACAATTAGCTAGTTGCCTCGCTTCCCGCTCGGCAATAATCCACAATAGATTGTGATATAACCTTATTGACCACAAACGAGGTCTTGAGGGCCCTTAGGGTTGTAGAAGCCACACATAGCTTTAAATATCCTTGTAGGGAGGAATGAGTAAAGTGTGAGGGTCACATCTTCTTAGTTTCACATTGTCTCGTGGTTTTGAAGTTCTTTAGCATTTTCAGTTTGGATCAAGACCAGTAAGGAGGAATGGAATGGAATGTAATATTATATAGAACTATTGTGCTATTGCACAATATGCTATTGCGTTTCGTGGTTTAAGCATAGCTAAATGTATTATGGTCTAGACAAGTCATGTTTGTTTGAGCTGTCATCACTAGCAATCTCATCTTGAGATGTTCTTGCAAAGGAGTGAAAACCAGTTTAGCAACGAAAACAAGTTTGGCAGCGAATGTAACTGATGTGGGGCGTGGTGCTGATAGATGTACACAGTGAGCTTGCAAAGCAAACAATATCTCCTGGTTTAACAGTACACACTGTGTAGGTCTGCATTGTCTTGTGTGTGTGTGTAAGGCTACTGTAAACTATAATTATTATGTTTTCCTCTATGGATTTGTGGCAAGGACCAACTGCAAAAGCAAAAACTTTCCTCCAGGAAATAGCAGTAGAGGTACATGCATGTACAGACCAGCTACACCTTTCTTACACATGTAGTCTGGGTAGACAAAGTACATTTCCCCGCAATCCTCGAATTCCTGCCCCAAGTTTAAATTTGACCCGTCACATTTCTCACCAGTAGGTCTGCATAAAGGTCTTTATGTCATAGTAACATACCATACCATAAGGGCCACGAGGCCCAACTGCACCTGCTGGGCATTGTTGCTGCTCCGACAGTCAGTGTGGATGGTTCTCAATACGTGTGGCAGGGCACGAGTTTACCAGTTTGGTCCAAATTATGAGTACCATGCAGAACATGTACACCAGTTATACCATGCATGTGGATGGTGTATGTCTCTGACTGATGGAACCTCTCCTAAAGAAACACTAGGACTTATATAGTGGGGGGTGCCTGGGCACAAGGCTCGGCACTTCTAGAATTTATTCCAAAGAGAAGCAACTGAAGAGTTATAAAGAAAGCCGACCAGATGTGCTGACACAAACCAGCTCTCCAAGTGGACATAATTATAATGAGTCAAAGCTCTAAATCTGGGATTATAGTACAATGTATTATACCTCGTACATGTACCACTCATTTTCTTATAGGGTAGAGTCCTAGGAGACTGAAATTTCCTATGGCAATGGACATATAATATAAATACTCTCAGTCTGGGGTTAGTACAATATGTCCTTCTACCACTTACGGTCCTAGGAGACTACTAAGGCAATGGACATATAATATTATACTGGTCCAGCTCTCAGTCTGGGGTTAGTACAATGTCCTTCTACCTTCTCATTTTCTTTAGGGTATATCGAGTCCTAGGAGAGAAATAAATCTCCTATGGCATTGCTGAGGAATCAAACCAGCAAACTACAGCTATAGCTAGTTACTTGCATGTAACACTAATGGGCTTAAGGTCTGTTTGTAATTACTTTTTCAAGTGATCAGAAACTGGAGATGAGAATGGCTTGGGAATGAGGCTCTAGTTATAAGCATTAGGACACCATCTCCTGATATAATCTGACATCCAATTTAGGTATAGATGTAGACAATGAAAAATTATTACACAACTGAATGTTGATGACGAAATAATTATAATGGTCATCAGGTGGTCCAGCTTGCTACTGTCAAACATCAATTTTAGTCAAAATCTAGGAACTTGTCTTCCATATCATGGTTGTCTTCATCTCCCTCACTTTCCTCAGAGCTGCTGGTGTCTTGTTCAGGGAGAAGGAAGTCCTTGTATAGCTGAGGCTTGTGAGGAAGCTGGCAGGGAGTGTATAGTGTGTGTGTTGGGACACCCATCATTGGTGATGATGTGTGTGGTGTGTGTGTGTGTGTGTGTGTGTGTGTGTGTGTGTATGTGTGTGTGTGTGTGTGTGTGTGTGTGTGTGTGTGTGTGTGTGTGTGGTGTGTGTGTGTGTGTGTGTGTGTGTGTGTGTTGGAGGGGGGGAGTGGGATATAGCTGAGGCTTGTGAGCCAGGGAAGGATTAGAATATAGCTCTGCTGATCCAGAGTAGTAGCTAGTGGTATCCATCAATACATCTTCCGACCTACCTGCTTTCTAACACGCACTTCTGAAGGTGGTTCACTCTTTGGGAGTACTGGAGCCTCTGCAATGAGAGCAGAAGTGGACAATGATGGGTAATGATGGTGTCCCAACATCACAGCTGCAAGTAGACATAGGATGACTTTGTTATCACGTTACCCTATAGAATAGCTATAGCAGCCCTATTATCCATACTCAATGACTTCAGAATCATACCAGCTGCTAGCTTCTTTGTCAAGACAGTCCTCGCTGAAAACTAAAGCTGACCTTGAAAACTACCACCTGAGATTCATGGGGTATACAAGTTCTCAGACCTCAGCACCTAGGACTGGTTTTGTTTCCACCTCCTGTCAATGACATCATTACAAGAGGCAACTGCACTCCTGGAAGAGCAACTGGTGTAGGGCAAACTCACTTCTCAGGATGCCTCATGCCTTACTCTCACTTTGGATATACTCATGGATACTGACTTTGATTGTGTCCACCAGCTGTAGTTATGGCTTGCCTCAAATAGTGCTAGGAACTAGTGCTGAAAACAGGGGTCACATCAGAGAGTATACACACAGTACTTGTACTGCAAGAATGCACACAGATATGTACAATTAGCTACCACCAAGCAATGATACTGTACTCTCCCGATCATATGCCCCCATTTCTTCAATACTTGGGCTCTAAAGTAGGGAGTGGGGTCTCAATGCACAAGCACGAAGAATTAGCACATTTGAATAAATTAGTCACGACTTTGTTCACTGCTAGGAGATATTTCTACCAACCTGTTCTCCCCGTCCAGCAAAATGTACTTAGGACAGCTGAGTGCAGTCCTATGTGCAGTTTGGAGGACGAAAACTACACAGAACTGTGTCTAAAGTAGATTACAAGCTGAAAGACTGACCTCCAATGTAGTAGGGTTGGTAAAGAGATAAGGGTCATGTTATCATGTGGCCACCAAGCTTGAACTTCATGAGCTAATGCTGGAATCAGCACTGTTATGACAAGGACAATGATCTTGAAAGTGACATCCTCAGCTTGAGGGTACCTGTGAAAGCCGGAACGCAGGAAAGTGGAACGGAACGCGGAACGGAAGTAAGATGCGGGCCGCGCGCTATCATCACCGTACGCACAGGGCATCTTTATTGGTGGACTGGACTGGAGTGGACTGGACTCACCCAAAAATCTGTAAAATGCCTTTTTCAGTGTAGGACAGAAGCTAAGCATACTTATTTATTTGCTTGCATAGCCTACTTTCGTGTCTTTCTTCGAGTCGGTAGAGGTCGAAGGTCACATGCATATGAAGAGCATTTATTTACCACAGACATCGAACTCCAGTCTTTTGCTGAAGCATAGAAAACAGAAATGATATTCCTCTATCATCCACAACTGACTGAAGTGCATTTTGCTGAAGCTCATTAAATATGCACGTGACCTTTGACCTCTACCAACTCGAGGAAAGACACGAAAGCAGACTATTCAAGCAATAAATAAGTATGCTTAGCTGAAAATTTTACAGATTTTTGGGTGAGTCCAGTCCACTCCAGTGATGCGCATACGGTGATCTGTATGGTGATGATAGCGCACGGCCCGCATCCTACTTCCGTTCTGCATTCCGTTCCACATTCTGCGTTCCGGCTTTCACAGGTACCCTCAGCTTGGGAGAACCCAGGGAACAACCAGGGCACTGTATTGAGTAACCCACATTACTACAAGTTATGACAAGGACGATAATAGTTCGAAGGTCATGTTATCAGCTAGGTCTGCTGTGACAACCAGCTACATTGCCTACTAGGCAGAAATGGATGCAAAGGACAGTATTGTGGTGTTTCTACTGCTGTTCTCACTTGGTCTGTTTGGTAGTCTGTGGAACAAGCAGTCACAACTGGTCAGTGAGGTGGATGGCCTACAAATCAAGCTGCAAGTTCAGAGTGAGGTTCAAAATGAGCTCAAGAAAATGTTTCAAGTTGCACTAAATGACAGAGTCCAGTTTCAAGCAAGTGAACACTCCCAGGTCAAAGGACAACTCAAGCGAAATGTCCGACAAGCTGATGGAGAAATTGACTCACTTTCTGCTACTGAAATTCTGACTAATGCTCTGACTGAGATTATTGACATGAAGCTAATTTCTTACCTGGACTGCAACAGGAATGACTACAATTACACCAAATGTACACTCAAACCAGGACCCAAGGGTGAACCGGGTGATACTGGACCACCTGGGATGCAGGGAGGAACTGGACAAAGAGGATCACATGGACCAAAAGGTGACACTGGACTTCTGGGACCACAGGGGCCTGCTGGTGAGAAAGGAACAAAGGGAGAACTAGGTGACATGGGACAAAGAGGTGAACCAGGCAGCAAAGGAATGAAGGGAAATGTCGGCTACCCAGGCTACAAGGGAGAGAAAGGAAAGGAAGGGGTAGATGGTCCTCAAGGTCCACCTGGCCCAACTGGTCTACAGGGCCCAACAGGAGTACAAGGAAAAGATGGACGGAAAGGAGAACAAGGACTAACTGGACCAAAGGGTGAACCAGGACTTCCAGGACCACAGGGGTCTACTGGTGAGAATGGAGGAAAAGGTGACATTGGGGAGAGAGGCTTCAAAGGTGATATTGGACCTCCTGGCCCACGAGGAGGCACCGGTCACAAAGGTGATATGGGTCAAAGAGGTGAACCAGGAAGCAAAGGAATGAAGGGAAATGCTGGCTACCCAGGTTACAAGGGTGAGAGAGGTGAAGCTGGTCCTCAAGGCCTGCCTGGTCCAACTGGCCCACAAGGTCCGCCCGGTCCAACTAGTCCACCATCTGCCTCACCTGAGTTGACCACAACTGCTCCAACTACAACAGTTATGACTACACCCACGATGCCACCTGGACAATGTGGAGGTCCAGGATGGAGGCGAGTCGTACTTCTCAACATGACAAATACCAGCCATGTCTGTCCTTCAGGACTTAGCCTTACTTCTTATTCAAGGAGGACATGTGGACGAGCTACCTCTACAGGGCTCAGATGTTGGTCTACTACATTCAGTGTGGGTGGCTCTCAATACCGTAGAGTATGTGGCAGGGCTAGAGCTTACCGGTTTGGTATAACTGCTGCCTTTCATGGGTACAATAAACGACGCTATGCCATTGACAGGTCCTATGTGGATGGTCTGTCTCTGACTCATGGAGCTCCTGGTTCACGTCAGCACATCTGGACATTTGCTAGTGGCTATTACACAGGCAATAGTAGCACTAACTATAGATTTAATCGATGTCCATGTGATAATGGGAACACCACCTACCCTTCACCTCCTTATGTGGGAAATGACTATTTTTGTGAGAGTGTTGCAACACTCAATAATTGGCGAGTCCCCAGTCGTTACCGCTTCTTTCCCAATGCTACCCTCTGGGATGGCCAGGTGTGTGAGGGTGGTGGCAGCTGCTGTCAGTTCAACAGTCCCCCGTGGTTCTCAAAGAACCTGACCACTCCTACCACAGACGGAATTGAGCTACGACTCTGCCTGGTTGACCGTGGTGGAGGCTCCAATGTCGCACTTGAACTACTGGAACTCTACATCCAGTGAACACTAAAGTTAATGTAGGACCAGTCTAGGTGCTGAAAACAGTCCAATGTTTCTGATGAATAATTAATAAGATGGCGGTGGTTGGCACTAATGAGATTCATGGTCCTGTTAATATTTTCCCGTAGCACTTTCATTGTCTAAAAGGAGGTGTGCAAGGGCCTTAGATGGAGTGGAGTCAGAAAAGCTGGCTGTACATGTAGTGAGCGGAATGTTTGGCACCATAGTCTTATCTCCAGGCTTAGACTTAGGCCTCTAGCCCTCGTCCCAGCACTTGCCCACTTTTCTAATCCATGATGTGTTGGGACAGTGTGGTGTTTACGGGGCTGGACGTGACAGGAGAGGAGAGTGGAATCCATCCTTCACGATTTTAGGCAGTCTGATGGTAGCCTCGTTCCCAGGCTCCCCCTTGCGCACGCGGCAATGAAAAAAAATTGTCGCCACACACACAGGGAGGAGCCTGGGAACAAGGCTAGTCTGATGGTAGGGTGAGCAGTGGGTGAGGCTTCAGCTGATCACAATCTTTCATTCTAGAAGGGTCTGCAAATGACTAGGCAACTACACTAGGCCATGAAACTCATTATTGGTAAAACTGGGGTGATCCAGACCTCAAGTGGTCTTATCCTTATCTTCCATTAACTCATTGCTGTTGTGAAGTTAAGATTGTTGGTCAAGATAGCAGTCCATGATCAGAGGAGGCTGGTAGCAACAGAACCATGTTCACTTGCAGTGAGACTAGAGGAGTGCGTTTGCCCTACCATTTACACTACCAGGACTACCAGGAGTGCGGTTGCCACTTGTAGCCATGGCGTACTAGTAAACTCTTGGTGGTAGGGTACTCACTATATATGCACTCTTTTTGCAGTGATAATGTTGGTGTACTTGCTATGGCCAGTTACTGTTACTCTGCATACTTCTCTGAGTGCATCCACCAGCTCGTATTATAGCCTCGTTCCCAGGCCTCTACCACAGCTTTTGTCGCTTGCAGTACGAAAATCGCGGAGAAGGCCTGGAAGGGTTTCGCACGTGATGCGTGCCGCCGCTTACGTCACGGATTCCGTTAATACATACTCACAGTATTTAACTGGCTATCGCCTGTTCCAGAGATGCTACAGAGACCAGACAAACTCCACAGGAGAGGAAGGCCCTTCCTATACAACATACCTCGATTTGAAACAAAACCGCTGAGAGATGGCTGCAATACAACGGTTATAACTTCGAAGCGCATGAAGTGCTTTGACTGTTCATTCCGCCATCGCTCTGGAAAGTACAACACTTGCAGCTCAGCACTACTTCGAAGGTAAGACTTCTAGCTTGGATAAGTCGGTGTGGCTCTCTTCTGGCCGTTGACTTGTCTCCGTACGCGATCGTAGCTAGTGTACTAGTACATAGTGGTCTTGAACGGATGACGTTTTATGACGGTCGCGGCACGCATCACGTGCGAAACCCTTCCAGGCCTTCTCCGCGATTTTCGTACTGCAAGCGACAAAAGCTGTGGTAGAGGCCTGGGAACGAGGCTACTCGTATTACAGCTAGAGCTTCGTTTCTAGGCTGTTTTGCAGACACTAGATTATCCCAATTAATGCACAGTTATAACTTACCATTCTGTACACAGTACAAGGTTGCTACAGTTACTTACGTAGCTATACATGCATGACAGTGGTATAACGACAGACCACACCTATCCACTACTGGTATAACCCATTCATTTATGTTTGAGGCTAACTTTCACTCAGTATACACAGGTGTATTACCTCCTCTGTGGTCCATCTTGAATACACAAACTCACCATCTTGCTCAGGAGAGCTGTCACCCCAACGGTCGAAATCAACAGATACGAAGGGTAGTTTCTGTCTCAGCTCAGTGAGTCTAGGCCACAAGCCCTGCTGCCTCTTTGCCAGTCTGACCAGCACCTCTGACCCCGTCACTCTGTCACTGCTAGCCTGCGCAGAGGGTGGCAGTTAATGAACCACAGTCACAAGTGCTACCCAGGAGCTCAGAACATGAAAACATTAAACGTAGGAAAGGCAAAATTTACGATTGTGGGTCTCAATTGCACCAACAGCAACTTACTTGTGGATCAATCTCCTCATACAAACCAAAGCTGAAGCCATAGTTCTGTTGAGATGTGCAAGCCCTGTAGAACACAACATTTCAGAGCAAATTACTTTGGCTGCTATGGATACTGCCCTTTCCTGGTACAAGTTACAAGTGGTGCAGTGGTGGCATCCCCCCAGTTTAGTGTTGGGACTTGCGCAATCTGCTGTGTTGCATTTAGGTTAGTATTTTGGGAGGGGGTTAGCATTTGCTGTCTATAGTCCAGAGAGAGGAGGAGGAGGAGGATGGGATCGAGGAAGCTGAGAGGAAGAGTGGGAGAAGAGAGCTAGGGAGGAAGAGGAGGGAGGAAGAGGGGGAAAAGAGGAGGAGGGGAAAGGAGGAGGAGGAGGGGAAAGGAGGAAGAAAGAGAGAGAGGAAGAGTGGGAGAAAAGGAGCTAGGGGGGAAGAGGAGGGGAGGAAGGGACAGGATGGGGGAGGAAGAGGGGGCAAAGAGAAGGGGAGGGAAGAGGAGGGAGAGGAGGAGGGGGAGGAAAGGAGGAGGCAGCGGAGAAAGGGGAGGAGTGGGAGAAGAGGGGAAAAGAAAAAGGCAGGGAAGAAGAGGGGGCAGGGGTCACTGTAACACTTACCACAACTGTATGGACTTTGAACCCAGTTTCACTTCCTTCTGTCTGCATCCTCGCAGCTGGACTGCAAGGAGGACATGAGAGCTGCCCTGGCTCCACAGCACTCGGGGATGAAGACTGTGTTGCCATGGTGATGCACAGAATGGAAACAATCATTCTTATCCGTGTCACATTCCTATACAAACATAAAAACCCTAAGATGGTGCTACGTTTGGTGCTGGCTATGTGTCGGAGATTGGCATGTGTTGTTCCTGTTACGAATTACAATCCCATTCTGGTTGCTGCACACATAGCTATTGGCCAAGGCAGTAGTCTCGATCCCAGACCCAGTGCTGGACGCTTTAGTATTGCTATATACTTGCTGGATAGAGGTCTGGGAACGAGACTACTGAGGCAGCTGCAAATAACCAATAATTAGGTGTTGGGTTCAGGGTGGCGAGTTATCCTTTAATATGTACTTGTTTGTGTTCGCAATAACTACATACCCTACAATAACACCGACCTGGTTTCACAACATGCTGCAGATTGCAGCAGGTAGCCACAAGATTAACAACTACATGCGTGAATCTCCAACAAAGATGATGAACTTCAATACATGTACTGTCAGCACAACACAGACTGCTATTGCAAGGAGTGTGGGTGCAAGCACATATAGTAGCTGTGTACGCATGCCACCCAAATCACATTACTGGATGGTGGTCACATGACCAAACACCTACATGTACTTTAATTCAAAACCAGCTGCGCACTCAGCACTATTCACTGAATGACATTCTCTCCCTTGTGTCTCCACACCACAGACAATACACAAGGACGCCATCACTTCGCTTGCAAAGACACTGATAACAACTACAGTACACTCCTGCATTCAGACTCTCTCCCTCCTTACGTTAGGAGCTTGGGAACAAGACAGGATGGGTACCTGGGACCTTTGTGACACCAGTGATGGCTGTAATGGCGCCATGCTGCAAAGGCCTATTAACGTACACATGTTCCTTTGCTTTGGCCCTAGACAGACCACCGGCAGCTGGAGCAGCAGAATGTACGATGCTTGCATCCACAGCACCATTACGGATGAGGGGTGGGGGGGAATCTTGGAGAGCAGCAGAGGGGCGGGAGGAGTCTCGGGCAGGAGCAGAGAGATGGGACGAGTTTCGGGTAGAAGCAGAGGGGTGGATGTTTAGGGCAGAGTAGACGTCTTGTAGCAATAAACACTGCAGTGTATGGTATATACGTAGAATATGTTTATCAATCGTGTCTTGAGTGACTTCCGCCATTAAACATTTTCCACCCATGATGCAACAAAGTTACCCTAATTCCCTTATTTTCAGGAGACTATTCATATGTAGTAAGATGTCACATTCCATACGTACCTACGTGGTGAATACATGACCCTAGTATACCCAGTGTTGCTCAGGCTCGCCCCAATTAGTGCCTACCTTACCCCACCCGGGCCCATTACCATGGTTATTTTACTAGCACAATTGGCTCATTACTTATAACCACCCCCCATTTACCATGATAGCATTGTTACAGGGGAGATGCTGGACGGCTTTGGGCAATTGTGTTTTGATGAGCTGGTGTCTGTACGAGGGGTCGGAGCAGAGAGGCTGCAGTAGCTGAACAACCGACCGAACCACCTGGGAAGATAGATGAGAAGAGGTGTACGTGTCTGGATTTCTGGGCAATGGTTCCCGGACACTATCACTAATTCTCAGGAGCAATGAATTCAACACTGAAAACAAATATGCAATAGTGGGAAGACCAACATTTTCCAGCTCCTTTCTCATCAACAGACAAAATTATATCACAGTGATTAGGTTTTCAACCATTCAAGTAAAGAGAGTCCACGAGACAGGTTAGGCTTAGCCTCGTTCCCAGGCCGCATCCTGGGAACGAGGCTAGGTTATGCTAACCTGCACTTCAGGTTCTGAGTTCAGCAGCTTGCAGAGAGATTTGATCGGCAGGTGTTTCTTCACTTCCGCTACTGCCTCCGCCCTGGTCGCCATGGCGCTCAGGATCCTGAGGCAGGAGGGGTGCAGGGAGGGAGACTGGGAGAGCAACTGGCAGAGGGTGGGGACACAGCCAGCTTCACAGACATCCTGGCACAGCCTGCAGGTGTAGTGAGGGCAGAGGAGATCAGGTGGGTGATAAAAAGCGGCAAAAAACAGCAGAACAGAGCAAAACACCACTAAAGGAAGCCACACCCTCAATATTAATTTCATAACTGACTTCCATACTGCCATTTTGCAGCTGAATTACTTTCGGTTCTCTTCCAGGACAAACGAGAGGATGTCCAACAAGTGACCAGTGATCTTCACAGAGGGTCTTCTCCTGAGGCAGCTACACAGAGAGGTGACACTCTCATGTGAGCAGAGCACCTCGTTGGAGTGAGAGTTAACTGCAGGTAGCAACATCTTCAGAAGGATCAACTCCAGCTCCAGCAGCTGTGGCGAGTGGCTCTGTGTGGAGGGGACGAGTGGGTCTGGCAAACTGTACCAGGAGATTCATAGTTCACATACTGCAGTAGTAGCAGTACATACACCAAAACTCCAGGGATTCTACCAATAACCTCAAATTAAGAGGATGCCATTTCTCTCACTGAAGGGAGCCCTATATCCTTTTGCTGGGGTCAAACACAATAAGAGTGGCACAGTGTGGCTCAAGGGTGTGCCATCTCCCTCACTGAAGGGAGCTCTACATTACAACAAAATGTTCACTGGGGTCAAACACAGTTAGAGTAGCACAGAGTGGCTCACTCTCATGTATGCACAACTGAGAGGAGCAGGAGTGGGCAGGCCTACCTTTACTAGTGGTACAACATGTCTCAGGCATGGCTGCTCTGCAAGGCACTCACACACACTGCAGAGAATCACAAGTACACAACACAGAGGAAGCAGCAAGCAGCGAGTACATTAAGTATGTGAATGAAACTAAACTGTAACCCACACACTTCCAATGAACAGGCGGCCGGACATGGAACCTAGGAAGCACAGTTTCCCAGTGTTCCCCCAAAGGAGCGAGCCCCCCCCCCCCCCCCCCCCCCCCCCAGGAAACACCGTTTTTAGGTGGGCTCTGACACATTATCTGCACTACTTCTGGTTATAATAGTCATGACTGATTCCCGCACGAACACTCACTCTTTCTGGAAGGCAGCCAGGCAAGACAGCGCTCTCAGCAGCGGAGTGCAGGTGGGCTCGGAGACTTGCTGAAGAAGTTGGCACAAGCTTGCCAGCTCCTCTGACGTGACTCTGATCCTGAGTGAGGATGGGCAAGAAATATATATACTTGCAGGATACCAAGGACGTTCATAAGATGCGACACTTACACACCTAGCCTCATTCCCACGCCTACCCCGTTTTTTCTGTTCTTCGGTTTGCGTTGACGGATGCGGAAGAGCGGCGCGGCGAAAAACGAGGAAGGCCTGGTATTATCCATCACGTGATTGATGCCTGGCG
Source organism: Axinella damicornis (assembly GCA_963931865.1). Classification (NCBI taxonomy): domain Eukaryota; kingdom Metazoa; phylum Porifera; class Demospongiae; order Axinellida; family Axinellidae; genus Axinella; species Axinella damicornis. The sequence goes on along the minus strand of OZ007509.1, from coordinate 17,480,503 downwards.
GATATAGTGGGGGTGTGGCCCAACTGCAAACAAGTTTAAAAACTGATTGATGAAGTTGTGTAGGTCATCTGAGTTTCGACTAGCTGCGGAGCGTTCAAACCAAGCAGACTAGATGATGAACTGCTTTAGGACCTGCTGAAACGACTACGGCCCGTGCCCCCCCCCCCCCCCCAAACGTCCACCTGACGTCACTCACATGATGAATGATACCAGGCCTTCCGCGTTCTTCGCCGCTCTTCCGCATCCTTGTATTATTAACCGAAGAACAGAAAGAACGGGGTAGGCCTGGGAATGAGTCTATACACACCTATGTATACTTCACAGCAGTACCAAGCATGGTTACCAGTCGTGCACACGTCCTTGCCTCGGATTCTGTATCACAATCGACTGTATCTTCACAGCAATATGAACCCTGACCTCTCCAGGGGAGGAGAGGAGTAGTGAGATGTGTGATCTGAGGATACCACCAGGAGATAGATCCTGCAGCAACGTGTGTGCATACATAACATACAGGGTGTACACAACATCTATTCAACCAATCAGAGGAGTTCTTAGACAGGAAGTTAAAGCACTTAATTGGTGGTTACAAGAGATCAAAAGTGTGACTAATTTTCATGTTGCCAAGCAACCACAACTCTTACACAGAAACAATAACATGGAGCATGGATTGGTTATGCCCATTGGCTGCCCATTTGCAGCCCGACAAAACACAGGGGGTTACCGGCCAACAGAGCGCTATCATCGCTACGATTCAATGATGCTTGAGAACCACTGACAAATGCTTGACTCTTGGAAGATTGGATCATTGAAAGAATGACGGATTACATCACTTAAAGACTTTGCTGTACAAGCTTAAACTACAGCATACTACCTGTCAACTCAATGACCAGTAGCTCTGGCTGTCAGTAGCTACTGTGGTGTCCTCACCTCACTCCGAGCTGGTTGCTCTTTGTGAGGTCCAATCTTGGGCAGCCTCTGAGCCATGCTGTCACCACCCTCATACAGTTCAATCACGTAGTGGGTGCACCCTGGGAGCTTGGAGGTACAGGTGTCCACCACCTACAACACAGAAGCACACACAATCCAGTCTTACAGAGTGTAGGTGGTATGTACGGACTGCAAAGGCAAGCATCCAATTCACACAGAAAGCGTACCTGCGCCACGAGCACTCGTTCTCTGGTCCATTCCCACAGCAGATCTCCAGCCTTGGGACTCCACTCTAGGATTGCGGACAGAGATCATCATCATACTGTGGTCAGCCGAGCTACCATGACACTGTTCCCAGATTCCAATCACAAGGAGGAACGGAGTCTGAGAATGAGACTAGGCAGTGTGTTGGGGACTCCCCAACCATGCAGATACGTAATGCATTCACAGAACAATGGCATGGGAAGTACTTACTGATGTTGCTGGCCTTCAGTGAACATTCCACTGCCTGGAAAGGAAGCTGCAGGGAGTAAAGAGAGACACATGTATTGTGCTTTTATTTAATTGGCGTGTTGAAAACAATTCACAATTCACATTTCTCATCATCAAAACAGTAAAGCTGAATATTTCTTCCAATCACTCTGTGACTCACCTTCAAGAGGGAGGGGTCGACAGGCTGCACCATGTTTTTGGGCACCCACTCGGTGTCCCCATAGTCCAGAAAGAACACCTCCAGCTGATACTTGTCTGCACTCAGGACCTGGCCTCGATACCACCTTGCAGAGGGATCAATGAGCACAATACCTGCAATACTAGCTCTACCCTGATAATAGTTCAAACAGTTCGCTTAAACATGAACAGCAATTTACAGCTGGTCCAATCCATGTCACTATGTCAGAATATGCATGAAAGAGCAGACTAGGAATGGAATCTTGCTTAGTGAACAATGGAACGGGGTGGAACTGGATATGAAAACAAGTTCAGTGAGCGAGAGAAGATGGAGCAGGGTTGGAAGACTACCAAACAGCTATAAACTTATTGCTAAATATTCATAAGGTGTTGGACCCGGGGATTAAACTTCCCTTTGTTGACAACACATACTGTAGTAGAACCCACTGGGAATTGGGGGTTCGGTTCCAAGCTATGGCCCACAGTCTCATTCCCAAGCCATTTCACAGTATGGGAACAAGGCTACTACCACCACTGCTCATGCACATTGACTGAGCCTCTTGGAAGACCTCACCTGCTATCCAGTGGGAACCTGGCCACACAGAACCCACCCTCCCCCACCCCGGTCAGCGACATGGGAGAGCTGTGGTCTGCATTCAGTTCCTCCTCCAATGCCTCCAGGCTGGAGAGAGGACAGCATTCATTCTGAACTAGGTGCATGCACTCATGAAATTACACACCCTATGGAAAATGCATTTTAGAATCTACACAAGTACAGTAGTACATACATTTCCTCATACTCCGGCAGCTGCACGTAGAACAGGTCAGGTGAGCACACAGCTGACACAAACACCTCCACGCTGCAATCCAGGGCCAGGTTAACATAGCTAGTGTGCGCGTGTGTGCAAGTGGGTACATGTATGTGTGTGCATGTGCGTGTGTGCATGCATGTGTGTGCATGTGCGTGTTTGAGTGAGTGCGCATGTGTATACATGTACGTGTGTTTGCGCACAAACAACTTTTACATATTCAGCAAACTGAGGAACAAACATGGATAGTGAGTTTCTGGCTGACCAAAGCATGTATAATGCCCTTTTCTCCTCAAAGAGTAAACCACTTACGTATATAACCACCTCCAACTTGCCTATACTTGTGTACCTGAAGGTTCTGTCATCCATTGGTTGATGGTCGCACATGGCAATTCCCAAGGTCTGGGCGAGCCTTGTAAGGTGATCTGGATTTGGCTCAGCAAGTCCGTTCTGAAAAGGAACCAAGAATACGTACAATCATATATGACTATAAAATACCACAATATTTAACTGAGCACATTGAGTGTCAGGAATGCACGTGGTCAGTGAAATATACGGATTTGTATAATCATGCAGTCACTGTGGCCAAACACAAAACATGAATCGCACTGTCAGCATGGATACAACACGACTTTCGTTAGACACTGTATATATAGATAGAGCAGCCAGCTACATACTTACTGTGCTAGGTATCTTGGGCTAGGAATGAGATATGAAGCTGGGATTTGCGCCATTGCGATCAGCATAAAAAGCACTTTCAACTGATGTCCTAAAATGGACTTCTAATATTGGTCACATTTTTGCCAAAAATTGCACTCGACCAAAGGCTATAATCCATGGTTTTTTCATGATTTTGGGTCAAAATTCAACCTACAGCAAAATGGACATCATTGGAATGCTCTATTCATGCCGATCACAATGGTGCAAATCCCAGCTTCATATCTCATTCCAAGCTCAAGATACCTAGCATAATACGTAGCTCAAACAGCTACGTAATTTGTGATCAGCATGAATGGAACATGGGAACATGCTAAATGATGTCTATTTAGCCGTAAGTTGAATTTGACCCCAAATCGTGACCAACCCATTACGAGGACATCATTTGAAAGTTCGTTTTATGCTGACCACAATGGTGCAATCCCCAGCTTCACATACACCTACACTGTAGTGCAACGTTCTCTTCCAAGTCTGTTCCCAATACCAGTATTGATTCATTGGTCCATTTTGGCAGAAATGGCTCATCAGTCTCCATATAGAACTGGAGTGCTGTTTCTGCCAATTTTTGGCTTAATTCTAAATTGGCATGTCAAAATGTGCCATAATTGGTAGAGAACAGTTTCCAAAATGTGCCAATTTTGGCACAAAAACATACCCTCTTTCTTGGGTGGGGGTGGGGCGTGGGAATGAGGTTAAACTGTTCACGGCCTGCCTAAAGTGCACGTCTCTCTTGAACATGCCGACATTCAGAGCTGTAGAGTCTGGTACGTAGAAGTGTCATATACACTTTTGAGTGAGAAGTATTTGTTTAGGGGTCACCCCGATTTTGCAATGTATGAAGAGGATAGTGGTGAGGTTTGTCACATCCTGGTGGGCACGGGAGAAGTTCAATCCACCAGTCGACCTGAGGTGCAGAATTCCATCCATGCAGTCGGGAGTCTTCTCCTATATTTACACCTTGTGTGTGTTAATTCCAATTATCATTGTGACGATGTATAGATACAAGTGTGCCACTCTTATCTGTGATCAGCATGAAGAGAGCCAACAGCTCAAGTGATACATCTACTCCAGAGCCAAAAGAAAAGAAACGTAGCCTTTTCTACATTCCAGAAATGGAAGACCGATATGGACGGGAGTGCCTGACTGCCACATGGCTGGAGTATGATACAGAAATGAACAGTAACGGTAGAAGACGGATAGCTACAAAACTTTAATGTAGTATACGTGCAAAATTTAAGGAAGAAGTATAGCCACCGGTAGGAACTTCAGTCCACGATGGCTTGATGGAGCTGATTTTGTGCGCACCGACAACATACCGGATCATGCAAAGGCTGACCAACACGTCCATGCAATGCATTTACTAAGGAGAGAGCAAGCTCGAGCGGGTGTACCACGTATGCTCCTATTTCTAGAGCTCTGATGAAGAAAAGGAACAACTGCGCCATATATTCGGTAACTTCGAGCTAGCACAGTGCGGTTGGCGGGAGTCTTGCTGCACACAAATCACCAGAGGCCATCGGCCATCACTAACATGAGAGTTGAGGAATACAACCGGGCCATAACAGTTATGGAGGGCTGAGTTAAGTACACCGTATCGCTTACGTTCGTCATGGAGTTGCTACTGGAATCACGTATACCAACAAAATCGCTGGGGAAACACTTATTACATAGCTGAGTCAAGACGGCAGCAGGTTTTTGAAAGACTCACACATATCAACTTACAGAAGTGCAGTAGGGTCAGTGGAGACCTGCGTCCTCTTCAATCTGCCAACTGCATGGTAACCAGCAACAGGCCCACATTCACACGTGTGCACGTGTTATTCTCTTTTGAGGAGATGTTATCACAATAATTATGTAAGGTCACTGTTTGAAAAATTACATCCTGTCGAGCCTCCTCTCCTCTGAGTCAAAGAGCGGTGGTGGATGGCGAGTCCTCTGATAACCTAACGCCAGTAGTTTGTCTGTATTTAAATAAATCACACACCGTACCATGTGAATAATCAGTTGCTGTTTTATCATGTTCTTGGATGTTTACAGCCTGTGGTTACTGTACCATCTGATCCTTTTCCTTGCATAACTTTCATAGCAAAAAATAAACCTCCCACAGCTAACAGGTTTCTACTCAGGCTAGCTGCAGCAGGCACTTTCAGAGGGGTGTCAGGGAGGGTCTTCCAGACTGATGTGGGGCTAGTTGGCTGGTGAGTAGGTGAGGTGGCTCTCTGAACGAGGGAGGTAAGAAAGGCGTACAGGACAGTGGCTCTAACCTTATCATCAGCATCATATTCCCCACTATGCTAGCCTCGTTCCCAGTCCCACGCCCAGCTTTCCGTCGCTGCTTAGTACGGTAATGTGTGGTGCACGACCATACTTTGGACCTTGTCTGCCTACTTCCATCAAACACCACATATCTCTTTCAGCCGGTGGACATTTCAACCTGCAGTGGTACTCAGAGCAAGTTACAAATCAACTGGAAGGGAGAGACCTCAATGAGCTAGAAGTAGCTGAGTTGCAGCTCTAGCTACATTTCCTGGACAACCAGCTGCAGTTAAGGAGTTTCTCTCAGACAACAACGGGAAGATTTCCAGCATTGGGCTGCGGCTAGGCTTCAAGCGGCTAGGCATTCCTGAAGTGACAGAACAGCGAACTGCAATTGAATACATTTCCTGGACAACCAGCTGCAGTTAAGATGATGTCTGGAGATACACCCATACCCAGGAAACCTCCCCGCTTTACCGTACTAAGCAGCGACGGAAAGCTGGGCGTGGGACTGGGAACGAGGCTACCACTATGCCACAGTATTATGTGTATGTGTGCACGGCCGGCCGTATTCGTTACTGCATATCTTTGTGAGACAAGGCACCAGATTCAGGCAGGTGTGTGTGCACACCTAAATACATTTTTTACATGATTACACGGTCGATCTGTTCATTCAGGAGAGACTTCTACAGACAAGACCTCTCAATGGCTGTGAGGCCCCTTCAGTAAAGCCTGGAGGTACGTGAAGAGTGAGACAACACACCAGGTGTCCAGTGGCTGTGAGTCACGTGTGGTGAGGCAGGGGGGGGGGGGGGGGGCTATCTCAGCCAGAATTGTAATGGTATCTAATTTACAAGGGCAAGACAGTCCGCTGTCATCCTCGACTTTCTTCTCCATGTGACTGGCACATCACCCACTCTGCAAAGCAGAACAAACAGCTGCAGTTCATGGAGCACATCGTGGTGCCCTACGTAGAGAAGGCGTGACAGACAGTTGGTGACGACAAGGCAGCTCTTGTGATAATAGACAATTTCAAGGGGCAAATCACAACTTCAGTCAATGACATTCTGGAGCAAAACAACATTCTACAAACAGAAGCACCAGTACAACAAGAAGAGCTCAGAGCACAAGTTGGAAGTTGGTAGCCGAGAGATAGGCCAGGTGATGGGAAAAGCAGGGAAGTTTGCACGACCATACTTTGGATCTTGTCTGCCTACTTCCATCAAACACCACATATCTCTTTCAGCCGGTGGACATTTCAACCTGCAGTGGTACTCAGAGCAAGTTACAAATCAACTGGAAGGGAGAGACCTCAATGAGCTAGAAGGAGCAGAGTAGCAGCCTATTGACCTGACATTATCGAGCCTCCTCTGTCAGTAGCAAGCCCATTTTTGTCTCAGTGGACATCAGTCAAGACCATGATTGAGGTCGATACAGGAGCTGCACTGTCCCTCATCAGTGAATCCACATACCAGAAGTTGTGGAAACTTGAGGACGCCTTGATCCGATGTTCATGTAAAGACGTAGTACACTGGAGAAACTAAAGGAGTCTTGCATGTCACCACCTCTTGTCGAGATCAGAAGACTGTTCCTAATAGGTGCAGTCCCCCACCAGCGCTGAATGCAATGGTGAAAGAACAGAACACCAACACCACGACATGCGTAATCATCATGTTTGAACTGTGCTGTGATTGCGTCATGGTGACATCACACGGCTAGTAGAGATCCACAGAGAGCAATGACGGCAATACAGCCTTCAAGTGGTGTCAGAAAGACAATACCACCATGCGGGCTGGGTATTTAGTTAGTGGCAGACTTGGAACATTTTTTTTAGCAATCATCATGTCTGAACTGTGCTGTGATTGCGTCATGGTGACATCTCACGGCAAGTAGAGATCCACAGAGAGCATTGACGGCAATACAGCCTTCAAGTGGTGTCAGAAAGACAATGCCACTGTACGGGCTGGGTATTTAGTTAGTGGCAGGCTTGGAACAGTTTTTTTTAGCAATCATCATGTCTGAACTGTGCTGTGATTGCGTCATGGTGACATCTCACGGCTAGTAGAGATCCACAGAGAGCAATGACGGCAATACAGCCTTCAAGTGGTGTCAGAAAGACAATGCCACCGTACAGGCTGGGTATTTTGTCAGTGGCAGACTTGGAACTGTTTGTGAACAATCATCATGTCTGAACTGTCCTGTAATTGCGTCATGGTGACACCTCGCGGCTAGTAGTGATCCACAGAGAGCAATGATGATTGCTTACAGTTTGACAATTACCTTTGTTTCAATACATCTTCAACTAGGTCCCATAGGCTTACATTACATTGTGGAAGTTCTCGAGTTAATGCTTACAGATATTCTTTTTTTATAAATATTGTCAATACTACTTCTTACAGTGCATAAGTTAAAATCCTGTTTCCTTTTGTACCTTATATATTATTGTAGCTACTGTTTTTAGTTAGCTAGCTATGTTATTGTTGTGTACATGGTTGCTGTTGTGTATTTGGGGGAGTACTTACAGAGGTTTGTATGGCGCGCGGTTTGTAACAAAAATCCTAAAACAAACCGTGCATGTGCACTCCGCATGCTCTATAACTATATACGCTGCGCATGCTCAAAATTATGTTCAGTACGTGGAAAATCACCAGATCTGCTAATACAACGAAGCTAGCTAGCTACACGAAGAAGGAGAATACCATGGAGAACAACGAAGCTAGCTACAACGAAGGAGAATACCGTGGACAATTCCCAGAACAACGAAGGTAGCTACAACGAAGGAGAATACCGTGGACAATCCCCAGAACAACGAAGCTAGCTACAACGAAGAAGGAGAATACCGTGGACAATCCCCAGATCTGCAGAGGTTACAATGAAGCTAGCTAGCTACACGAAGGAGGAGAATACCGTGGAGAACACCGAAGCTAGCTACAACGAAGAAGGAGAATACCGTGGACAATTTCCAGAAAAACGAAGGTAGCTACAACGAAGGAGAATACCGTGGACAATCCCCAGAACAACGAAGCTAGCTACAATGAAGAAGGAGAATACCGTGGACAATCCCCAGATCTGCAGAGGTTACAACGAAGCTAGCTAGCTACAACAAAGAAGGAGAATACCGTGGAGAACAACGAAGCTAGCTACAACGACTATCCCCCTTTACCACAACCTGCCTGGTGCGTCACATCTGGATAATTCTCATCACCAGATGGAGAATGGGGAGTTAGCCATCTCTTCGTAGACTATCTAGGGGGGGATGGGAGGGTAAACTCTGCTGCTGGCTGCCACTTGATGAATGCTGCCTTCCCGCCTTATTCACCTGCACGTGCAACCATGCGCGCATGCGTAGCTGCTGGTGACTCCCACCGTTAACTTGGTTTAACTACTCATTTAAACTCCTTGAAGCTAGCTAACAATAGCAGCGCTTTCTTCACCCAGAGATAGCTTGATAGCAGCGTAAAAGTTATGATTGCTCGCAGAAAGACATAGTTGGCAAACTTGAATGTGCAGTTATATCATGTTGTGATGTTATTAAGACCGCATTTGAATTATGTCATCAGCCCTCACAACGAGGGCTTGATCCAGGTTGAGAGGTCTGCAGACCCCACCTCTGCACTCTTCTACCATTGACTTTTTAGGGTTAGGGTTAGGGTTATGGTCACGGTTGGATCTGGTCCTCAAGTTTCGCCTTCAGAATGGTCACCCACTTTGTTTTGTTTTACTTTTACAGGGGACTTAACATTGTCAGGATATAACAAGAGAGCACGGAGAATTGAATTGGAACTTTGGAATTTGGAAAAGCTACAAGGTTTGTTGTTATGGAATGACAGTTATTAGTTTTTCAGTGATGCTGAGAGAGAAATTGAATCCACAGTACTGGCTGGGGATTCAAACCCTGAATACTAGTCAGATGCTCTTATCACTGACTGTATACATTAGTTTGTTGACCACACCTCATGTTACATGTAGCTGAGCATTATCACATGGACACCGACTAGGTTAACGGTACTGCTGTCTGTGAACAAGCCACTAGCAAATGTCCGAATGTGCTGACGTGAGTTCCATGAGTCAGAGACAGACCATCCACATAGAAACTGTCAATTCCTCGGTGTACCATACCGTACAAATGAAGGACAGCAGTTGTACCCAACCGGTATGCTTGTGCCCTGCCACTGAGAGCCACCCACACAGAATGCGGTAACCCAATAACTATATCCTGAAGAGTTAGCTGGTCCACATGGCCTCCTTGAATAAGATGTGAGGCTGAGTCCTGAAGGACAGATGTCATCCTGAAAAGAGTGACTCGCCCAGGCGGACCAGTTGGGCCAGGCGGACCATGGGGGCCGGGCGGACCAGTTGGGCCAGGCGGACCATGGGGGCTGGGCAGACCAGTTGGGCCAGGCGGACCATGGGGGCCGGGCGGACCAGTTGGGCCAGGCGGACCATGGGGGCCGGGCGGACCAGTTGGGCCAGGTGGACCACGGGGGCCGGGCGGACCAGTTGGGTCGGGCGGACCTGAAAGAAAGGGGGAAATTAAACCAACGATACGAGCGACAAGTCCGTTGTTGGCTAGCAGTGGGGGAAAAATTACAGTTGCAATTCTCGCAAGAATCTTGTACGTTTTGAAAAGGCAAGCATTTACAACGCAGGAGTCCGGCAGATTAGATGAAGCCAGTTGGGCCTGCTGAGCCTTGAGGACCCCCACCATATTCTCAACTCTTCCAGTTGGGCCTGCTGAGCCTTGAGGACCCCCACCATTCTCAAGTCTTCACACATGTCCACAATACTCACACAAAACAATGAAACAGCTACGGAAATGCTTTGGATAACTGAAAGTGAATCCACCATCAGCCAGTCAAATATATACTATATGGGGCTAGTTGACAAAAATGCGGACTTGGATGACACTATGATGCTAATAACAGAGAAGATCTTTGATGAGATGAAAACACAACATCAAAATGGCCACCTCATCTTAGTCGGAGATGGAAAGACATACGCACATTTGAGAAAAACAACGCCATTACGGCTCGGAGTTAGAAAGGCTACTCATCATATTCCCCGGGACTATTTAGTCTCCATGACAGCCGCCAAAGAACCAAAACATGGATCCCATGGTATACCCCCTGCAGTATCTGGAAGTTATGTTTGAAAAGTCCCAGAGGACTATCCTGTACCCCTACCTGGCACATGCTTAAAAACTACCAAGAGGTACTGATGAAGGTGTATCACAGCTGTGGACTGAAGGAGTTGGCGAAGTCCTCTGGGTTTTGAGCCGAGACACTAACGTCACTGGAGAAGTGATGACACTATGATGCTAATAACAGAGAAGATCTTTGATGAGATGAAAACACAACATCAAAATGGCCACCTCATCTTAGTCGGAGATGGAAAGACATACGGACATTTGAGAAAAACATTAAACACCATTATGGCTCGGAGTTGGAAAGGCTACTCATTATTCCCCGGGGACTATTTTCCAAGACAGACAGCCGCCAAAGTACCAAAACATGGACCCTTGCAGCTGACACCCCTGCAGCGGACACCCCTGGGGCTATTTGACAAAAATGCGGACTCGGATGACACTATGATGCTGAAGATCTTTGATGAGATGAAAACACAACATCAAAATGGCCACCTCATCTTAGTCAGAGATGGAAAGACATACGAACATTTGAGAAAAATATTACATTAAACACCATTATGGCTCGGAGTTAGAAAGGCTACTCATATTCCCCAGGGACTATATATTTTCCAAGACAGTGTCCAAGACAGCCGCCGCCCCATGGTGGGGAAGTTATGCTTGAAAAGTCCCAGAGGACTATCCTGTACCCCTACCTGGCACTACCAAGAGGTACTGATGAAGGTGTATTACAGCTGTGGACTGAAGGAGTTGGCGAAGTCCTCTGGGTTTCGAGCCGAGACACTAACGTCACTGGAGAAGTGCTCAAACTTCAAGCGAACCCATTTTTTCTTCATGCAAGTGTGGGAAGCACTGTATCGGGAAATGTTTGTAGCTTGCTGACCGCACCGCATGTTCACTCACTGCACTGACCTGTACACCGACCACACCTCAGCTTTACCAAGTGGATGGGTGCTGACCACACCTCATGTTCACTCATTGCACTGACCTGTACACCGACCGCACCTGAGTGGATGGGTGCTGACCACACCGCATGTTCACTCACTGCACAAAACCTACATTCATTGACCGCACCAAGTGTGTGCTGACGGAATGAGTACCATTTTGATTCACAATCGCAAATTGCATGAGCGTGCAATCATTAGAATGCAATACACGTGTTGTGCATTATGCAGCACATTGTGCAAGTGCAATAACTTAATACTGCAAGCAGCTGGTTCAGCTTCCCTCATTGCAAAAGAAAACCTCCGAAAGATCAAGCAGAAATTTGATTTGACTTCAAAGCTCAGGAACAGAGAGTGCTATCAAACCCAGTCCTGCGGCACACAATCTGATTTTGTAATCATTGTGCTGCACAACACACCCTTCTCAATTCACAGTATACTGTTGTAAATTCTGGGATACTGCTGTACATTCTAGGATACTACAGGAAGGGTCATACATAGCCTGCAGCAATAACATTGCATGTCGTGACACACAGTTGCATGTACATAGGCGAACGCAAGTGAGGGTATGACGAGGCTAATTGACCAGAGGAAGATCGGCACAGTCCGGTCGAAACATCATCATCAAGTTCTCTACTTTGCTGTGTGAAATCCAACAACTACAATAATTATAGACATGTTAAGATGACTAGGGTAAGTGTACCTTTTGGCCAATCAGCTCTCAGTGTTCGTCAATGATTGAACAGTGGCGAATGCCATCATTCTGGACCTTCATCATACAATGGGCTTTCCCATGAAAGACTACAAGGTGAAAACTGAGTCGACCCTTGGTCTGCTTCTATGTATCACTCTCAGTAAACATCAAGTCACTGTGGACTTCACTTCTGGTCCGCGTTGCACCACTACCAACATACTTCATTTCACTATATGTACTACAATGGATGGCTAGTGATTCAGCAAGTAATTTTCAGTGCTCGTTATGCACTCCCTGATCTTCTTCAAAAAGCCATCGATTCCGCCTAGCTGCAACACAGGCAGGACCCTTTCCTGGAAATCCAGGCAAGCAAGAATGAGACGCTTGTCCAATTGGTTTGGAAGGCAGAGAAATTTCCTGCTGGAAATATCTGGGGGACCGACATAAGGTGTGCTAATTGCCCGTCTGTGCACCTGTCACGGCAAGTGCTACATCTGCCATGAAGAAGCACTGGCCGCGAAAGAAGAGGAACCACCCTCTAGAGTGAGAAGAAATTACCAGGTGATTACAAGCTTGTTTGGAACACAAAAGGTTGGTGAGGACGAGATAAAGAAGCATGAAATCTCTGCAAGCGGTGTGACCAGCCGCTACAGGCTAGGGCTTGCTGAAAGGACAACAGCCCCCATACAAGGTATGTTCACATGCCAAACTGGCACATTTTGGAAACCATTTTCTACCATTTATGGCTCATTTTGACATGGCAATTAAGCCAAAATTGGCAGAAACAGCACTCCTGTTCTGTAGGGTGAATGAGATGTCCAGTTGTTGAGTACTCCCAAACACGTGGAGATTGGGCTGCATACATGTAGTCTCACACCACAAACAGCCTGGAACACACGCAATAAGATGTGTGGCCGGTCATGGATTGCTCAAAGACATACAGTGCCGTCCACGAGCAAGTTAAACGGTACATGCGTGTCACTCGCGAGACACTCGCGAGACACTCGCATGTGACTCGCGTGGTAATCGTATAATACTCGCGAGCGTTACAGGCTAACCCGCGAGCGCTACTATACTCGCGCGCGCGCTCGCACTCGACTACTCGCACGCGCGCTCGCACTCGCAGGAAATTGAACAGCGTTTACATAGCAGCGCCGCTGAACCGCAGAGTCCTTAGCAACCACACCTTTTCAAGTAGCTGAGCTATTTATACAATTATGATGTCGCTTTTAGCCTCATAGATCAGCTAGAACAAACGTACACGGCAAAAACACGGGTTTATATGACATTTTTCATGAATAAGATGATGATGATTATTACTATTTATTATCACTTTTGTTAACAGCATGCCATACAAGCATTTTCAAGAATACAACACTTTTGTATTGTCATGCTATCCTCATGAACCCCTCATATGACTCCAGGAGTCCAAGAGAGCAGACAGGAGCATCACTAAGACAAGGCTACGAAACCGCTTTTGTAGAAGACTGCACACGCCCTCAAATCCAAGGAATAGAACTCAGAATCTTCGGAGTACAGGGACAAAGGCCACAGTGCCAGGTCATATTTCACCACTGGAGTATCCCCAACCTGCATGAGTGTGTGCATGACAGAATACCTCCATTTCGGCAAAAGTGATGTCAGATGGTGGCCTTCAATAATGCGTATTACGTTACGTAACACCTAGCTGTCTCCACTACCAGCAATTCCTCGTCGTAAAAAAAAGACCTTGCAAAGGTCCACACAATACACTGTCATCAACAGGAGGACCTGGATTTGGCTCTCCACCACTATGCTCCCCCCCCCCCCCCCCCCCCCCCCCCCCCCCACCCCCACCCCACCCACATACGCACACATACCATGTCCTCGTCTTTGTCCATTTCCTTGTTCCGTCCTCGTCCAGGACAGACAGGCGACATGTTACGTACCATGGGAAAGAACTGGTTTATCCATGAGGGGAAGGGGTTGAGCTGGCTGATCCATGACTGCAATGGACCGGACTACTCCATGCAGACCTTCTGAAAACACAGGAGGAGCTGGCGAGCCTCGAGGAGGAGGGGCAGGACTGTACTGTTCACAGTGCTCTTTACCAAGCCTACAGAATACATTCACACAAGGAATGATATCTGTTCTTTCCTGGAATGATGTCTGTTCTTTCCTAGATTACTAAACTTTATATCTAGGTTCTACTAAGTGTAGACTTACTCGAGGCAGCGTCCAGATCACCCTGAACCGGACTATAGGGTAGGAGAGTATCCATTTCTCTATCGCCGCGAGTGTCTTCGTCCTCCATTGTCTGCTTTGTCGCGATCACCGCGCTGCACGCCCTCCAAACCGTCCAAGCCAGCCCTGGAAAGGTAGCTACGGACTCCTTCTCGTCCGAAATCGCTGTCTAATCCATCGTCGAGGTCGAAATCGAAGTCATCCTGTCGTTCAACAACACTGCTTACAGTATACGTGTTGGCCATCTTGAAATTTTTGACACTAAGTGCATTTTTGCGCATTTGCCCTTAGTGCCCGCCCCCGCAATGCAAGTAACAGACAGTCACCCTCTTAGTTGTATAAACAAGGGAGGAGTTACATGTACAGTACTCGCGCGCGCGCGCGCGCGCAACAGCAAGCACTCGCGCTCGCGTAGCGCGAGTGCTCGAGTAGCGGGTGCGTACTCGCGAGCGCGAGTAGTGCTCGCACACGCGGACTCGCAACTTTTCTCGCGAGCGTCTCGCGAGTGTCTCGCGAGTGACACGCGTGTACCGTTTAACTTGCTCGTGGACGGCACTGTACACTTGTCAGTATGTCAATACGTTTCCTTGGGGTAGGATTACGCACGCCTCCACTAGGCTCGTTCCCAGGCCGTCTGCCAGTCGCGCGCGCACCGCATACGTGACCTTTGAACCCTTGTCAGATAGCTGGCAGAAGGCCTGGTACCACTCCTACGTCATTTACAAGCAAAGTGGACACGGTTGTGACGTAGGTGGACACGGTTTCATGTAAAATGGCGGCGTGGCAGAAGTTCACAGGCTAACGGCAGGTTTCCTAGCGAGTTATTGTTGGCTTTTACGCTACCGTGGTGGACTACTGGAGGCGTCAGGTATGGAACTCCTTGTTGTACGGTTGTAGTAGCCTAGGTAACTACAATAGCTTACATCTACAGTAGCTTACCAAGCGCTTGCTAAGACTTACGCCTGAGTAGTCAAACGCTGTATTGCCGTTAGCGCTGAGTTGGCATCAAGTTGCTGTCTTCGTGGTATCAATATAAACTCGAAAGCATACTTGTAGTCGAGTTGCTTCATAACCGTGTCCACTTTGCTTGTAAATGATGTAGGAGTGGTACCAGGCCTTCTGCCAGCTATCTGACAAGGGTTCAAAGGTCACGTATGCGGTGCGCGCGCGACTGGCAGACGGCCTGGGAACGAGGCTACGCCTCCACCACTGTGATCACAACGGTAGAGGCAACAGCAGGATGACACCGTTACTGTGGAAACCATGTGTAACAGACACCTGCATGTATATACTCACCTTGACAAATTCTTTCTGTGGATTGGACAAAGCAGTTGTGACATTTATACCTGCACAAACACAACAGAAAAGTACACCATCACGCACGGCTCTATTACCACACTCTAGGAGCATACTGTCGTCTCACGAAAGAGAGCCCACGGGTGGGTACATTCACCAAAGAGGCGGCTGGGCACTCTTTTAGAGAGACTTCAACAATGAAAGTGCTGGTCTGAACTAGGGCTGAATTTTTGGCCACAAATTGAGAGGCGAAAGTATATAGTACGCCGGGTGTTCCACCATTTCAGCACACTCGAACCAACTCTTGTGTGTCTTGTGAGACTGGTGGGTGCTCATTCCTGTAAACTTTGACCTTATACAGGAAACTGAGTCAAATTTGGGAGGTTTGCACTCTTTCGCATGTGGGCTCTCGTTCACAAGACTCTGACTGTTTTCCCGCCATGAGTGTACGCACTTAAACGTCTGGTATGTGGAGAAACACTGGTATAGGGGTATTGTACGCATGGTATGGGTGGAATGCTACCACAGGTAGCATTGTACACTTATATAGTGTGGGTGAAACACTACTCTTGCATTAACTGCAATACACAGTCAGCAGCAGGTACCTCCCCACCACAGTGTTGCTGGTTCCAGTACCTTTCAGAGTGACCCGATGTTCCACTGGGTCTAGCCAGAGGGTTTCTCCACAGCTCAGGGCAACTCTGCCATGGAGAACCTTACGATGCAGCACATCACGAGAGTACCACACGACCTAGAGACAGAGAATTCCATTTCTTCTCACTCAAGTTGTGAATAGACATGCATGTGTTTGCATGTGTATATGTGTGTCCATGTTAATGTGTGTGTACACGTGTATGGTATGGGTGTGCACAAACACACCCACTCACACGCAAACACATTCTCTCTCTCTTACTCTCTCTCTCTCATCCACACACCCCCACACCACACCCACACGCTCATACTCACACCCACACACAACACACACACACACTACAAACACACACACACAAACACACACACAAACACACACACACAGAGAACATTCTTGATTCCACCACTCACATCCTCTGGCCAATCCTGATCTCGATCTGTCCCACGGCTTCACTCCACACACTCACACACACACCCCCTCACATCCTCTGGCCAGTCCTGATCTCTGTCCCACGGCTTCACTCCACACACTCACACACACACACCCTCACATCCTCTGGCCAATCCTGATCTCTGTCCCACGGCTTCACTCCACACATTCACACACACCCCCTCACATCCTCTGGCCAGTCCTGATCTCTGTCCCACGGCTTCACTCCACACACCCCCTCACATCCATCTCTGTCCCATGGCTTCACTCCACACACTCACACACCCCCTCACATCCTCGGGCCAATCCTGATCTCTGTCCCACGGCTTCACTCCACAGATATAGGCCTCCACCACCTGAGCAGGGATCCTCAAAAAGTGCTCAGGCAGCGTGAGCAGCTGGTTGACATCCACGACACGCACACACCCCACGTCAAGCAGTCTCACCTGTGTAGCAGAGGGGACACATGCGCTAATGAGACCATTCACCTGGAAGAAGTACTCACTTTTGGAAATTAATACAAGAGAGAATATTATACGTACTATGCATTCTTACGTATTACTGACGTTTTCCCAATGAGTGGGTTTTCTAAAGCACTACTGATGTTGATTTCCATATAATAGCCTACACAAAGTGTGAGGCTTGTGAACATACAGTGCTTGAGTCATGAAATCAGTCATGAAATTAGTTTTCTCACTGGAGCCCCAAAAATTAGTGGACAAGTACATACCACCACCCACCCTGGCTTGCTCCTTGTGGTGGAAGTAGAGACCCAATGGCTGGGAGAACTTCATCACACGGACCCTGTAGTAGCAGCCATCGTTGTCCTGGTAACCGCAGTACGCACCCTCAAGAGGGTTCACTGTGCAAGAACAACACGTACAAAGAAGCTATGAAGACGGACACGAGCACCAATACCACTCGTTCACGCCTTGAAGCAAAAAGTCAGGTACCACACTCTTGTGGGCAATAAACTAACCATGGAGAGTCTTGTTCTCTGACTTGGAATAGAACTGAGCCAGATCCATCGTCAGTTTCACGAAGACGGAAGGGTCATGGCAGGGCACGGGCTTCTCCCCACGGTGTTGAGGAGAGTGTTGCAGTAAAGATACCCACAGACGGGTGGCATTGGACACGTGGCACACTTTCACCTGCGGTGGGAGTGAGGGCTATCAACTGCTGTACCAACACAAGTAACCAGCACACTCATTGGCTATATCAACTGTTGTACTAACACAAGTAACCAGCACACTATCAACAGCTGTACCAACACAAGTAACCAGCATAGTCATTCTGGAACGGGTGAACAGGACACATTGCAGCACAACCACACCCCTGACGGCACATGCTAGCCCCATTCCCAGACTTCCCCCTCTTCTTTGCTCACACCTTCCTCCCCTCCCCTTCCTTCTTCCCACCCTCTCCCCCTCTCCTCCCCTCTCCCACACCTCTCCCTCTTCCCACCTTCTCCTCTCCCATCTCTCTCCCCCCCCCCCCCCCCCCCCCTTCCCTACCCTCAATCCCTGATCCCCCCCTCCCCTCCTATACAGCAGCAACAATCCGCTTTTACTGAGTAAACATGGCTACCTGGATCCTTAAAATTATAATTGCAAGCGGCCGATCAGGCCTGGGTATGCACAAGGGAGCCTGGTATCAACTCGAGCCGTCCATGCTACAACCCATCAAGTGGAACGATGAAAACGAGGCTGAGAATGTATGTTGGTGTACCTTGACAGATCCATTCACTGGGACCCGGAGTGATTCTGGTCTCAGATCACAAGAAGGAGCCAGCAGCGTGTGGGGACTCGAACACTTGTCCAACCTGTACAGCACAAGTGAGCACAAGAGTAACATTCTTACACCTGCCAATCAGGACATGCAAAGCAATTTAAGTCACATGTTTAGCAGACACTGGAGAGGAGGACCTCACTTGCAGAGTCCCCACGACTTCAGATGGTAGCAGAGATCAAAGTCATGCTGCCTCTCTTCTCTGTCCTGTTGTAAGAATACAACAATTAATCAGAGACAATGTGACCTTCGGGAATGTGTGACTGATATTGTAAGACCTCTCTGCACAGTGCTTACAACAGTGGCAGTCCCCCCCCCCCCCCCCAATGACAGCACTAAGTATATTAGTTTACATCACAGTGACACCTGTGATTCTTTGCACAAGTGCAGAGCATACCTTCAGAGCATTCTGAACCATCTCTCCGAGTTCAGGGGGCAACGGCTGTCCCATCCTCTCCAACATCTGCTTCAGCATCAACGACTGCGGCTGGCACCTCTCCGTCAGCAGGACAGTGGTAGAGCACCCCCCACCACTGGCAGCGGAACAAAGAAAGTCATCCACACACACAGCGGAAAGCAGACACTCATGCAACAACACAATAGCCACCATAGTATGCCTCCACATCTACAGCGGCAACATACCAGCTGTGAAAGGCTTCCACTAGATTTCCAGTGAATTTGCTGGCAACAAAGTCGACCGCTCCCACAGTGCCATTTCAGAACATGGCTGCTATATGCACATGTATATTCACAAGCGGAAACCAACTAATCAGCACTGCGAGGGTATGGGAAAGGCCCAGATCATCTATACCTCCAGTTTTTTTTTTATCACTTGCAGTTATAAGAGAAGGCCAGGAAATCTTACCACAACATAGCTGACATCACGGATTTTAGATACAATGACTTATTCACATCAGCAGCCAGAGAACCCATGTCACCCACCTCTTCACAGACTTGTAGAGCAGAGCCAGTCTCTGGCGAAACTCCCTCTTCACTGAGGGCAGGTCATAGTGCAGAATGTGCTCTACACACATGCCAGCATCCAGCACGTGGGGGAGGACCTCATCAGACAATACTAGGCATAGAGAATTATAACATGCTCGTAAGGTCCATCCAGGCGTAGAGATGAAATATAGATAACATGCTCGTAAGGTAGCCTTGTCTCCAGGTCCCAACCCTGGTAAACCACAAGACAGAACTAATTAGTCTACCAAAGTGGCCACGAGGTCTTTAGGGTCAAAGGTCACATGCACACTTCAACCAGCACACTCTGCATATATAGCTATACATGTAGCTTGCTAGCTAGGTGGCTGCACTAATGGAGATTCTTCTGAGGTCTGATGAAAGCGAGCAGATGCTGACCTGGCTGCAACAGAGATGCTTATTGGAGCCAACAAGTGAACTCCTCCCACAGCAATACAGGTTCACTGGTTCTTCACAATAATGCTAACTACATGTTTTCTTGCTCTGGGGAGCAATTTGGCACCGCAAAAACAAAGTGTTTTGTGTCCTCACAGTAGAAGCTGAAATTGCTATGACATCCTCTTGAAATGGTCCAGTTCTTCATCCAAGAATGAGAATGTGGTTCAAACACATTTTGCCCAGAGGATTTGCATTTACCTACACAGCCACACACAGCACTCACTGAGTACACGTGGTTTGGATGAGAGCAGCCGTTGCAGGTCAGCAATCTGCTCCTTGTCTGCCACACACACAGCAGACCAACTGTGGAGTTGAAGGACCTGAAATTCCAACCAAAAACGTCTCATCACTGGAAGCAACAAGGAGCTATATCCATACATGCCTCCTGATAATATGCCAATGGCAGAAGTTACTCAAAAATGAGGGTAGACTTATTTCGTATATCTATAGAAAGTACAACCACCCACAGGTGAGTTGATTTCCATTTGTGTCAGAGCGTATGGTATATAGTCTGCATTTAGATTTGTAGTGGCTATGACTTGCAGAATGTCCTAGTGCAGTAGCAGTCGTCCAGCTGCTCGGTCATCAGCTAGCACAAGCTCTAGGGGTTCACACAACACAGTAAAAACGGCCAATTAAGCGTCAAATAGCCATTACAACATTCCAGAAATGGCAGCAGAACTTTGACCCGTAACACCATACATTGACAAGACTGAAGTGCGACACAGCGAAACAGGACAGGGGCCTCATATCCTTCTGCGGTTTCACATTACACATACACTGTCATTGTGCATGCCACTAAATTATTTCGTGTACAATTAAGATACAGGAAATCGGCACTACCAACCTGTAGCAACCTCTTGGCCTCCTGAGCAGTTGAGACACAGACCACCAATGCACTAGCGCCTTCGATGTGTCGCTGAAGGGCAGTGTCCATCTCCGCCACACGGCAAGGAACCACATTCTGTGGACATGCGGATGAGAAATATTATCACAAAGATGCACCAAGATGCACCAACAATCCATACTGCAGTATACCTACAAAACCTGTCAGCCAATCTATATAGGGATAACCACACCATTGCATTGCAATGGACACACTTAATTTACCAATCTTCCTCCAGCTTTGATGAAAGCTTCAATGGCACAGGTTACGACAGTTGTCGCTTGAGGTGCATACTGCGACACAAGTGACTTGAGCACGCCAGACCAGCGTGAAGCAGCAATAACCGTCTGCATCCTCCTCCTGGAACGCTGCTGTACCTCGGCACATGCTGACATTATGGCCCTCACTTCCGAGGGAAATGTTTCAGCAAGAGAGTTCCCGTCGTCAAACACCTTCCGAGAAACAGACAGGAACAGTTGCCCATGTGGTCATTACTTCACTACTAACACCCACACCACACTTCTGGACGCACTTAGCAGTACGAAGAAGATGTGGCATTTTATCACTCTTTCCGGTCTAGCTGCCAGCCCCTCTCCGCCTGGTCGGTCAGGCGTGTGTTATCGGCCGGGCAGAGAGGGGCTTCTGGCTAGACTGGACTCTCTCATGCTTAACTTGGTGGGTACCTCTGAGCAGTACACATCGATCCAAATGAAGCATAGGATTTTTACAGAGGAGGTACCAATGATGTATATACACTTATGGGGTTATGGGGTTATGGGGTGGAGTTTACAGTATTCAGTAAAAATGGCAAGGCTATAATAAATCTGGAATGAAGCATGGGGTGGTCCAGTAAGTACTATATAGTTCAAGGTTAGTACCTGTATCATACCAAGAATCACCTCCGGAGATATATACGAGTTTGAAAATGCCCCATCCAGTCACATTTGCTCCAGTCACATTTGCTCCAGTCACATTTGCTCCAGTCACATTTGCTTATGAAGAAACATGGCTGGCCTCATGCAGACTTACTCCACACAGTGTACTCACCAGGTACTGCAGATTGTTGAGGTCCATAATCTCTTTCCCCATGAGCCTGACCAGGGCGGGAGGCGTGCAAGCCATGGCATCCACCCCGTTGATGAGCTGGTGGGTGGCCTATACACACATACATACAGTATTTGAGGTCAGCAGATGAGCCAGACCAGGGGGGGGGGGGGGGGGGGGGGGAGGGGGGCGTGCGTGCAAGCCATGGCATCCACCCCGTTGATGAGCTGGTGGGTGGCCTATACACACACACCAGGGCCGGCGCGGGGCCGTACCACTTTTTAGTCGCCTAGGTACGGCTCTGAGTTTTTTTTTTGTTGTTGTTTTTTTTTTACTTGTTAAATCTGTCTCAGTTCTGATAATGGCTACATATATTCTGATGATGATACAAAGCAGAAAAGGGATGATGCACAAAAAGGGTAAGATCCAAAAAATAGCAAAGCAAAATGACAGTTTAGGTCTGGAGCCGGACCTCAGCATGGATGAGGTCCAATGGGTGGTCCGTCAAGTCCAAGGTACGGCTCTGAGTGGACTGTTCATGGCTCGTGTCTCAGTCACGCCTTGTTGAGGTACGTGTCTTAGTCAGACAGTCTCCAGATCCAAGTCGCTGTGGCCTTGTTGAAGTAGACTGTTTATAGTTCGTGTCAATTCTTCTCACGCTCGCCCTAATTAGTAGGCGGAAGTATAATGCGGACCGCGCGCTATCATTACTTGCACCGTACGCGCAGGGTGTCTTTATTCACTGGACTGGACTGGACTCACCCAAAAATCTGTTTTTCAGTGTAGGGCAGAAGCTAAGCATACTTATTTATTTGCTTGCATAGCCTGCTTTCGTGTCTTTCCTCGAGTCGATAGAGGTCAAAGGTCACGTGCATATTTAATGAGCTTCAGCAAAATGCTCTTCAGTCAGTAGTGGATGATAGAGGAATATTATTTTCTGTTTTCTGTGCTTCAGCTAAAGGCTGGAGTTCGATGTCTGCTGCTCTTCTAATCTTTTCATTGAAGCTCATTAAATATGCATGTGACCTTTGACCTCTACCGACTCGAGGGAAGACACGAAAGCAGGCTATGCAAGCAACTTTAGCGAATAAATAAGTATGCTTAGCTTCTGTCCTACACTGAAAAAGGCATCTTACAGATTTTTGGGTGAGTCCAGTCCAGTCCAGTGAATAAAGACGCCCTGCGCGTACGGTGATGATAGCGCGCGGCCCGCAATTTACTTCCGTTCCGCGTTCCGTGTTCCGGCTTTCACAGGTACCCATAAAGTATGGCGTA
Organism: Axinella damicornis; assembly: GCA_963931865.1. Taxonomy (NCBI): domain Eukaryota; kingdom Metazoa; phylum Porifera; class Demospongiae; order Axinellida; family Axinellidae; genus Axinella; species Axinella damicornis. Next base: position 17,457,329 of record OZ007509.1, on the reverse strand, counting down.
TATTTCACAGGCAGAATTTAGCGCTACACGGCTACATATAGCTCAAGTGTTTCTGCTACACGGCAGTACATATATCAGTAGAATATATAGAAGTGGTAAATAGACAAACATGTACCTGGACTTCCGCTCCGTTATACGCACAACAGCACCTACAGAAAACAAATACACCTGCTATGAATTTAGGGTAGTGTTTCCCTTTACCCTCAGCCATTAATGATTGGGAAGCGTGCCCACACGAAGCAGATTGCTCAACCACCAGGTGCACGGTGATTAATGGTAGCCACACTCCACCAGTTTCTGCGAACTGCAAGCGCAGAAACACTTCAGAGTAACCAGGCAAAGGGTCATTTTGCGGCAGTAAAAGATGTTCATGATATCTCAGGTAGCACCTGGTGCAAATCCCAAGTCATTGGGCATAGAATACTGGGCTGTGGTGGACTATGGGGCGTGATAACACTGTCAGCCATACGACACTCACAACTAAGACCCGCCACCACAGTATCACTGGAGTTGAGCCAACCTGCATCTATCAGGCACTTATCCACGCACCACTACCTACCGGAACTTCTTAGTGGTGCTAAACCACGAGAGTATCTTCTGGGACTGTACATGCACACTCCGTGCCTGCCAGCTGGTGGCCACCAGGACAATCAGGGATGGCTGGGGGATGAAGAGGGAGTAGTCACACCTACGCTCATTGCAGCACAGGCAAAGGTAAACATCTCGGGATCCATGCACAGCCAGGACCAGGAACCATCCGAGTACAAATCTTCCTGGTAGACATGATAATCCGGCTCAGGTCACATAATCGGCCAGTTGCTTTCACATCTTTGGTGGGAATCTTCGCACTAGTCTGGCCAGTATAATCGTTGGCACTCCTCCAACAACAGTACACGATTAGCTAGTGTTCTCTATCACGCAATGTGGTACAATCACTATACAACGCACTCCTCGACATTACCAAATACTTCATACTGAGGACAATCTAAAATACAGGTGGAGCATGCATAGCTACTGATGTACCTCGTTACACATAGCTTGGCAACGTACCCCAGAGTATTTCTCCACAATGTTCTTGACTGTTGGTAAACTGACGATCGTGAGCAGAGGGAGGAGGTAGGCAAGTGTCTTCCCAGTGGAGGGAGGGGACACCAGGACCACATTCTGCCGCGAGGAGACGTAGGGCCAGCCATAGCCCTGAGCAGCTGTGGGATCACGAAACCCAAGCAGTGACAATTCCTGGCAAGTGAAGAATTTCAAAGTGAAACTGTATCCACCTTCTCAACCACCTGGGTCTTAGGTAACTCCTTAATTCAACAGGCAGTTATAAAGGTGATCTGAACACTCCACCGAATACTTCATATTACCTAATCTTTATGGCAACTCGCTTATGGGCAAATCCCCATCCATTCCAAAACTCCTAAATTGCATAACTGCAAGCTAACTGCAAATGTTGCCTCAAAACACCATGGTTACGGACGTTAGATGCAACCAATGGGATTCACACTATTCAGTTCCCCAGTAGCACTCCCACTTCACTCAGGTCACTAAAGCACAGTGCACACAATAAGGCAACAGTACTATGTAGGCCAGGAAGAATCGGGTAACCCTGCATGATCAACAGCTAAGGTACACAAGCTACGCAAGTAGATGTAGCGTGACAACAACCTTGCAAACTGTTGAGGGAACCTGGAGGATGAGAGGGAGTTGACTGGTTTGAGATACAACTCACTCTCCACGTACACACCAGAGAACTTGGGCGGAGGAGGTGGCTTGAACTGTCAGGATGATATGGGGGGGGGGGGGGACAATCAAAATGGAGAGAGAGGAGAGGAAAGAGAGGAGGAGAGGGGGAGAAGGGAAGAGGGGGGAGGAGGAGAGGAGGAGAGGGGGAGGGGGAAGGAGGAGAGGGGGGAGGGGGAGAGGAGGAAGGGGGAGAGGAGGAGAGGGGGAGAGAGGGGAGAAGGGCAGAGGGGGAGAAGGGGAGAGGGGGGAGAGGAGGAGAGGGTGAGGCGGGGGGGGGGGGGGGGGAGCGGGTGAGGGAGAGAGGGGGGGAGAGGAGGAGGGGAACAGAGGGAAAGAGGGAGAGGGGAAATGCAATGAAGAGGGGAAGAGAGGGAGAGGGGAAGAGACAAATGCAATGGAGAGGTGCATCCCCACATTCCCTACTGCCCTTCTCCTCCCCTCACTCCCTACTGTTCTTCCCTCCCATCACACCCTGGTGGCGGAGGGGGAAGGGGGGGGGGGGGGGGGGGGGGGGGGGGAGAGAGAGAGAGAGGGGGGGGGAGAGAGAGAGAGGGGGGGGGGAGAGCTGTGTGGTCTTTAGAACAAAGCAAAAAATACGTACACAATTTCAATCTTCCCTTGTGTACCACGTACCTGTTGAATGGTACTCTTCTGTTGCTCGCAGGTATGAGCAGAGAGCCATGTTAGCGGAGCCTCCTCTAGTAAACCAGGAACCACCTTTGAGGGTGCAAGTATTGGGGAGAAATTGTTAGCTTGTAATTTACTTTCAACAGAAGGTTTTATCAGGTTTTCACATAAGTTTGCAAAATTATTTAATTTCCAAATGGGCATTCCTAATCCAGAATCCTCAATCCATGAAATCTTATCTGCAATATTGGTGTAAGGCCAATCTGCAAAAATGTCCCTGAAAAATTTTGGCTGTACATGGCAGAAAATGGCTACCTATCACCACTTACCTCAGTGCCAGTGGAGGAGGGAGCTGGTTCAGTATCACGATCTCGTGCCAGCTGCACTAACACCAGGTAGTCGTTAAAGTTGATCTGGAACAGTGTTGAACAAAATCAAAGATGAAGGCTCATTCATTACGATCCACTCCCGAGCGATGTACGTCAATACAGGATGTTTCTGAACATAAGTGTAATCTGTAATCATGATACAGTCACAAGATGAGTGATGTACGTCAAAGCATGATTTCTTGATCATAAGTGCAACCATGACACGTATGGTCATGATACGAGCTAATACGTCCATGTGTAATGTCCCTGATGGTTGCCACAGTCCTTACGTAACTGCCTGTGTTTTGCTTTAATTGCCTTGAACTTGCTAAATCACATTAGCACGCATAGTTAAAGTAAGGTAACGGAGGGGGTTTCCGGACAGTCTTTAATTCCGGACACGGCATTCATGCCCCTCACATTCGCTCCGTTAGCAATTCTTCCGAATTATGGTAAGTGCGCATGCATACCCTACCTTCGAACTTTCCAACGCTGTGCAGTTGTTGGCAAAAACTGCTCCTAGAGAGCGAAAGCTGGGGCCGTGTCCGGAAATCCCCTACTGTCCAGAAACCTCCTCTGTTACCTTACACTTTGTACAGTACACGAACCTTTGTTTCTCCCAATTCACAGAACAGTGTAGTAGCTCCGCTTGGGTCAATACGGGCCACGACCTTTCCACCCTCCCCCCGTCCCACTAGACCATCGATAACGCTCATCACCGCCTCCCCCCAATTCAATGTAGCACTAGTGTGCAGCTTGTGTGGGGTCACGCCAGCCAGAGTGTACCGCTGAGCCAGGGCCGGGTACTGCAGCAGGTCGTCAGGGAGGGGGTACAATCTGGAGACAGAGAGAGAGGGAGACAGAGAGAGGGAGAGGGAGAGGGAGGGAGAGAAAAGTAACAATCGTTGGCCTCCCGATATCCTTTATGACATGCCATTTAGAGCTGCAATCTATACCTTTGTGACGGTACTGTGATGGTGATGCCCCTGTCAATCAAAAACAGCCTGCAGAGAAAATTAAAAGCAGCTGCTACAGCTGTTCACCCACTGCAGTAAATTACAAACGACAGTTACAAAGAACAGTTACAATCACCTGGACTGAGACAGAGGTAAACTGACATACAGATTAATAGGAGGAGATAGACAGAGGCACAGAGGCACAGAGGTTCGTAGTTAGATAGATACATAGATTCACAGTTCAAGACTGATATCATGGTACTCAAAGCATCCAGTCCAGCTGTTATGGTATCATAGCAACCAACAGGACGTCAGCGTCCGGCAGCCCTTGCCAGTACCTACTGTCTGGGCTGCTGGTTAGTGTGAAGCTACATTAGACTTACTCAGCCCGAGTACCCCACATTCCTGAGGTCAGCAGAGTGACCACCTCGGCTCGACTCCAGGTAGTGTTGCTGCCATGCTGGACTATGCAGAGGTCACCAACACCCAGGTGACGATATCCGATTCCCTGTAAAGAATTGATGCAAAATATAGTGAATGGTTGCCTCCACAGCGTGTGACTTCATACTGCAAGCCAGCACAAATTCTGGTCAACTTGGTCCATTAGTCTCGCAGGCAAGGCCAGCCCAGGAAGTGGGCTGGCCTCAGCCCACTTCTGCAAGGGGAAAGTGGGCTGGCCTATGAGACTAACTGCCCGCTATGGTCACCAAGGGGCCAGCATTCCAGTAGGTCAGAAAGTCCACAGGCTACACCTCAGCAACTTCTGCTACACAACTCACGGACTTCCCCCGTACACACTCAGCCACGTGTGATTCGATCTCCTGCAGTGCAGGCTCTCCGTCTGACGAGGCCCAGAAACACCCATCCTCAGAAAACTGTACAATAAGATCAACCATGTTGCGTACTCAAAAATACACAACTTGGGGAATGGCTTGTACGACTAGCACAAGCAATAAGAAGACTTAGGCTATCCCCTACCTTTAGAAGGTTAATTTCAATATCTTCAAGTTCACTCATAGTAGCCTTTGGTAGCTCAAATCTCTGCTCAAATCATCAGGTATGTTGCCGCCGGCGCCACAATCAACATTTGACCACGTGGTAGCTAAGCTGTTGGGAGCGCGCGCCGTAGCCGGCCAAAGTTTAGTGACGACATTACATCCCTGTCTAAATTTAGAACGCATACCAGTGCCACTGCCACGTCAACAGGCAGCACGTAGAGTATTCTGATGTTGGAATTGTCGTGCAAATTGGAACTGCTGGGAGAACGAGGATACTATAAAGATGCAGCTCGTGTCTGGAATTCCAGTTGGACGGGAAGGCACACTCTGGCATAGAGAAAACATTGAACCACCAAAGGGATCAACGAAGAATGGGCAACGAAGGGTCGATCTTCAGCTTCAAGCGCCTCAAGGATAAGCTGTACGGCAACAAGGAGGTCCGCATACTGATGTGCGGTGAGTAACGTACGTCTAGGCCTACACTGCAGATTTTAAGTGACTAGTTTGTGGGCGGGGCTCAGTCCCAATTGCGAGGAACGATTTAACCCTGGCAGCAATCACCAACCCCAATAATTTCCCTTCAGGATTGGATGCAGCAGGGAAGACAACCGTGCTCTACAAACTGAAGCTGGGGGAGGTGGTCACCACCATCCCAACAATTGGTGAGTATGTCTCCCATGTCTAAATCAGGTTGGATTCTGAAGTTGTGTGCGTATCCTCATGCTAGAGCAGGACAGGATGCCGCATTGTAACAAAATTTAATCACGTTCTTATTAATCATTCCTAGCGTGCTTGAATGTATGTAGGTATACACTCAGCCGTAATACTTGACTACACCAAGACACTCAATCTGTAAACATTACTGGCTAGCATGTACTACTAACTACGGCAAAATCCGCTGAAGGTCCCCTAAGTAACCCGCCTCTGCAAGTGCAACCACCCCCAGCATATACTTAAGAGTTCACATGGGATACCCTATAGCCTCGTTCCCAGGCCTCCTCCCAGGTTTTTATCTCAGGAGAAAGCATGGTTCCTCCTCTGCTGGTTAACAAGTACCACATTGTCTACCATACTGCCATACTAAACTTTTGCCCCCCCCCCCCCCCCCCCCCCCCCCCCAGGCTTCAATGTAGAAACTGTCAGCTACAAGAACGTCAACTTCACTGCATGGGATGTCGGTGGACGGGACAAGATTGTGAGTCACACATGCCTCTCTTGTACCTTGTGCAGGTTTCAATGTAGAGACCATTGCTTACAAGGGAATAAACTTTACCACATGGGATGTTAGTGGAAGGAGTGGAATTGTGAGTTTATGACTGTAATTCTTTGTTAGTTCAGTGGGTTGCAGTTACAGCCTTTCATGGCATTTCAAGCAAACAGACTGAGCAAATTCCTTATATTGCCTCGGGACAGCATGTGAATATCCTTTGTGCAAGAATACTGTCTAAGTCATCAGACGTATGATACACCCCCCACACATGCACCTATATACAGAGACCTCTGTGGCGGCACTACTTTCAGAACACAGATGTGTTGATCTTCGTTGTAGACAGCAATGATCGCGAGAGGATGCCAGAATGCCGTGATGAGTTACAACGATTCCTAGCCGAGGATGAGCTGAAGGACTGCGTAGTGCTAGTCATGGCCAACAAACAAGACCTGCCAAATGCAATGAGCACTCAGGAGTTGACCGAGAAACTGGGACTAAATTCCATTCGAGATAAATCTTGGTGTAAGTTAGATCACCTCTGCATGCACCCACTGACCAATGCATTGACATAACTGAATAAGGTAGTGTGATAGCCAATCCACATATTGAAGTTCTGAATGAACAGGTTAAGGTTTTGTGTTCTTATCTCTTCACAGCATAAGTCCATTACCATTTTATAAGTTAACTTACGTGTACATGCATTCCACATAATTATATTGCACAACTCAATTATATTCACCCTCAGATATCCAAGGCACATGTGCCACAACTGGTGATGGACTGTATGAGGGCCTATCATGGCTTAAGGAGGAGCTCACACACAAACACGTGAAGACCACAGTCACCAAGCCCCTTGTGGAGACCAAGAACGCCGTGACCAAGTCAGGCCTCCTCTCCTCCTGGTTCTCCTCACTCAGCAGCTACTTCATGCCCAGAAACACAATTGCTCTGCAGACATAAGCTGGTATCAAGGTGTCCGACCAAACTTAGTACTTTGTGAAGTTCAAGGAATGAGGCTCTAAACATTTCATATGCCTTTCTCCTGTCTAAGTGTGTTGTTCAGTGTTGGATGTGTGGTCTTTGTATGTATTTTTTCAGCAAGTATGTGTTTTTTCAGCAAAGTATTTTCTTGTAGAGTGTTGGCAGTGGCCATGTGTATGCCCATATATACATGTACACCTAGCTAGCTAGCTACATGTATTACTGTGGACTCAGCTGCTAACTCAGCCCCATCAATATATAGTTATACTCATCGTGGGAGTACATGTGAGTTGATTGGAGCATGCAAGCCATTTGAATTCATTATTATAACCACCCCGGTGACCCCGCAATAAAAGAAACCTTTTATTGCTGGATACCTGACCTTGAGAATCAGGAATGGTAGACACTTTTTGATGGCATGCCAACTCTCCCTACCCATCCAGCAATAATTTGATTTAGCAAACCTCCTTTCATATCGTCAAAAGAAGGCTGTATCCGATCCTTTTCATCATATGAGCTCCATGGCACTGAACTCTCCAAGTGAGAGCAAAGGCACGCCATATAAGGCACGAGGGAGCCTAAAAGCCACCATGTATAGAGTCAAGGTGTGTCACATTTCCGACATCGATCATACGATTTATTTCCCTGTTATTGAGTGACCTCAGCAGATAGTGTATATATAAGGCATGGAAGACCTATTACCACAATGCCACGCAGTGGATATCCATATCGGATTCCAAGCCGAATGGCAAGTGTGGGATGAATTAAAGAGCCTGCAGCTATAATTACGTGATTGTGTACATTTCACAAGTGGCTGAAAATCTTTCAATGCTGCATGACAACACAATTTGAAGATACATAAATACTCAGGTATCAGCTATAGTGCTTTTCTTTGCTCACGAGCCCCATCATAGCAAATAATATTATTATGCCTGCAAGTCACCATACAGTGAGTCTGACAGCAACAAACTATGACGGGTACTATACAGACTCACATCTAAGAGCAGTTAATTGTTCTACTGAATAAGAGCCAGCCTCTTCACTGCCCGCACTACTAATATTCCCTCTCCTCCCACACACCACTCGATCACATGCTGTTCGCCCTATCCAATTGCAAGGAGGCAATTGGATACGTAGGCAATTGACTTCGTAGAATATAAAGTTGGTTTTGCTCCATGCAGGTGCCACTTGTATTTATATATAACAGTGAAAAAATGTATACTCAGTGATGCAAGTATGTAGGGCAATAAGCCATGCTTAGCTATAGCTACACATTACATGTTAGGCTCTAGCCAATAAAATTGGCATACATGTACATACCATCGTTACCTTTAGGATAAATTTTACTGCACAACATAACAATAAAGTATGTCACGTATATAGTGTACCATTTGAGTAGCTACATGCTATGTCAACCAGTTCTTGTGAAAATGAGGCGAAGTTGATTACGACGGCGTCGAAGAAAGCGTTGAACAATACTGCGTACGAAAGTATTCCGTGAGAACAGTAATAATCTCATGAGCTGTAGGCGTAGAGGTCTAGCAATGGACGGAGTGGATGAGGGTGAGGTTGTAATGGTCACGGCAGTGGTGGGAAGAGTGGCAGTGGTGGCAGTGGTGGCAGTGGTGGGAGGGGTGGCAGTGGTGGCAGTGGTGGGAGGGGTGGCAGTGGTGGCAGTGGTGGGAGGGGTGGCAGTGGTGGCAGTGGTGGGAGGGGTGGCAGTGGTGGCAGTGGTGGCAGTGGTGGCAGTGGTGGGAGGGGTGGCAGTGGTGGGAGGGGTGGCAGTGGTGGGAGGGGTGGCAGTGGTGGGAGGGGCGGTAGTGGTGGCAGTGGTGGCAGTGGTGGCAGTGGTGGCAGTGGTGGCAGTGGTGGCAGTGGTGGCAGTGGTGGCAGTGGTGGCAGTGGTGGCAGTGGTGGCAGTGGTGGCAGTGGTGGGAGCGGTGGGAGTGGTGGCAGTGGTGGCAGTGGTGGCAGTGGTGGCAGTGGTGGCAGTGGTGGCAGGGGTGGCAGGGGTGGCAGTGGTGGCAGGGGTGGCAGTGGTGGCAGTGGTGGCAGTGGTGGCAGTGGTGGCAGTGGTGGGAGGAGTGTCAGTGGTGGCAGTGGTGGGAGGAGTGTCAGTGGTGGCAGTGGTGGCAGTGGTGGGAGGGGCGACAGTGGTGGCAGTGGTAGGAGGGGCTGCAGTGGTGGGAGGGGCTGCAGTGGTGGCAGTGGTGGGAGGGGCTGCAGTGGTGGCAGTGGTAGGAGGGGTTGCAGTGGTGGCAGTGGTGGGAGTGGCGACAGTGGTGGCAGTGGTAGGAGGGGTTGCAGTGGTGGCAGTGGTGGGAGGGGCTGCAGTGGTGGCAGTGGTGGGAGGGGCTGCAGTGATGGCAGTGGTGGGAGGGGCGACAGTGGTGGCAGTGGTGGTAGTGGTGGGAGGGGTTGCAGTGGTGGCAGTGGTGGGAGGGGTGACAGTGGTGGCAGTGGTGGGAGGGGTTGCAGTGGTGGCAGTGGTGGGAGGGGCGGCAGTGGTGGTAGTGGTGGGAGGGGTGTCAGTGGTAGCACTAGCTGTTGTTATGGGAACATTGGTGAGCTCTGTCCCCTCAAGCTCTGGAACCGGGGATGTGGTTGCAGGCTGAGACGTAGCTTCTGCTACAGCTGATTGGGAAGGAGAGTAGCTAAATTAGATATTTCACACTATACAATTCCTCATAGGGGTTGATGAAGAATGGGCTCTAGTGGCGAATAGGTCAAAGAACCAAGAGGGGAGTGAAGATGAACTTTGCAAGGAAGTCTGCAGCACATTTAATTTCAGAGGCTCAATATAGCTACGTACATCTTCTCCTAAACATCAGGCCTGGTCACGAACCACTCAAAACTAAGCAATGATTTGTCTGCTTTGTGCCAGGCCAGTGCCTTCACTTCTACATATCATGTCTTACTAGTCTGTGAATTTCAACTTCAGCTGGAAACCTGAATGTGCAAGGTATGTAAGTGAAAAATCTTTGCACTTTTGCCAGCTTCAAGTACTTTGTGATTTTGATTTGTGTGGCTGTGTTTCACAATTTTAACCCCTCCCTCATGCAGTTCATTGCAAAGGTTGTACCAAGAATGGAGCTGCTTCACACTTGTTCACTTTGTGAGTTGCCACATGTACAGCGCCAACTACATGACTTCTCAGCTGGAAGGACATGCACTGTAACTTGAAGAGATAGCTACAGACCACTGTCACTCTGGTTATGACACGCAAGCCCATGGAAAAATTCCATTAGCTACTGTTGCGTGGACAGCTCACTAATGTTCATTGGCTCAACATCAACATTGTGATCGTTCAATTTAACCACACCCACTAAGATAAATCAATCATTGCTGCGATCTTTTCGTTGCAATACCGCAACAAATATAAAGTAGCTATAGCTATGCTCTAAATACTGCAGCATTACGGTAGCCATTGGGAGAGCTACATGTATAACGAAGTCAAACATGAATTAATGTTGTTGCACCATTAGCTACTAAACTTACAGCACAGGTTCTGAAGACACGTCGACCTATCTCGTGGGCAAGCTGAGCATGATGTACCAGACAGGTAGGGATGCTGACCATTAAAATTGCCCCTGCAGGTTTGCAAGATCAGAGTAGAGAAAGAGAATATAGTTTTACATGCCAACCATCCAGTTATATATGCAGAATTATCTTTCCTTTTACCTATTGCTCTGTTGCCCTGCTGGGAGACCAGCATAAGCACTAGGACTTTTGCCAAATCATAAACGCTGAGCATAATTAATAGCAGTGCAGAAGCATATATAGCAGCATAATATTATAATGAGGAGTTGTTAAAATTCACAACAGTAGGCAACTACGACAATAGAGAACTGACAAACCTCATAAGCTACAAAACCACCACATGCTCATGAATACTATCAGCATAATAAGCATTGGAGCATATACTGTCCACGTAGGAGGATGAAACACTTTAGATACATCATACCTGACTGGCCAGGGTTGAAGCTGAACTTGACTTTTGGTCGGCAGTATAATTATCACTCAACCCCCTTGGTCATATGCGAGTCACTTGCAAGTTTAATCTCAGTCACTGAACTCACGCTGGTCCATAGTTGCAAACAACGAGGAGAGAGTTGGGTTCAGAGAAACCAGTGACTGACTCACATCTGGCCACCCCCACAACCCACCATATCAGAGTTCGCCCACACCACCTGCATAGAAAGCCAAACCAGTGTATGGAGACAGCTGCATGGTAATGCACAACCCTTCCCCACTTTTCGGCGAAAATGCTTATTAGTAGCAGTGCACTTGCCCACTCCCCCCCCCCCCCCCCCCCCCTCCCCCCCCTTCCCCCTCCCCCCTCCCCCCTCCCCCCTCCCCCCTCCCCCCTCCCCTTCCCCCCTTCCCCCTCCCCCCCTCCCCCCTCCCCCCCCAAATACCACCACCACACGCATGTTTTGCATGCTTCCTCGCCAACTGTCATGGCTTACTTGAGTGTAGTGTCCACAGACGCCAGTACAGGTGTTGGTGCTGTAAGTGTAATCCATTACTTCGTCGTACCACTCCCTCACGGCTGCAGTGTAGTCCGTAGACTGACTGCTGGTCACATAGACATTCTCTCCAACAAAGGTGTAGGAGGGGGATTGGCTGCTGCGCTGGTCATTGTGGGCAAAACGACACTGGGCTACATAGGTCTGGGCAATGCTGGCAAGCTCATCATTCCACTCCTATACCAATAGTGTGTGTGTGTGAATGTATGTGTGTGTGTGTGTGTGTGTGCAGACTATGTATGAGAACAAAACGTGGATGCAGCACAGAAGAGACCAAAACTTGGCAGGTGAATGGGCATACACCATGCAATCATAAATTTAAATCAAATCCTAAGTTGCTATCCAGTGCATGCTGGTATGAAACTTGATCAGTACCAATAAAATCACTGGCAAAGGAAATCAAGATGGAAATGTACTTGTGACGTACCATTCTCAGCATGTTGGTGGCGGAAGGGTTCACCATTCCCCTAAACATGTTGTGAGCTTCCAACAGCTCCTGCTTGTCTGCTGATGAGAGGCTGTTCTGGGCAGAGACAAACACGATCGCGATGTGTGCAGTGAGAAAGATAGCAGCGATCCGGTACAAACGAGTAGCCATGGTAGAGTTTAGTGCTTTGACTTAGCTAAGTGACTCTAATCTCAATTTCCACTTTTGAGCGGATTTGTGTGCTTCACACACTTTCTACGATCCGCAAAACACAATGGAGCGAACTGACAGTGCAGTGCATTGCCATGCCATTTATACTTAAGTGGCACTGGTGCAGGTGGCCATCTTCAACTTTGAACCTTGACTGTGTCTGCACAGAATAAGGAGAAGGGAGGGTACTGGTGATTTAATAACCATAGCTACAAATGTGTGTAGGCCATTATCTCATCGTTGAAGCTGCACACATTCAAGATTCATGAACATCAACATACAAACTGCCACAATTAGTAATGAATAGTGGATGGCGTGTGTGGTCATATGAATGCACAATGGCAATATGTACATCCCATGGGTATACGTATGCAGTCAGATATGGGAACACCTGTAGAGGAGTGTTGGAGCTTGTCCAAGGGAGTTGCCATTGTTTCCAAGAACTGCTCAGTAGACATATATAGTGAGCACTTCATCTACACGAGATTCTCACACCATTTATATACTGCAATGAATCTCAACTGTGTGACACTGTCAAAATAATGCTGTCATTGGAAGACTAAATACACTGTCATATTCTTGCCCTCCAACAATTCTGACCTCACTTCAGGCCCTTGCAAGATCATGAATGATGGTAGTATAAAGTATTCAATGGTACACTTACCTGAGTACTAGGCTGAAAATAGGGTATGACATCATTCATGCATATGTATTCAACACGGCAGGGCCGGCAGACACAGGCTGAACAGATTTACCGACACCTGGACAAACTCCATGGACAACCATGTGGGGTCTACTGCAATGTTACAGTAGCTACAATAAGAGAAATGAGCGAATTGTCGTTTGTTCCTATAATGTACATGCATTGGTGACCAGGTCATCCAATGAAGTCAGCATTATTACGAATTAGCTGAAGAGGAATATTCTCTGAGAATATGAGCACTTGAATAATGGGGTAGCTAGCTTTGAAGGAATGATATGCCCAAGAGGTAGGTATTGGGTGGACAAACAGCTATAGTAGCTACTTTACGAGCTGCTATAATAATTCTTTGGAAAGAAATGCAGCCTATTATAATGAAATTCCAGCATAATGTGCCCATCCTTACCAAGCACTGCACTGCATATACGTTTGTGCTTAAATATATATAGCATAGTTGGTTGTGAGTACATTGACCCAACCCTCTGAGGACAGTGAAAAATATACACAGCACACATGGCTCAGCAAGTTCACAGTTCAACATTAACTGCTAGCTAGCTACTACAGCAAACATTCACACACAAATTAGGTCCGTCAACTTACAGGCTCATAGTGTGATTTCTGAAGTCCAAGATTCAGCACTTAACGAGGGACCAACGTATTATATCCACTGTTCAAGACTGCATGCCTCAAAATGAAGTTCATTGGGGATAACTAGTCTTTTTGGCATGGCAATCCTTCCTTCACTTGATGTTAATCATTGATAGAATGTTGCTGTGAAATTGTTGTTTTTTTTTTGTTTTTTTTTTGTTTATAAAAGTTTATGCAATAAGTGCATAGGATACACAATAGCAAGTGAAAGCTAATATAAAGTGTACCCAGAAGATAAGATTATTACAGTACAAGTTTGCTCTTAAATAAAAACAATGATTGAGCTGATACAGTAGACCAGGGCAGGGAATTCCACATGGATATAGCATTGTCGATCAATGTGCCCTTTAATTGTCCACAGCCTTATTTCACGGTCATTATAAACACTTCCATGTACCTCCATTTGCCGGGTAACTAGCTAAGCTACTAGCTAGCTACAAGTGAAAACTTTTATAGCAATGACTTTGAATCAGAAGAGAAAGAGCAGCTTTTGATGTAGACACAAGGAAGGCAAAGGCTTTCATCAAGCAATTTATTAGCTAGCTATGTGTCCTGTCAGGTGCTTTTGAGCTCTTGCCCTGCTCATGTTGATGAATAAGACACAGCTAGCTAGCTAGCTAGCGGTTATGCTTGCACAATTTGCCTCAACTGAGTTGACGGCCAATTAACCGAACAACATTGGGATGGCTCTGCAATAGTTATTATGACTTACAGATAGGCAGATTCACACTATGTTCATGGTAGGTTTGTTGCTTGTGCCCGCTCATGCAGGTTAACCAACCATGGTTGAGTTTTGCAGAGCTCTGCACAATATGGTCAGTGACAGATACTACTTTCTGATCAATAATACTAACATGTAGTGGTACCAACTATCTGCGCTCTGCATAGCTACACAATGAGTAACGATCAGGGATATTGTAGTAACCAGCATAGAGGTATCTGCATGAACTTTATGATCATTGCCGATCTTGTGCTTCTCATAAACACCTATTTCTGCTTGCACATAACTTGCCTGGTGTAACAGTTACTTTGTACAGTGTACTACAGCCTGTTTGTGTCCTAAATTTTGTTTAACCTAATGTACTGGCTAATTAATATAACTCTACTATTGACAGAGGAGCTTACGACTGGTTGTGCCAAAATTGCGTCCCGATTCGATACTGCAATCCGGGTATGGGAACAAACAACTCCAAAGGTCATGAAGGTCACTGCGACTCCGGCTAGGCTCCATGATCCAAAGGTCATGAAGGTCACTACACATGCGGGTTAAATAGAAAGGGGCGGGACGTGGACGTACCAGATTGGCACCTTATTGCATCGCTGTTGTTGCTGGGTTGCCTGCCAGGATACGGGACTGTACGTACCACTGTCCTCGCTGCCAACTGTGTCTTCATGCCCCCTGTTGAACTGTAAAAGGTCAGTGAAGGTTTATGTGTGCAGAGGTTAGATAATTTACATTGCTAACCCCGAGGCCTAGAGCCTTGAGAAGGACCCCTGGGAACCATCGGTCCATCGGCTTTACACTCCCTCCAAGGTAGTGGTGAATGGTGCTGAAAACACTTGCCACCTCATTTGGTAGTCTTGTTATTTCGCTTTCATCAAATTGTGAAGGATTCTGGCTTAGACACTTGCAGAGGGTCTAGGCAGAAATTACCAACAGGCATTTATGTGTTGTCGGAGTGCAAGATGTCCCTCCAAGTAGACGTTACCTCGTCGTGTTCATGCAGGGGACATCTTACACTAGTGTAGAATGTTCGGAGGTAGTCGGGATCCCAGACCCTAACCCGGATCAGGGTCTCGGATCCAGACTAGTCCAGGGGGACACTTTACATTAGGGTAAGATGGGGGGGGGGGGGGGGGTTAGCAAAAAAGTAATTCACTTCTGAGTGAGTCAAGTGTCTATGCCTTCAGGGACTTCCCAACTGCCGGAAGTCCTTCTTGTATACGTACTATTGGTCGTCGGCAGGCCATACACTTTTGAATGCAGGATTCACAAAGTGCCGTACAACATCCAAACATCATCGGACTGCTTTACTGATGTGCAGCAAATACACTTTCAGCTAGTGCCATTGTCACCACACCTCCCTCTCCCCTTGTGGGTGGGGTCTAGGAGCAAAACTACTCATTTGCCAGCCAGAACTGCATTATACATACATGTATACTCACAAGTGAAAATTAAGAACACCTATAATTAGAGAATCAGACCATAATGTGGTCTACTGCAAGCTGTAGCAGGGTAGAGGATGCTTATCCCCCTTCAGTTCAGGGTGAAGTAGTCTCGGCCCCAGACCCAAACCAACCCCAGTGCGGATCGCTTCTTTGGGTCTGGGGCCGAGACTAAGGTTAAGGTCTGGGGCCGAGACTAAGGGTAAGGTCTGGGGCCGAGACTAAGGGTAAGGTCTGGGGCCGAGACCAAGGGTAAGGTCTGGGGCCGAGACCAAGGGTAAGGTCTGGGGCCGAGACCAAGGGTAAAGTCTGGGGCTGAGACTAAGGGTAAGGTCTGGGGCCGAGACCAAGGGTAAGGTCTGGGGCCGAGACCAAGGGTAAGGTCTGGGGCTGAGACTAAGGGTAAGGTCTGGGGCCGAGACTAAGGGTAAGGTCTGGGGCCGAGACCAAGGGTAAGGTCTGGGGCCGAGACTAAGGGTAAGGGTACTGCCTACTAATTAATGACAATACCATTGTACGGAGAGCAAGATCTTGGACAGTGGAGGAGCCCTTATACATGTGGTGTCATGTTCCTTACACATGTGGTGTCAAACACATGTGGTGTCATGTTCCTTACACATGTGGTGTCATGTTCCTTACACATGTGGCGGCATGTTCCTTACACATGTGGTGTCATGTTCCTTACACATGTGGCGTCATGTTCCTTACACATGTGGTGTCATGTTACTGATATGGCTGTCCAAGAGAGTGCATGATGACATCATGATGTCATCATGCACTCTTGTGCTGTCCTGGAGGTTTCGAATATACATATACATGTAGTCCATTTCACAGTGGCGGAGCCAATGTGCATCTACATTACACACTGCAACGATTTACATGAAAACAGTCGATCGTGCATCTATCGTTAAACCTGGACCAGAAGTAGCAGTGTTTTATTATAGCAATGACGTGTAGAGAAGTAGCCTTGTAAGATAATTAGCTGAGTTGCTCAGTAATTTGGAACGTGAGGTAGCCACCATTGCTATTAGTCTGGGCACTGAGCCTCCCGACAGTGACGACTCAGTGTGGATGACCTGACGAAGGCAACAGTGACGACTCAGTGTGGATGACCTGAAGAAGGCAACAGTGACGACTCAGTGTGGATGACCTGAAGAAGGCAACCAGCAGTAGTTGGCATTTCACAGTCCTCGCTATTAGTGGTGCTCTATTATAACGCTATGCAACACGTATTAACCCTTGTTCAGATGTGTGCTTAAGGGAACAATGTACTGGTAGTGACTGGCTTGTAGCATATGACCAGAGTAGTGGTGTGATTGCTGTGCATGAGCAACAGCTGTCGCATAGGAGTACCTCAACCCTTGTTTGTTGAGAATAATTTAGATTCTGAACAAACAACGGTTGAGGTGACGTATGCATGTTACACAGCTGTCACTCAGCTGTCACTCATGCACACCACTACTCTGGTCATATGCTACAAGTCAATCACTACTAGTACATTAATTGTTCCCTTATGAAACTGAAGCACACAATTCTCAACAAACAAGGGTTGAGGTACTCCTATGCGACAGCTGTTGCTCATGCACAGCACATCACACCACCACTCTGGTCATATGCTACAAGTCAGTCACTACCAGTACATTGTTCCCTTATGAAACTGAAGCACACATGTGTGCTTCAGTTTCATAAGGGAACAATGTACTGGTAGTGACTGACTTGTAGCATATGACCAGAGTGGTGATGTGCATGAGCAACAGCTGAGTGACATGCAGTATTCATGGTCTTGCTAGAGGGGGTATATACTAATCAGTATGTTTTACTCTAACAGTTCGTTTGCTATTTGTCCTCAGCTCAAAGGGACCTCTCTGATCTGGTGCAGGTTTGGAAACAGGAAGAGCTCGTCATCATGTGTGGTACGTTTCTGTGCTAGTGCTACCACCCTGTGTGCAACTTCATTAGCCTCCCAGCAGTGGACTAACCTTACAACGGATAGATGGTAGCTCAGGTGTGAATTATTTGACCCTTTACTGTACGTTAGCAACCACCAAGGAGCGGGCACAACCTCTGCATTCCATATAACTGCCACTCCACACCGTTCCAAGTGCTTAACTCTACCTCTCATAGCAACCACAAGACTCTGATTGTATCCACCAGCTCATACTTATACAGTTAGCCTCATTCCACGGCTGCTAGCCTACTGCTCGCCCATATGTATGCGATGACACGTGCTTCTAATAAACTTCCATATAAGGGAAACCTCTCAATAATGGGCAATGGCCCGATGGGGCTGTTATTAGGAGGTTTCACTTGTTACGTACAGTATTGCCTGTTGTGTGACGTGGTGAGCTATTGGTGGGGATATGAAGGTTATACCAATCTGGCTACTCCCAGCAAGGTCCCACAATGACCTTTGTACCCAGTACACCAATAATTAAGTAACCTCTTGTAGTCCTGTGGATTGCTAAAGCAACCAAACAAAATGTTCACTGTGTGGTTTTTGCTCCTCCTTGCAGGCATCTTTGGCTATCTGAACTATCTCATTCCTCGCTCGCGGCACTACATCCTTGAGACGCTGGTGAAGGGACTCCAACGACTGGAGTACCGGGGGTACGACTCCGCAGGAGTGGCGTTTGATGGTGACTGTAGTGCCAGTGAGCAGGGGCAGAGTGTGAGCAAGACGAGGTATGCATACTGGTATCTTTGGTTCAAGTTGACCCAACAACCTCATCCTGTCTGTGACGTTTCAGTGGTGTATTACTCCACTCCTTCAGGCTGGTGAAGAAGAGGGGGAAGGTGGCCTCTCTCAATGAAGCCGTTTTCTGTGAGTTGCAGCTTTTGTGGAAAGGGACTACTGGACTGCACAATTTTTTTTCTCTCAGCTCTACTGCAGTATAGAAACTTGCCATTACTCATAGTCAGTTCTGGCTTGCACCCAAAGTCTTAGGAGTCAGAGGTCACGTTCCACTGTAGTCCAGTTCTTAAATATGTATGTGACCCTTGACCCTAAGACATTGAGGAAGGACACACATACATGTACATCGGACACTGATACATTATACATAAGACAGCTGCCAATGAGTAAATAATATACCAATAGAGCTGGCTTTTACTAAGACATTTTGGTCCTGTAGTCTAGTCCAGGTTATGAACTCCTGCTGTGGCTATTGTGCTACAAGATGTGGTAGCGAAAGCTTGTGGCTTGCTCAAGTGTGTGTGTACATGTACAGTAGTTCTGTGGTGGTGCTCATGAATTTCAAACTTGTCTGTTTTTGGAATATTTCAGCTGTTCAGGACTTGAATTTTGATGAGGAATTCACCACACATGTTGGAATTGCTCACACACGCTGGGCCACTCATGGAGTGCCAAACGAGGTCAACAGCCACCCTCAGCGCTCAGACGAGAACAACGGTGAGGATGTGGGGTTGATGTCAGGGTGTGCAGCAAAGGGGGGTTGGGGGGGGGGGGGGGGGGGGGGGGGGGGGGGGGGGGGTTGATGTCAGGCTGTGTAGCATTCCCCTCCCTCCCCCCTGCCCCTCACCTCTTTCACCCTCAACCCCAACCCTCAACCCCGTTCCTCCTCCCCTCCTCCCTTTACCTCTCAACCACCCTCCCTCCAGAGTTTGTGGTTGTGCACAATGGAATCATCACCAACTACAAGGACATCAAGAAATTCCTGGTGAGCCCTTGGCCTTACACCACAGAATGTAACTGCGTGTGACCCTCAGGATAAGTCCTGGCCTCCATTGTGTTGTTCTGTACCCACAGGAGGAGCGTGGCTTTGTCTTTGAGTCCGATACTGATACCGAGGTGATTCCAAAGCTCATGAAGTACCTCTACGACACCCAGGTGATTACACTACACCAAGTAGCTCTTGGACATGCCCTCTTCTCATCAATGAACTGTTCTTGTCATTGCACTGTTACCCTCCCTGCACACACACACACACACACACACACACACACACACACACACACACACACACACACACACACACACACACACACACACACACACACACACACACACACACACACACACACACACACACACACACCTCCCTCCCTTGTAATTGTGCAGACTGCTGACGATGCAAAGCCCACTCTACAGGAGCTGATGGAACAAGTTATCGTGCAGCTGGTGAATACTCTAGGTTTTCATTCCCCATGACTCTGCATGTAATCACTGCATGACTACCATACATGTGTATATTATACCTGACCCTGACTGTGGTCTGGGAATGAGACTAGGTATTGCTACTGGAACAGAGTCATGTGACATTTCACTTGGTGCATATGACATCTGGTGGGCTGTCTTGGTACTACATGTATATATTGTAGTCTTGCAAAGGAGACCCACTTCCAAAAGAGCACCAAAAAGTTTACTCAACTCTTGTCACTACGTATTTAGGAAATCAACAGAGCCAGAGAAAAACTGATGGTGTTAATGCATCCACTCTATTATATTGCACTTGCTGCTGGTTTGTGTTTCAGGAGGGAGCATCTGCTCTGGTGTGCAAGAGTTCCCACTACCCTGGAGAGATTGTAGCGACAAGGTCAGCCGGCCTCCTTCCTAGACTGACTCCATGACTGGAAAAGGTCATCCTTGTTGTCTATAGTACACTTGCTATGACCACCCCACCCCAGTAAACTGTTGTTGCCTGACCTTGAGAATCAGGAATAAGACATTATGGCTTTGCCAACTCTCCCACCCTATCACCTGGTACATGGGTTATTTTGTCCTCTGTGGTGCAATGCATGATATCTCTTGTTGCTCTGTCTCTCCCTCCCTCCCCTCCACTCTTAATCCCTCCCTCACTGCATCTCGCCAGACGTGGCAGTCCTCTGCTGGTCGGGATCAAGAGTGACTTCCACGTCCTCACGGACAACATCCCTGTCGTCTTCAGTCCTGCTGTCAAGGGTGAGGAATTAGCTACGTATATCCCAGACCACGGCTAGCGCGGGAACTGTTCTGTTGTATTGTGTAGTGAGTACATATCTTCTGCTTTCCTGCAGGCTTTGGCCTGGGTGGGTCAGCGTTTACATTCCCCTCCCACCATGCCACCTCCCCAACTTCCACCACACCCCCTGCAGACCTGGATCTCAAGCGAGCTAGCAGCTTCACACACTTCACCGTTGACGAGGAGAAACAGGTGGAGTACTTCTTTGCATCTGATGCAAGGTGTGTGGGTGTGTGTACTATGGGGTGTTAGCAGTTCTGAAACATGTTCCTTCATTTGACAAGTTAACCCCATCCTGTCTCCTCTCCCCTCCCCCTCCCCTCCCTGTCCCCTCCCCTCTTCCCCTCCCATCCTTCTCCCCCTCCCTTCCCCCCCACCCCTCCCTCTTCCTGTCCTCCCTCCTCTCCCCTCCCCCTCCCCTCCCTCTCCCCTCCCCTCTTCCCCTCCCATCCCCCCCACCCCTCCCTCTTCCTGTCCTCCCTCCAGTGCAGTGATAGAGCACACCAATAAGGTGATATTCCTGGAGGATGATGATGTCGCCTCTGTCAACGCTGAGGGAGGTGAGTGTGAACACATTACATATGCTGTGATACATTGTGCAGTACCTCTCATCGACTCCCATTGTCCACTCCCTCACCCTCCACCTCATCACCACTCACCTCCTGGGTGTGACCGTCCCTTCCTCCTCCCACGTCCCTAGTCCTCTCCATCCACCATGTCAAGAGGAGCAACAAAGCTGTAGCCACTCAGCGAGAGGTCCACGTCCTCAAAATGAAGCTGCAGGAGATCATGAAAGGTACGTTGTCGAGGCAATTAGACTTCCAGATTTGAGAGACAAGTTATGAGGTTTCTATCCTGGCCCTCCACCCACATAGGACTTATGTGTGTGTATACGTGCTCACTTATTCCCGAGAAGTGTGTTTGTGTGCACCTACGTATGTGTTGCAGTACTAAACGTTAGTGTGCTCTCCACAGGTAGCTACGACTACTTCATGCAGAAAGAGATATTTGAACAGCCCGAGAGTGTCATCAACACGATGAGGGGGAGAGTCGGATACGACGAGTACAAGGGTGTGCCTGACCTGTGTGCTAGTGAATGGCTGGATATAATTCACACTGTTGTGCATAAGTTGTTCTGTCAAATTTGTACGCTGTTGAAATGAATACCTGCCCTCTGAACTACACACACTCGCACACACACACACACACACACACACACACACACACTCACACACCCATCTGTGTATGTTGCCTGAGTCTGTAGTTCTGTTGCCCGTGCTCCTGGGCCAGTGTGGGCAAGTAGTGCATGAAAATGGACACATGTTATGCTATAGACGTTTCTACCTTGACCTGGGATGCCTGCCTGTTGCGATTCTGTTGCTGGAGTTGTTAGTCGGCTTGGTGCTGCACTGTGGTCCATATCCCTGACCTGGCCCTGGCTTGGTGCTGCACTGTGGACCATATCCTTGATCTAACATTGTCTGTGTCCTTGCAGTGGTGCTGGGAGGTCTGAAGGACCACATCCGGATGATCAGACGATGCCGGAGACTGATCTTCATAGCCTGCGGTACCAGCTACCACAGTGCCATGGCTGTACGTCATATCATTGATAGCGTTGTTCACCGAATAGTTTTTCCTTACACACCCCCTCACCACACACACCAATGTATTGTTGTTCCCTCCAGACTCGTCAGATAGTTGAGGAGTTGTCTGAGCTACCAGTGATGGTGGAACTTGCCTCAGATTTCCTGGACAGAAGCACACCGATATTCAGGGATGATGTAGCCTTTTTTGTCTCTCAATCAGGTTTGGAAGAGAGGGAGAAAGGAGGGAAGGAGAAAGGAGGGAGGGAGGGAGGGAGGGAGGGAGGAGTAGTGGGGATCAGAGAGGGTAGCCTTGTTTCCACCACTCCTTTTATTATTGGCTGTATGCTGATGGCCTGGGATGAAAAGGTGGGAGGGAAGGGGGGAAAGAAAGAAATGGGGTGGATTAATGGGTGGAATGAATATGCTTGGACAAGAGGTCTCAGAGGAGAGCAAAAGAAGAGAAGGATGGAGGGAACACAGGGAGGAAGAAGGGAAGTGTTTGGCGGATCTCTTTACAATCTGTCGAACATGTTCATTTTTAGGAAGGACACGGGCCATAGTAACCACAGTATACTCTTGTACGTATGGTGTCCTCCCTGTAGGTGAGACAGCTGACACTTTGAATGCCCTGCGCTACTGCAAGTCCAGGGGGGCGCTGGTGGTGGGCATCACGAACACGGTGGGGAGCTCCATCAGTCGGGAGACCCACTGTGGAGTACACATCAATGCTGGGCCGGAGATCGGAGTGGCAAGCACTAAGGTGTGGGGAGCAGACGTTATTGATTAGTACACACCATCACTGAAAGGAGTACCATTTGTTTGGCAAACATTGGGATGAAGGACTTTACCAACATGTATTCATTCACCTTCGCCTTTCTAGGCTATATTAGTAGTGATCTTGTCCGCAACACGGTAATGAGTAATGGAATGGCCACACTCCTGTGGGTGGGCGTATTATTGGGAGAGTATGTGTACCTGCTACTGGCTTCAGTCCCACTCCCAGTCCATAGCCTGGGAATGAGGCTCCAGATCTTGGTGCATGTACATGTGCAAGTTTTGACAAACCATTACAACCAGCAAGTGAAGCGGTGTTCTCTAAACCACAGTCACTGAGAAGCAGTGCCTATACTGGGTCTGAACTCCAGCAGCCTGTCAGTCTGTGGGTAGTGCATTTCCTTTCCACTCTTTGTGGGTCAATACACTGTGAGCGAGAATGATGCTATTTGACTGGGCACCTCCACAGGCGTACACCAGCCAGATCATTGCCCTGGTGATGTTTGCTCTGATGGTGAGCGAGGATTTGGTGAGCATGCAGCCACGACGGAAGCAGATCATCGACGGACTGAAGCAACTCCCAGGTACGTACACGTGACTGTAAGGTTGATGTTGGGGTACGTAACTGGAGGAAGGCAGTTATTAATGAGTGCATAGCAGTCTCTAGCTGAATACTTCATGCATCCAATTTGGATGCACACAATTGTAGGCTACGTGCACTACATACAGGGATGACAGTTTGCACAGTCAACCAGTGTGCTTCCTGCTGCCTCAAGCTCCTGGTGATCCCAAACCAGGCAGTCAACTAAATTCTCACCTTCATTTCTGTAGACCGGATTCGGGAGGCTCTGAAGTTGGACAAGGAGATCCAGGAGTTGGCACGAGGGCTCTACCAGCAGAAGAGCCTCATTGTCATGGGCAGAGGGTTCAACTACGCCACCTGCCTTGAGGGAGCTCTGGTACATTGTAAAACCACCAAGGCCCTCCGTAGACCACAATTGTTCTGCATGTTTCCAGCAACAGTTGGGGAATGATTTCTTCAAAAGGGGGTAATATAACATGGAATTTCACAGACGTACAGTTGCACCCATAAAGCATGGAATAGGGCAGTTCCTGGGAATAAAACCACTCTTACAATTCCTGCATGCGCTCACTGCTTCATCAATCAACATATCTCTGTGTGATCACTGTTTCTTTTTTCTTTGACTTCTTTGTCCAGAAAATCAAGGAGCTGACATACATGCACTCGGAGGGTATACTGAGTGGGGAGTTGAAGCACGGTCCGCTTGCCATGATTGACAAGGACATGCCGTGCATCATGGTCATCACAAAGGACAACACGTACAAGGTGAGAAAGTGTGATGGTTTGTTTGTGTGTGGGTGTGTTTGTATGTGGGATTGTGTGGGATGGTCGTGGTAGTGTGTGTGTAAATTAGTAATACACTCTCTGTACTGATTTGCAGAAGTGTCTGAATGCACTGGAACAAGTGGCTGCACGATCGGTGAGGACATGATTTGCTATTGAAGTAGTTGACTCATCTCATTTACCAATGATTAACCACTGCATGAAAGTATCCTCCCTCCCTCCTTACTCTCAGGGCCGGCCAATAATAATCTGTTCAAAAGGTGATGAGGAACTTGAGAAGAGGGCATTCCGATGTTTGCAAGTGAGTGAGAAAGTGGTTTGCAGGTTTCATGTCAATATATTTATCCTCTTCTGAGCGTCTTCCGCTAGAGATTGCCTGAAAGATAATTATCCCTGTCTTCCTCCCTTCAGGTACCGGATCTGGTTGACTGCCTCCAGGGGGTCCTGACTGTCATTCCCCTCCAACTCCTCTCCTTCCATATCGCTGTGCTGCGGGGATTTGATGTAAGCACCACCTTATGACATCATACTAGACATCTAGGCTACATCTGTGTAGGTTGATATTTCTCTGATTGTTTCCTGCGTGTAGTGAGTGGAAGAGCAATACTAACTGAGCTGTCCTTGTTTTGTAGGTTGACTGTCCACGTCACTTGGCAAAGAGTGTGACGGTTGAGTGAGCAAGTCCTAGCCCTTGGTTTAGGACACTAGTGTTGGACTACTGTAGCATTATTGCTGTATTTTGTGGTGCATAGTTTTTGTTGCCATTGGCCTATGTACCACACTCCACAACTGAGAATTTGGTTTGTTTGGCTGGTATTTTGTACTTCATTCTGATTGCATTGCACTGTTATTGAATTTTAGTCACATTGTTGGAACACAAATAACAACCAACCTCCTCTATTCATCCTCAATAGAGGAAGTTGGTTTTGATCTGTACAAGCTTGTATGAGTATTGCAGTGCTAATAATTAATAATTATGGTTTGCTCGTGATCACATGCATGCAATATAATTATAGTGCAGCAATTATGTGTGACATGCCCCTTTCATATGCATGGCTTTCATGCAGTACCTTGCTATATATAAATATGCCAAAATTGTATCGTGTATGCAAGAATACCAGAGCTTTCAATCTGTTGTACAACACTTCAGTTTACCTCATGCAGTAACTCTAGTTTACATTCTGGTTAATCGACTGCATGTGTGAGTCATCAATAATAATTATCCATGAGCAAATAATGGCTACATACTCACCTGTGATCAATTAATTTGTCTTCAAGTGGTAGGAATTGAATAATGTGCAGCTGCTGTACGTACATGCTTAAGAACTGCATGCCCATTCTCAAACTATATATAGCCATCGATCCGGTATGATGGGACATGAAGCCATATGGCACTCATGCAGCGTGTATGTAATTAAACTCATCCAGGTATTTAATTACTGCAACATCCTCTGCGACAGCTTCATAATAATTATTCGTGCATTTTTTTTGCCACATCCACATTAATTTTATACAACTCTACTGGGTTTTACTGTCATCTCTGCAGTATGATGGGCAATCAGCGTACGTGTGGTGCACGTTAATAATGGATTTTGACAGGATGTATTTCAAAGCAGCGGAAGTATAATTATTGTACAACATTAATAAATGGAAAGAATTATACAATAAGTGAGGACAGTTAGCAGTTCAGTGACTAGAGACGACTGACGTGCGCATGTAGGGAGTTCTGACTGGATACAGAGGGAGTGGGTGAAGAAGTCACGTACAATACTTGTCCCTCAGCTCTCTCCCGAGCTGCTCATCACCCAGAAACTCCACAGCCTCAACGATGGTGGCCCAGGAGGCAGGAGGGTGGATTCTCTTCATCCAGGTCTCCAGCATCTCTATAAGGCATCTGTGGGGATCGTCTCTACATTTCTCGGCAATGCCTGCTAGTTCTTCACTTGGGATCTCTAGGTAGACTCCAATTGTCTTCCATTTGTCGGCCACCTTGTGGTAGAGGGCGTCCATCAGATCTTTCAACCGTGGCTTGCTTGGTGCACTCCCAGTCACTGCACCTGATTGAGTAGGCACATAATCCCATGAATGTACATCACAGCGAAGTTGTATAACTTCCATTATTACTGACGCCTGACTACAGATCAGTCTTTGCTGTTATAGCTTCATACCATGCTGAGTCTTGAAATTGATTATAGAAAAATGCCACTGTGAGTATAATGACAACATATTCCTAGAAATGTGAGCATACCTTGAGGTAGTTGAGGTGGTGGCATTAGTGAAGGAGGTCGGATTGAGAAGAAGTTGAATGGTTTCTTTGCTCCCAGCAGCTTCACCCTGTGCACCAGCTCCACAGGCTGCTCCTGCTGTCCTGTCCACTTTGCATACAGCTGGCAGGAGGGCACAAGACGACCAGGAACAAACTCATCTACCTGACGCTTTGTGATCTGAAAAAAAAATTTCTTGTTGTGAGTAACCAGAAACTGTAATCAACAAAGTTTGATGTAAGTCTGGACCTCCCAGCCTGAATAGTCGACCTGTATGCTCACTGATGTGTTTAATGGACTCACTCCAGGGTATGTATCTGGACTGATAGTCCATCCATTCTCCAGTGTAATCCCTTCCATTGGAATATCCAGGGTGATGTTTTCCCCTTCAAACATCACCTCCTGGTATGGACCCATTCTGGCATTGGACTCAGCATATCCAGCATTGACAGCCTGCAATGAAGGTCATTCGTTCAGCATGAAATAAGCCCCTGATTAGTGGCAAGGTTTAATAAGAAACTTACCTCTATGTGTAACTCCAAGTTCCACATGATTGCAAAGTAGACCTCCCAGCTGAGGATGCCACTGCTACGGTAGTACAGTCGGGCGCAATAACTCTTCACATGACGAAGTCTGTGAGCAAGCCTCTGTATCAGTGATGGGCGCTGCGGGGATCGAGAAGCTATCCCAAAACCAGAGAAGTGGGTCAAGCTTATGCTTCCATATCGACTGCTAGGAGCAAATATTCCTCCATTGAGAGTGTTGAACTCGTAGGGAAGAGCTTCCTGGGTGCACTTAGCAATGATGTACGTAAGACATGATGGATGAACTGTCCTTGCTGAACAGTGTTGGATGTCGACGGTGACAGGTTTCGTAAACTCGTGGGGAGCGGCTATCCAGTAAATGCCACTGAAGAGCTCTGTATCTTCTGGGAACTGAAACTGCCCTGAGAGGGAGGCTGTGACATGGACTCGGCATCCATCGACACCAGAAGGTAGAGCATTCTCTGGAAAGTGTATCTTGAAGCCATGGTCCACCCACTCAAAGCTTTGGGCTCGGCCAGTGTAGGTGAAGGAGGTGTGACCAAGGACTTCAACACTTCGCAGGTAGACTACAGTGGGTGGAGACAAATCAGCAGATAGAACATAATCACTGTATCTAATACTGGTCCTTTACACCTTCATAGATAACCAATGTTGGCTATCGGCAACATGAGACTCATGCAGCTCCATGGCGTCACTTCCAGCAGTGTCATTTGACTCCAAGCATACAGTTGAACAGCATCCTAAACGCAGCCACAGGTTTTTTGAGTTGGTGGTTACAAGCGACTTTTGTGGGACTTTCAAGCATGGAAAAAGCAATGGAATCATGCACTGCTCAGTGTAAAATGCAGCTGTTTCGTGGAAAAACCATCACAAGAGATTCTTGCACTATTGAGCTAGCCTGAAGAACAAGAAGAAATCTGATTTCGGCCATTAATGAGCTTCTGGTTCGGTACTTTCGCATCCACCCACGAACACCTAACTCCAATGTAGCTTCAATCCCATACCTCCATGCCCAGATTTTATCGGATACTGCAAGCGACAAAAGCTAGG
Source organism: Axinella damicornis (assembly GCA_963931865.1). Taxonomy (NCBI): domain Eukaryota; kingdom Metazoa; phylum Porifera; class Demospongiae; order Axinellida; family Axinellidae; genus Axinella; species Axinella damicornis. The sequence continues at coordinate 17,429,220 of OZ007509.1, read as the reverse complement.
CATGGACGCTTGGGAACGAGGCTAACTCTAATACTGCGACAAACCTTGCTGCTTTGTGGAGCTGCCGGCTTGCACATGCTTGTGCTCTGTCTCGATGATTTCTGTCTGGATTTGCTGGTGTTTCACCTCCACTTCTGAGCCAGCTGCAGTGAAATACAGATAAATGCTGTGAGTGAAAAGGCTATCTTGTCACATGTAGTTCACGTATAACTATTCTACACTTTGCATAGCACAGTGCAATGTTATGTTACAGTTTCAATCTAAAGTAATGACTCTGGTAGCTACTGGACAGCTCTTCCAATTAAGTAAGGTGCCTAGCGCCTGGAACTGAAATCAAGTCAGGCCACAGATGACAGATGGAGATGATCTCATGATCATTTCTCGGGGATTTATGAAAGAGTGTCGCTCGAAACTTCAGCTACTGCAATAGTACCACAATGTGGTCAATTTAACTTAATGCTCTTCCCTACCCCAGACTGTGAAACGGTGCATGTATACACTCTCATGTTGAACTCTAGTCACGGTTCCAGTTATTTGATGAACTTAATCAATGTAAAGCCTCCTGGATACTCACAGTAATAGAGACCTTGTGGTATCACCCATAGCTTCTGCTTATCTGAGAGGGGTTCCACTCCATCCGGATCCTTGGTGCATTGGACGGAGGATTCGTCTGTGGAAATCAGTGCGGCATGAGTAGGAGACTCTCCACAGTTGCATGTGAATGCGAATCGGTGTGATGCTTTGTACGAATACTTTCTACATGCTTCTTCCATGCTTTGGTCGATAGCCTGCCTGATCAAAGGGAGAAGCTTGATTGGGAGAGTGGAACTTGGATGCAGTTCAAACTGCTTCATGGTGTTCACCAATGTGACTGCACCGGGGTGATCACCAATCGAAAACTCCAGTCGATTCTTGTAGAGCTTTGAGACATTGTTGGATACGAAATCTGCAATCTTCAATGGAAGCTTGGTTTTACGTGAAAGCAGTGAGACAACTGTGGCACAGCATAGCCCAATGGGAGCCCATCCCTCTGGGAAGGTGACTAGAAGGGCACTGGCAGCTGTGAATTGCGGTCGAATGATATCCCCTTCCTCGAGTGCTGGTAGGAGACTTGGCATAATGTAGCATGTCATACCATTGATCGGAAATGGCATTTCGGCGACTATTAACCTGTGCTGTAGCAGCTTCAAAAGGTCGTCATCTGGGAATGCAGCCTTGCTGTAGTCACTATCAAATGAGCTGAGAACGTCAGCAGTGAAGAGCGCTTGATCACGATATCGCAAATCATCTTCTGATACGATCTCAGAATCCGGGGCATCCTCCAGCTCAATGTGACGCTCATAGAGGTGGGTGATGATGCTGATCACAGCCTGGGGTACAACAAAGATGGTGTTGCTGAGAATATCAGGGTAGTAGAGGAAGAGGTTGGCCTCGTGGAGGTAATGAAGGGCTGCCTCTAGGGCTTCTTTCGAATCAAACTCAAGCTTTCTGGCAATTTCCCAGCACACAGATTTGGTGACGATTTTCAGGCCCAGCTTCCTCAGCTCCATTTCCAGGAAGTACCAGTGCAGAGGAAATCGCATCCTAAGTCGGGGTGCAAGCTTCTGGATGACCGCGCGCAGCTCAGATGCAACTGGGTCTTCATTCTCACCCTGGCCAGCTGACTTTGCATTGACAGGAAAGATGATCTCGGATTCCGATCGGGGGATAAGCTGCTCCTTGAATGGTTCAAGAATTTGCTTCATTCGATCGTTTTTCTCATCCCTGCTTTCCTTGCACTTGTTCTCCTGGTCTTTGAAAGTGCCTACGACGATGGTTTTTGTCTGTGATAGCTCAGTCTCCACAAGTGGAAGTGATATTTGGGAGTGATGGAACAGGGATAACTGGGCTGCCTGAACTAGCAATTGCTCGTTGGAGAGTGGGAAGACCCCAAGGTCATGGGATTTGCCATCGGGACTGAAGTACTCCACACTGGGTGGAGCAGAGAGCTCCTCCGAGAGCTTGATGAGGAGTATTAGCAGGGATATGTTGCGAACGAATGCAGCCAGTACCTCCAAGAATTGAGGCTGCCCACCTGAGTCGATGTAATGCATCCAGTGAGCTTGTAGCGGCTGTCTAGACGTAGCCAAGGTTTTCATCAGCTTGAGAATGTCTGCTGTTTCTGGCAGATTGAAGGCTTGCATGTGAGTGGGTCCTCTCTTTTGCGCAACAACTGCAGAAGAAGGTGGTGTTGTTGATGGTGTACGGGTGGCTGTGTCGGTAGTAGATTGCGGTTGAGGCTTTGGTGGCATTGGCTCTACTGCGGGGCCATCTGTGTCTGGGAAACGGCTAGTAGACCCTTCGAATTGGGTGCCATCAGGAGAGTGATCTGACTTGGAAGGGTGTGGCTCTTGAGGGGGGAGATCTTCAGTCCCTTGCACACCTGCAGAGACTCCTTCTGCCACTATTTCCTTGAGGTCATCGCTGTGTACCGGCTTCCACGGGCTCTCTTCATGGTCCTCAGAATCAAGACTGCTGATGATCGCTCTCTGTGCTTCCTCTATGCATTCGGTGCTTATTCGTATCTCTGGTGGTATTTGTCTATAGAGCAAATATCGGAGGTGAGTCTTCCCAGAGCCTGGAGCACCGGAAGCTAGGCATGTGGTGAGGTCTGTGGTAATGTAACCTTTTCTGAGGGCTTTTTCCACTTGCACCTCTAAAGCTGGGGTAGGGGGGAGGGGGGGGGGGGGGGGGGGGGGTAGCAGTTGAGGTAGCAGTTCCAACTCTTATGATGTGTTCAGGCAAGCCTATCTATGGTATATAGCCTGTCTATGGTATTGACACCAGGAAGTAATTTAAAATATTTAAGGCATCTCAAAGTTAAGTATAGGTTTTCAGGGGTACATGTTATGATTAGCATTACAGAACCAGAAGGTGAATTTTTTTTTCTTTCCAATAAAACTTTATGCAAATGCAAAGGACATAGTGAATAGTGAAAAACACTAATACAAGCACATGCCCATACAAACTATACTAGATGAACAAGGTTCTTAAATGTATATATAGAGGGTGCAGAAGTAATAGAGTCAGGTAATGTATTCTACAGGGAAGTTATATACATACGGGAAAAAGGAATAATAGAAACAATTTGTGTGAGCACTGAATTGAACAAGGGAGTGGTTGCCCTGCCAACTAATCTAGCACCACCGACTGATACCTTACTCCCTATTTTAGCTTTCACTGAAGTTGCTTCTGTAAGTGGTATACGAGTCCAGGACTAGCAACAGTCAAGGTGTCAATCTTCCAGTTATTTACCAAAGCAGCACAACCAGATTACCCATGGAAGGTTGTGTGAATTGCTGGTAGCTGTAGTGTTCATAGGTTACTACTGGCATGCTACTCCTTGCCATTGTGATGCATGTATTTACAGGTATATGTGACCCCAATACAAGTCTCAGACCATCTGAATTGCAACTGGCTCCCATGGCCCTAGATTCCATGGCCAATGTTACCATTTTCTGCCGAGTGGCACACAAGTGCGTGAATGAAGGCTGGGTCACATGTGTGTACACATACATGCATATAATAACCAGTGCTCAGAAATAATTATTGCACACCACTTGCACGTCACTCAGGATAGCAACTTGCACAAGACGAAAAAGAATTGAGCACAAACAATGTAGCATAGCTACACCTCCATTAATGTATCTTTCTAGCTCACCCAGCAGGGAACAATATCCTACACACGATAACAGCGACTGAGCCTGTACTTTGTAGGAGTACTTTGTGACTGGCTAGAAGGATATGAGGGCAAAGCCTGACGTTGTCCCAGTACAACCCACACCCACGCACTGATGGTACACCTGACAAAGGAATAATTTTGTTTCTGAATCACTATAAACCCACACATTTGTCAAATCAACATTGTGATGTACTGAAGCTTCAGACAATGATGCTGGATGTTGAATACTGAATGCGAAAGGTGAGATAGGCATGAACAATAGCAGCCAAGACAGTGAGATATAGCTGCTGGACTGCAGGTGAGCTCTGGTGGCTTGAGCCAAATTAAGCTACTGTCATAAGCAACAGGCAACATCTGCCCTTAGAATGCTTCATCAACAGGCATGTTAGAGGGCCGGCAGCACCAATTAACCTCCGAAACATTTGAATTGTTAATTGTGAACAATTGTTTCCAGAGTTGCGCTGGCCATGAGTACTAGTCTGTGACAATACTCGGTATTTGGATGGAGACGAGAGGGTGGGAGGGTGGGAGGGTGTGGTCTGATCACACAGAGTGAAGCAGAGTAACAACAAACGGAAGTTGGTAGTAGTGGTCATGTGAGATGATTGAAAATGAGGCAATTACCAAACTGACGGAATGAGGAACCATTTTATCCAGCAATGATATCAAACTTTAGTGCAAAGCAGCAAATGACAATGCATTGGGGACAAGCCACCTGGCAACTGAATGCTGTTACAACAGTCAGCTCAAGAGTGGGAAGCTACAGTAGCAGTAAACTGGGACAGACAAGTGAGCTGTACAGACGTCACAGGGAGTGATGACCACAGTGACAAGGAGCAATGGCATGCTCCAGCATTTCAAGCTGGTCACTAGATACTGCTACATGCAGGAGTTGTAGACGGATAGCAGACTGAATATCCAGCAGTGCTCAAATATGTACAATTCTTTCGTGAGCCTGAGGGTGTGATCCCGGCAGTGTGACATTAGTACAACAGAATGAAGTAAGGTGATTGGAAGGTGCCAATTAATGGTCGGTAATCACTATCAGTTTATAAGTGTGCAGAATTGCAGCTATTCAGTATTCACCCAATACAGCATGCATCATTATCTGTTCAGTAAATCAGGTCACCTCATACCGTGTTCAGTTTTTCGCTGTCTCAGTTTCTCCAGTTCTCTTGTCCTCTCTGGCATCCCCAGCTGGCTGCTGTCAGCCACACCCACCAGGACCCACTGTCTAGAGGAGGGAGTGTCTCCAGACTGAACTGACTCTGGGGGAGGAGAGACGGTACACAAGTAACCACTTCCTTAGAAACACTTGGACACTCATGGCAAGTAAGTCAGTGGCTGGATAGTACAGTCATAGTGATGTAATGTAAACAAAGTGTTAGATGTTACCCATTGGACAGCTATCACCCTCTTCCTCCTATGGTCAATGATCCCCAAAGAAAACCTGTTGCTATGGCCAAGAGGATGGGCTCTGGGTATTGGGCTCTATTACATTTTCATGAGCAGTGGAAGTTATTATCTGAGCCTCCATACCCACTTCAGGGGCAGTTGTTGTATACACAATGAAGAGGTGCTCTGCACCGTCCAATTGTCTACAACGCAAACTGGACACGAGAATGGTCTGGGAATGAGGCTAATGAAGTGATGCAACAACTGAATCAGTCAGCCCCTGATGAACAGTCAGTACACATTGTAACAATGGAGGAGGCTGCATGTCATCAGCTTGCATTTTCTCATGTCATGGAGGCTGCATGTCAGTAGCCACACATACCAGGAGACGGGAGGCTGGACACACTATTAGAAAATGAATTAGACACAAGTGTATGCCAATTAAGGGCCTGTTGAATACTCAGTATGACATGTAACCCATGCAGTGCAATGTAGTATGGTATGTGTTCTGCTCACCAAACTCCAGCACAGTTGTATCAGCCAGCTTGGGTAGAGAGTCTTCTGTTGTTGCCTTAGGGTCAAAACTTGAACCACCTCCAAATGTTGTGGCATGAACCCGGCATTGGTCCATCTCAAAGGCAGTGAGGGTGTGCCCCCACCGTGGCTGTGTACCTTCAGGAAGATTGAGCTGTGGAGAGGGAAGACAACTGACTGGTGGATGCAGGTTCAAGATACACAGTGAGCACACTATTGTACAATTGTGCAGATCCAGAACCTGATCTGAAATGTAGAACACATACATGTGAATTCATTGCCAATTGTGGTAAGACCCTACCACTGCCAACCAGTGCGGACAAATCCTACAGCCATCAAATTCAACATTACTTAATCAGAGATATGTACCGTATCAGTACATTGTAACTACCTTGGCTGGATACAACTGTAGTGTCAATTGGGATACCATGGTCCACTAGAACATTCAGTCGGTATATTAAAGAAACCTTATCCTACAATGACGTGTGATCACTATATACCTCCTCCCTACCATAATTCATACTTTCAGTCATTGTTCTGGATAATTGGAAGCAGGATGTTGATTTTAATGGGACAGAAAGCAAATAGCCACTGCTAGACCAGTCTGGATGGACAGTGGGCGGCCGAGAGCAGTGACTACTAAAGCTTGTTGATGGGTGGGTGTGCGAGAGAGCTTTGATGGTCATGACCACAACAAGACCTTAACAACAGGTGAAGTGCATAGTGCAAACATTTAAGCCTGAGTGTCCCCATGGTATGGTAAGGGCCTATGTGGAACACTGACAGAATAACACTGCTCAGATCTGGGGTTAGTACAGAGTATAGATCTAGAGTGAATTCGTCTGTAGTATAGCCAGCATTTACTTGAATTCAAGTCCCTCTCCATTCAGTGCTATCCACTGCTTCTTGTACACATGAACCCCCTCACTGCTGATTGACAGCCCTCAGCCAGGGTGCTAAAACATCTCTCATCAAATATTTATTAGTTTCTGGACCAAATTTCTGATTAGTTGTCCGGCAAAAATTCAGCATGTAAAATAAATTTTCTGTCTGGTAATTAGGCTGTTAAGCTACAGTACCTTATATCCCCACACCTGCTGAGGAAGGTGGTAGAACTGAACTTTCCCCACTGGGTGACAAAAATGGGGGAACAAACCTGCACCCTCATTCTCAGGCCAGACATGGGAGGAGGATGTTATTGTGCCTCTCATTGTATAGGAAATCTTATAGTCTATTGTACAGTATGTGTGACGTCAATTTCCACCTAGGTAGGGAGTGCAGGTGCCATCCAGAATATCAAGCTGTACTTTGTAATTCAAGTTGTAGATGCCTCTAGTCTATAGCCCTGGATGACAAGCCATAGGAAACACTTCAGTTACGCACCTGTTCATTCCTCCAAAGGTTCACGGTACAGGTGCTATTCTTGCAGCTAATCACTCAGGGGTAGAGGTGGGAGGCTGGATTATCAGGACAGATAACTACACTCTTGTAGTACCTACACAGGTAGGCATTGATGTCATGCACACGATGGACCTGAGTGACCCACACAGGGTTCTCTCTGGTTGCTGTTCCCCTTTTCCCAACACTCAGCCAGCCTTTTGCTCACCTATGAATATAGTTTCTGTGCAATTAGCCTACCTAATCAGGACATAACCCACTTTGGGTACGATATTGACTCGGCATTATAAAAGTTTGGATGCCTGCCTGTGTGATTCCATTTCTATTATGGTCAGTTGGTGCTACACTGCACTGACCAGGTCAAATTAGTTTGAAACTGGTGTATGCAGTACTAGTTGCACTCAGGAAGGCATCCCTTTGATGAACTTTCAAGCAGGGTTTCCCCACACGTCTGCACTCATACTCCAAGCAATCAAAACTAGCAGTGAGAATGGCCTGGGAATGAGGCTGTTATAGTAAGGTACTTTGGTCATAGTTGGTCCCATACACACTTACACCTCCCTCACCTCCCTCCACCTCCCAGAGTTCACATCTAGCAGCCAGGCGTCCCCCCGTGTGTTGTGGTTCTGGTCAATCCCACCAGTCATGAGTAGTACAGGCTCATCATCCCCATAGTTGAGGCAGCAGGCAGCATGCAATGATCTCCCCACTGGCCAAGGGGCTCCCTCTTCCCTCTCCAGTTTGGTCCATTCCTGTGAGAAGTGACAATGAATAGTAGCATGTCAGAATACACCTCAGGCAAACATGTCAGAACACACACAAACAAAACTCACAGTGTACAGTAGTACAATGGGAAAACCCACTAGCAGTACAATACCACATCAGCTACTCTTTGCCACCTACACACTACAGTAAAGCATTGACACGGAGTTTTCATATGTGGCTCAAGAACGAGAAGAGTTATGCAGTGTAGTTTGTATGGTCTGTTAGTCCATACACCGTTAAAATAGGGTGTACTGGGAGAATATATGTTTGGTGTTCTGTTCCACCGTGGGATGTGTTGGTGTAATGTACACTCTTGAGTGTTGTACAAACTGCCTATTGGTAGCTATAGGTGAGTGTGTATGGTAACTGAAACAATCCTTGCACGACTATGTAACATTCTACCAGTTTGGGATGAAAAACTCACTGGCACACTTTCAAGCCATTTTCCGTGTGAGTCATATCTGCTTAGAAAACATAACATGCTAACTGAAAACATACTAAGTGGGTCAGTGTGAGTACGTACATACATCGAACCCCACACCAACATCAATAGTTTAAGCCAATGTGAGTATGAAATATGGAAGGTGATCTGAACCCATACAGTTAGGCTTGCTACCATGTTCAGGGGGAAATACAATCACACTGGGTCCTTAGCGGTACGTTTTGTAAGCTGAAGTGAGCTAGTAACGTGGACAAATTTCAGCCATCTGGTTTGTTAAACTTTGATTCCATATATGGAATACCTGTGAAAACATCCTAGCATTGCTGTTAATGCAGGGGCAGATACGTCTGCACTCACACTAGGGAACAGTCCATTATGACAAGTAATTCATAACCTATACCTGGTTGGTTTCTGCCTCAGTAAGTTTGAATGGTATGTTTTGTGGTGAGCCAGGATTGTTTGGCATACTCACATACACCACTAGGTAATTGCTTGTACAACACTTAATTAAAACTGTTTGTAATTCCCTTACATCAGCACATCCTACGTTGGGTGTACATACATCGTGCCAATAGACACATATGTGTAACCGGCACTTCAACCCATCTCTACAGATTCTAGTATTATCAGTGCATAGCAGTGCAGTCCCCAAGTTTGAGGGTGAAAAAACTACATTCTCAACCCTTCGTTTAACCCTTTCCCAGCTAATGACACCTTAAGGTGTCATGAGACTTTCAGCTTCATGATGTCACATCCGGCAATGTCCTTGGGAGATAGGTTCTGCGACAGCAGAATGGGCAGGAGAGGGGGAGGTGGGTGGGTGCACCCGGAGGGTGCAAACAGCATGGCCATGTCTGGGCTCCGCGATAGAAAGGTCTTGGTCGGCACTGGGAGGGCCATTTCCGCCGTTTTTGGCAAAAATGGACTTAGAAAAGTAGCTGTCTTGCCTTGTAGGGCCTCCATTTCCAGCATACATAGCCCGTTTTTCAGCTACGGCAGGTTGGCATTTCTCGGGAGGCTTGATTGCAAGCTCGTTAATTGGTGGGTGTGGTTAAGTCACGTATATGCTCAGTATAGGTGAAATTACCTGTGTGAGCAGTTTCGAGCCCAGCAATGCCAGGGAACAGAAATTAGGGTATGTTTAAGTGTTCTATACACTGAAAATGACCCGGAGAAAGAATTTGGCCCCTAAAGAGTTAAGAAAGGCTTGGAAACCACATGCATGAATTAGTTTTCTTGCTTATAGTAAATCGTTGCCATACTTAAAGCTGCCAATGGCATTGTTTATGCATACATCATTAACTCCATGGCAACATATTGATATTTCCTGGTGTAGATTTGTACTATGATAATTACTGCAGTGCACACAATGACTTGGATAACTCTGCAGTATTCCACTGGCCATTGGAATGTGTCCTATTTCTAGAGTTTGTATACTGTTACTACTGTCTACACATTTTGTAAGTGCATGCACTCTAATCATATGTACCATTGCCTCAAAGTCGATGATGTAGACATCATCGACATATCCACGTCCTGGCTGGTTCCCTCCAAAATACACGGCCTTGTGGTGGTTTACTGCTGTGAATGTGAAGTAGGAGCAGGGGGGAGGTCTTGGTCCAGTTGTGGTGGGGGAGGACCACTTGCCTGCAGAAGGTGAAGCAGTACAGACAGTGCTTACTCTCATATTCACAATTGGCTGCACTTAATTTATACCCTGGATCCAAATGGACTTGGACTAGAAAATGCTAACATTTTCAACAAATATCAACCCATTGTAAACATAGAGGCTCTGTACATGTAGGTAATGAACGCATAGTTGCATGCAAACTCCTCATGAGTTAGACTCATGCACTGCCTCAGCATAAGAAGTCGTTAAAAGTTCCATTCCATTTTCAATGTACGTTCATGTCAACCATGCTACCATGTCTTCCCAATCCACATGCATTCCACTTGGGGATAACTGTGGGGAGGGGAGGGGCCAGAAGTCATGTGACTCTTTGTGCAGTAAGGTCACAACACTTGTACTTTCCACACTCACTACAACAATACTGGCAACTGATACCATCACCATAACATGTACCCAGTCACAGTGGGAGCCAGGAGGTCACGACCTCTCATGAATACTTCATCAGAACACAGGTAGCTTGCACACACTCAGGAATGGGGTATGATGATAATGTCCTGAGGTGCAACGATAAAATTTATGTACTCCTTTGCATACATCCTTTTTGTGTTCCTTCCTGATCTGAACCAAGCAGGTGGACATAAAACCTGACCTAATTATGACACAGTCAAGCTGTACACATTCTCCCCACATAGTTACATGTTAAGTACAAGATGAACACTAAGAGGTTAATTGTTGGATCTGTGTTCCTATGCTGTGCCATTCAGTACCAGGGGAATACACAGACCCACACTTGGATAAGAACATGCCCATGTGGATCAGAGCCTGAATTTGTGTCTGCTAGAGTGCATGAGTGGAAAGATCATGTGACAAAACCATATGAATTCAATGGCAGGTAAACGCACATGCTAAGGGTGTCTTGGGGCATGTATTCCTCTAAAGTTTGGCTCCGTAAGTGGGACCAACTGGATGGTTTTGGAGCTCTACCGTTTCTGAGTGGTATCACAGCATTAGCTAGACAGTAGATGAGTAGGTACTTTGAAGCGAGAAGCCTACAGCATTTGCAACCTTCAAACTAACCTAGTGGACACCAACAAAACTTCAGGCCCTCATGCATTTAGAAGACAGTGTAATCCTTCCAAGCCACTGTAAACTGTGTGGTTCCGATGTAACATGATGACCATTTGGATATAACTTGGATTGGGTTTTATTACAGTGATAAATTGCACATACGTACATACGCAGTAAGTCAAGGGTTCAATTTCTTGGAGAGAGTACTGTTACACAGACAGCTGGAGCTTGAACACTCATGCTGACAATTTGTGTGTTAGGAATTCATGGTCTTCTGCTGATGGCAAGTATAGAGAATAGAGTGTGCCTACAGTACTGCCGACTATTTTATACCTGTCCTATGTAGATTGACTGGATGAATGATATCGCTTTCATCAAGTTGACTAGTTTGGAAGCTGCCGAGTCAGGACTCCACTGAAACACTTTGAGCTATTGCAGTTGTACTGTGGTGTACTGACTACTGTAGCCAACATAATCAGTAAGGTCAAGAGTGCATAAATGGCAGGAGTCCCATTTGTGTACTAAGCAACCTGGTTGCAGGTGTTGTTGGCATGGTTACCAGACTTTCTCTACTGCCTGTTTGTACTGCAGCCACTGCTACTATTGTGAATGGTGCTAGTCGGTTACACAACTCAGTGTCAGTAGTTCAATGCTTAATACACCTCAGAGCTGCATGTGAACATTGTATGCTAGTAGAGCATAACAACACCCAAAGAGGAGGAAGGGGATGTGGGAGGGGAGGGGCAGGTAGACCGTGGGCCATGCAAACTTGAAATCACCACTCATAATAATCTTCATCCGGCCACACCCACTCAAGTGATTGTCGATCACATTCTACAACACGCTGTTGTGCAATTCAGTGCCACCTCAGAACCAGTTGTTCTGTTGTATAGCTCTTAACATTTTTGTTGTGGATTAAAAATTGTTTTACATACTCTACTGTTTGTATGCATTACTACTTATTACGGTAATCACTACTCAACTCAAAATTGTTCCCAGTGGGTGATAATTTTCTAAACATAGACATAACATATGAAATGCTACCCATGCATTGGCTCACTCAAAAATTCCCTGTTCTAGAGCTGGCCCTGCACCCACACAAAGTATCACACTAGAAGTTGCAACAAATTAAATTTACTTACCTTCTGTGACATCAAAGACATGGAACTCGTTGGTCCAGCCTCTCCCATCTGTAAAGTTAGTATCCTTGATGAAGGATGATCCGGTCTGTATGGGCTGTGTGGGTACACCGTATCCACCTATGGTGGCTAGGTGGTGTGAGCCGAAGAAAACCATGCCACACTCTTGCTTTGGCATGGGACTGTGTGTTGTGGTAGTTGTTTCCATCCACATGAGCGCGTCGGTGTCCAGTACGTGAAGGGAGTTTTGCCGAGATTTGCCATCAAAACCGGCAAATGAATACAAGGAAGTTGAGTGTGCCACTGCTGCTCCGTTATACATTGCACGGGGTGGCACTCCTGTTGGACGTTGTTCCTGCCAGGTCTCCAGGTAGGGATCAAAGACATTCACAGTTGACTTCAGTTTGTCCTTCCCACCATGAAGAAAGTCTTGCGTGAGTCCACCCCACATGTAACACCTCCTCCCTACTTGGACTGCATAGTGGGCAATTCTTGGGGATGGTTGATACCGGGAAGACAGAATGGAGGCCATCTCTCATACTAGTCTCCGAGGTCGGATCCTAGTTCAAGAAGACAAATGACAGAATATAAACACATGTTCTGGTCCTCTCAACAGCTGTTCTTATGCACTGCACTAGTGCATGTGTAAGATGGTCTCATTCACTCCCAGCTCTCGTCTGTTGCAATATGACAACCAAGCAACAGAGGCTGAGAGTGGGGGACTGGGAACAATGCTGTAAGGTGTACACAGGAAAGCTGAATTAGACTGAGAGTGTCCTCTCAACAATGTAGGAGAAGTTCTTGCTAACATAAAGGATTCCTTAACTAACTTGCACACACTCAAGAATGATATCCCATTCTTGAGTGTGTGCAAGGTACCTGTGTTCTGATGAAGTAGTCATGAAAGGTCATGACCTCCTGGCTCGCAAGGCAGTATTAGTGCCATTCATTGTTCATGATGCCTGGGACGCAAGCATGCGAACGCTCTGGGTTCCAACCCTCGGACGGACATTACAAGAAAGGGCTTTGAGATCCTTTGTCAGCCCAACCCCCCCCCCCCCCCCCCCCCCCCCCCAAATGTCCACCTGACATCACTGCACATGACCATATCTCCCAGACCTTCCCCCTCCATATTTGCATACTACAGGAATCAAAAACTGGAGGTGGGGAAGGCTATGGATCTAGGCCCTCCACAGAGGTTCTGTTAATGCAGTTTCTCTGAAAAATATTTTCACAATCATTTTCAGTCGTCAGGGAGGTCAACTTCATACCGTGAGTTGCACTGCACTCAGTGCACTGCCACTGCTTTCTGTTTCAATGCCAACATTTTCAGTGTCACGCATCTGTAAATAATTATTGCATAAACTGTCTGGAATTTGTTTTCCCGGGCATACACTGGTCTGGCCATGGCTGTGCTGCTCCCCCAGCCCAGCTAAGTGTGTGCTCAGTTGTCTATGGAGCTCATGCAACTCTAGGATTCTCATTGTGGGCATAACGGCAGGAGGTTCTTTTAAGGATGATGCCCGGGTTATCATCAAGCATTTATGGTGAAGAGTAATAGCTTAATGTGCAAGTGTCTAGCGTAATAGGGGAAGTTTGTGGATCAAAACTATAACTTACGGACCAGACTATGTTTCAAATGTTGATTACCCATAGTAACAATCAAGGGTACCATGTACGCAGGTATTAACCTTACCTTTGTCGACGTGTCTTGCAATAGATCTTCCGACTGAAACCTCACTGTAACGTTCAAGTGGTATGGAATGTATCACAGAGCTGGAGTAGTAATAAACAACCCTGAATTCAAACTGATTTCAGCCCCACCCCCTACCCAAGTAAAGAGTAGCACAATAACATAACATGATAACGGTTAGTGTAATGCAGACACAAAATACACAAGCCTGACAGGGCGCAACTGTAACTAATTATGGCCTGCAGCTAACACACACATAATGTTCAAAGACGGGCTTGCTTGCGTACCTGCAGCGCGTTTTGAAGAGTTCAATTTCAGTCACAGTTTGGCAATTGGGCGCATTCTTTGTTGGGCGTGGCACAAATTGACCTTAGACGTCACGAGCTAATTAGCCTCGGGGCGATCTGATACTCGAACTCGAGTACTCGACTGCTAGCTAGCTGAGTGAGACAGCAGAGACTGAGTTGAGCCTGAGGATCGCAACAGCGCTCTGTAGTCTACTGAGGGGTTATTAAGGTTAGCGCTTAGCTGCACAGAGAGTACTCATGGTGCTTTCTAGTCTCGCGGGCCAGACGTTCGCGAACGTCTGCCCCGCGAAACTATTGGCCACCACTGCGGTTGCATTCACAAAGTGGTTAAGCAAGGGCCCTCCCCTTA